>CM076584.1:880476092-880883110 GCA_034641835.2 Pinus albicaulis | reverse complement strand
CCGTCCGATCTAAAGCCACCCATCCCATGGTTGTCGCTCGATGAAGATGCCCGCCCCTTAATGTGGTCCCGACGCGACGTTAAATCATTTCCTGCCGTCGATCTGATCTGCAGATCGACAGTTCAGATTTTTTCCCCCTGATTCGATTGCCCGGTCAACGATTCTCTGTTTTTGACTTCCCCTTTCACTCCCGACCGTCGATCTATGCGCGATCGACGACCCTGATCTAATCTTTCTTCCGCCCATTCTATGATCTCCCTGATTAATATCGACCGTTGGATGATGCCATCCACCGGCCCTGCTCCTTCCACACGTCCTCTGAAGCAGTCAAACTATATACGCAGGATTTCATAACTTTTGTTTGTATTTTGCAAGGTTTAATGTTTTTTTCGCCATACTGAGGAAAATTTGCAGGCTGAGGATAACGATCCTCTTGCCTTCGTTTCATCAGGGAAATCATTCGCAGGGTTTTTCAATCTTGCTTATCATTGGTGAAGCATCGATGTCGTTTCATCTCTACGCAGCCTTGCATATCAGCAAGAAAACCATAGATTTAACACTGTCAAAGGGTATTAGTGCCGAAGACCTAAATGTATCAGAACAGAGGATTAGAGACAGTTTCACGGGGATTACGTCTAAAATGCTTATCAAAAGCCTAATCCCCAAATAAAACACAGTTTACAGAAAACCTAAAGTGTTTTATCAAGCAGGAAAACCTCCACCGCCACAATCTGAGGCAAATTGATTCCTCAGCTACCATAGTGCCACCTGTTCCTCAAAGTACTCAATCAGAGGCCGAAGTTATTGATCGAATGAAGATTTCACCTCAGCACAGCCAGAAAATTTACTTCTGCAAGGAAACTTAATGAAAAAATATCAGCAGAGCTACCTTCAACATTACACAGAGCCTCAAAGGTCAACAAAAGCTCTCACTGAGCTTATTCTTTATGTAAAAAAAAAAAAAAAAAAAAACATTCAATACAGTTTACATCCATGAAAATTTCTCCATTGAGCCCCCCAAGGGCCAAGAAGACATTAACTCTGTATTAATTGTAATTGAGATCTTTTATCAGATCTCACCTCCTCATTCTTCTATATATACTTCTTCAGAAGATGAGTGAAGGGTTGGTTGTAGAACTTTGATATACATTCGAGCTTAAACTTCTGATTGTACATAGTATTCATTGGCTCTTGGAGCTCTGCTAGTGATAGATAGGTTAGGCTGAGATGTGTAGACGGTTGCTAACCTAAAGCATTGGACTTAAAGCTGTAACTGGTTTGAAGCATTAATACAAGCTGATTTATGGGATTCTAGTCTATGTTGACGGTGATGTTTTCCTTATTGTAACCTGTTATTTTGTTTCTGTTTCCATCTGTGTTTCGTATTCTCTTATAAAGAAAAACATGCATAGAGTTAGGACCTACTGTATATCAGTAACCTTCTCTGACTGAAAATATTTATCTGAATGTTTTATTCTATCTATGTTATTTAGGAATGAATTAATCCAGTTTAAGCATAGGAAGGCTGGCGTTCCCTCGTCTTATTGTCTTAGCTGAATGTTATTCTTAGATGTTATTTTCAGTATACGTTTCGTGAAGATGAACTGAGGAAGATATGGTGAGCCCTGGTCCTAGTTTTGTCCCCACAAGCTATCTGGATGTTTCCCTTGGAATGTGTTAAAAGCTGGCTAGTTTCAAAGTACTTACCAGATCTTAGGGCATTCTGTTGTTATCTTTGTATTTGTCTTGAAAGTAACCAAGTAAAGAAGAGCTAGGAGAGGATTTGTGGTGAGCCTGGCCCGCTAGTTTCTACTCCAAAAGTTGCCTTCAAGTTTCCCTTTGTTTTGAGATGTTTTCTATTGAAAGTGTATCAAAGGCTGGCTAGTTTCAAAGTACTTACTAGATCCTGGGTTTCTCTTGTTTCTGCATCTGTTTATTTATCCTTCTTATTGTATCATTCCATTCCATAAATCAATCTTCAAAGAGATCCTTAGACATAGATGACTTTCCCCATGGACCACTCTTTCCTCTTGTTGTTCCAATTAAACCCTATTATGACTCCATAGCCCAATGGACTAAAACCTGCAATTGTATATCTTTTTGGCCAAAGCTTGTTCTGATTGCCTGCAACTTCTCACCTTTGAGCTTTTTGCACTCAGAAATTTCCACCTTGAATAGTAATCATGCTCAACCATCCAAAAACCAAACAAACCCTTGGCCTTCATAACTAGCCTAATATCATTACCCCAAACTTCAAAGACAAATCCATCTTTGCACTTATTGGAGAGATCCCTCTCCGGATTCAGGAGGGCTAGATCCTAGAATCCAAAAGTTGGTTGAAACGATGTTGCTTCTGCAGTTTTAGCCTTACCAATTTTCTAAAATTACAGAACCCCAACATTTCTGGCGACTCCACTAGGGACCTGAACCCATAATCATTTTTCATCTCTATAAAACTTTGTGAGTGAAAAGAAGCCTTTTCAAGCACTACCAAGAAATGGTAATTATGATGGAACTTGTTTGAATCAGTGACAAACTAGGTAAACCCTAGGATTCTCTTAAGACTTTATCTAACCTTGAAAAATCAGTTGGCTTAGCCATAAGAGCAGATTGTGTTTGTATCATGACCGTAGCTAAGTTTTGAAATAGAGTTAGCATATTCTTAGAAACCACACAACTGAAAAATAACTCAGAAAAAACCAAAAATATTTTAGATTGGTAGTAAAACACTTACTCCTACATTGACACTCACCTTTTGTTGTGTTTTACCCCATACTCTTAGACAGAGTCTGGAAAGGGCCAGGTAGCTTCCGGATCTCATCCTCTTTCAGAGGTGAAATATCTGGTAAATGCCCTTCCAGTCAATCTCTGGTTAGAGTTTGTTGTGTTCTGGGATATCATTGAAAAGGGATATTTCACAAGCATGGTGGTGGATCATAAAACCTTTTACCTCTGAAAAGAGCTAAAAACTTCCACTTGGCGACTCCACTATCCTTAACAGACCTTAAGACTCCACTGGGAAGAACCTTGATCATCATAATATCATTCAAACTCAGTTAGAGGATTGTAGGACTGAAATTTCGGTAAACATATTAGTTAACCATTCAAAGACAGTCATATCTTGTTGAACTTGTCTTGTTTATTTGGGTCTGAAAAACATAGCATAGTGGCTCCTAGGAAGATCCACACTAGAGCCTATCCTGACCCTGATCCACCTGAAGTAGTTGATAACCCAAAAAGTATCCTTAGGGAGTCTCCTAAGATTAAATTATCAACTGTTTTCAAACCACCCTTGAGAGATAAATCAGTTCCTGAACATCTTTTAGCTCTACAAAAATCACAAGCTAACTTAGTAAATCCATTTAGAACTAGGTCATTTGAGGATATAATCCAGCTAGATTATGAGTCTTCAATTTCTTCTCCTCAAACTAGTGAACATCTTGGTAGTAGAGAAACAACACCTCCTGATTTACACTTCCTGTTGAACTTAGGTGTCTCTCATCCAAGATCAGCTCAGCAATCTACTGTTGTTCCATCCACATCCCCTCACCCTTCATCCACTGTTCAAACCACTCCACTTCAGCCCACCTTCCTGTTTTTTAACCTATTTGTAAATCCACCCCCACCTCCTATCATGGCAGCATGGTATGCTCCCCTAGTCCTTCCTGCACCATTAGTCAATATCCCACAGGACTATCAGTCCAAAATTCCATTATATGATGCTAGCAATACTAAAACTACATCACAACATGTGGATATTCCATTATATGATTCTAGCAATACTACAACTGCATCACTACTTTGATAGAAATGAAATTGATGATGATTCTGTCAAGCTCAGATTATTTTCTCAAAGCCTTGGGGGAGAAGTAAGAAAATGGTTTAAAAGTTTAGCCCCCCATAATATCAATGATCTCCAAGGTTTCCATCAAACACTCTTAAACAAATGGGAAGTAAAAAAGAATCCTCTCCAAGTCCTTTCTGATTACAAGAACCTCCATAGAAACCCCGGAGAAAGTGTGCAAGCTTATTGCACTAGATTCAATAATGTGTATAATGCACTTTCCCCAGAGCTAAAACCTCCACAAGGTTCAGCTTTAAACAAGTTCCCTGAAGGGTTTGATTCTGACATGACCTATCAGTTGAGAGAAAGAGATTTTGCAACTCTTGAAGATATGCAAAGAGGCGCTCTTTCTGTAGAAGTCAACCTGATGGAGAAAAGAGCAAGGATGAAAGCTGAGAAGAGAGTATCTTTTAGAGAGGAATCCAGACCTTCCACTTCCAATTCCAAAATGGAAAGAATGATGAAAGAGATGAGCATAATTAAGAGAGCACAAGCAAGTAAAAACCAAAGTGCTCCTCAAAATAGAAACTAGAATCAGAATTCTAGAAGGAACCAACCCCCAAACAGACCTAGGGAAGATGATCAACAGATCGCTCCTCCCTTTCATCAAAACTATGTGAGTGAGGTTGAGGAAACAGATCAAATAACATAGGAAGATGATATTAACCTATTTGGGGTAGATGATGATGACTTTGAGGTTCATTATGATAGAAAACAAGGTCTTTATACACCTTATGATGACAAAAGAGATGATAATGAAAATTGTTATCAAGACATGGAAAATGCCATCACCGAAACTCCAAGAGAATATGACCTCAGAAGTAAATCTACTCAAAAAACCCTCAACAACAAAACCTCTGATAAATCCTCATAGAACAGTATTGCAACCAAGACTAACGTTGTCAAACAAAAGGATGAAACGGTGGCTGAAAATTTTGATAAAGTTAAAGGAAAAAGCACTCAAGACAATGAAAAACAGAGTGCATACATTAGTAGTACTAACACTTCAGCTAGTACTCCTGTGAAAACAATTTTATCAAATGTAAATAAAACAAAAAAACAACCTGACATTGCTGATAAAGTGACAGCTAATAGGGCTGAGACGAGTGCTCCAAAGAACCAAATTCCTTTAAGCCTGGAGCACGAAATTTCAAAGATCAAAATCTCTATTCCCTTGACCGAATTAGCTGCCCAACATGTATATAGGACCCATATTTTGAAGGCTTTAAATTTAGAAGACAACAATGACACATTCAATCTTAATGATGACCAACCAGAGCTTATTTTTGGTCCAAAGATTAAAGGAAGATATCAAGAGGGACCTGTTCCTCCCTTTTATGTAAGTTTTAATGTTCATGACAAAATTTTACATAATGCTATGCATGACTCAGGGGCTTCTCATAATTTAATGCCTAAGGCTGTAATGGAGAGCCTGGGTCTAGAAATCACCAGACCTTATAAAGACCTTTACTCTTTTGATTTTAGCAGAGTAAAATGTTTAGGATTGATCAAGGACCTCTGTGTTAACTTAGCCCAAATTCCAGCCAAATGCTTAGTCATGGATATTGTTGTGGCTGATGTGCCCCCAAAGTATGGAATGTTACTCTCAAGATCTTGGGGGGCTAAGTTACAAGGGACTATGCAAATGGACATCACCTATGCGACTATCTCTGTTTTCAATCAAACTAGAAGACTATACAGGGAATCCCATATGAAATACACAGTCACAAGCCAAGACAGACCACAAAACTCTCCTATCTATTCTGTCAATACAGGCCTCGATTCTTTTATCATGTTTAATGATGAAGCGCTTAGTGAACAAGTCACTTTAACATAATTAATGGTCGAGAGAAGGAGGTGAATACCAATGAACTGTCAAAATAGTTTGCTGATCCTTTAAACAACAACAAACCAAATATGGGTCTTGAACTACAAGTCAGGTGTCCCTTGCTTCTAAACATTGAGGGTCAAGAATGTATCCCTCAAATAAATGAAAATCTGGGGGAATCAAAACAAATTCAACTCAGTTCTGAGATTCCACAACAACCCTTGAGCACGATAGTTGAAGAGGACTCAAACCAAGATAAAACCTAGAAAAGTCCTCTCTGGAGTATGTATTTTGATGGGTCATGCACTAGAACTAACGCTAGTGTAGGTGTCTGGATTACTAACACTAAAAACAACCACACAGAATGCATTTCATGCAAATTAAACTTTTAGTGTTCCAATAACATAGCAGAATATGAGTCCCTTCTCTTAGGCTTACATCTTTTGAAAAAGTTAGGAGCCAGAAGAATCAATGTATATGGGGATTCTGAATTGATCATTAGGCAAGTAAATGGGGAGTATAACGCAAATCATCCCAAACTTAGAGCCTACCGGAATGATGTCATGGACCTTTTAAAAACATTCGAGGAGTCCAAAGTAATTTTTGTCCCAAGGAAAAGAAACATTACAACCCACAATTTAGCCTTTGCGGCTAGGACATGATTAGCGCCATTTGAAACCAAAGACTGTACCACTGAGATAAATTTTAGACTAGCAGTGCCTGATAATAAGAAGTATTGGCAGGTGTTTGACAATGACAAACAAATAGAAGACTTCATGCAATTCAGAAATGAATTCGAACTAAACAGTTCGGACTCAGACTATGAAACATACTGCAGTGAAGAAAACTTTCTTGGTGAAGAAGAACTGTCTCCTGAGCTTGTCAATATTAACCTATTGTCTAGCAAACTTACGAACGAAACAAAGGAGTTGGAAACTCTCCATGCTAAAGATGAAAGTTTTCCTAGAGGTTGGCCCCTTTAGAAGAGTTGTTTGATTTTGACGATGTGGCCAAAAAACCAAAACTGGAACCTATAGAGACTGAAGTGGAGGAGTGCAATATAGGCAGTGAGAAAAAACCGAAAATGATTAAATTGTCTAAGACTTTACCAACTCACATTAAAATCAAATACATTGAGCTGTTTAAAGGGTTTTCTGATGTTTTTGCGTGGAGTTACGAAGATCTTAAATCCCATGACACTGAAATAATACAGCACAAAATTCCCCTTAAAGAAAACCAAAAACCATTCAAACAGAAACTGCGCAGAATAAACCTTGTTCAGTTACCTTTGGTTGAGAAGGAGATTAAAAAAATGTATGAAGCTAGTATTATTGTCCCTATTAGATATTCTGAATGGGTATCTAATCTAGTGTCTGTTAGGAAGAAAACTGGAGAAATCAGGCTTTGTATATACTTTAGAGACTTAAATAAAGCTTCATTAAAAGAAAACTACCCTCTACCCAAGATGGATCATATTTTGCAAAGGGTGGTAGGGTCTAGAAGAATTTCTTTGCTTGATGGCTATTCAGGATATAATCAGATCTTGTTTTACCCTACTGATCAACTAAAGACAGCCTTTACTACACCATGGGGCACTTTCATGTATGTGAAAATGCCCTTTGGTCTAATGAATGCTGCAACAACCTTCCAAAGAGCCATGGACATAGCATTCTCGGAAGAATTGGGCTTCTTCATCATTATCTATCTTGATGATGTCACCATGATTTAAAAAATAGATGAAGAACACTTAGAACATTTGAGAAAAGTTTTTGAGAAGTGCAGAAGGTTTGGAATATCTTTAAACCCTAAGAAGACACTATTCGGTCTCCAAGAAGGTAAGCTTCTTGGACACATTATTTCATAGGAGGGTATAAAGGTAGATCCAAAGAGGATTGAGGCCATATTGCAGATCTCTCATCCTCGAAAAATCAAGGAGTTGCAATCTTTCATTGGGAGGATTAACTTTTTGAGAAGGTTCATCCCCAATTTGGCTAAGCTCCTTAGGAATATCAAAAACATGTTAAAAAAGGAGCAAGGGGTAAAATGGACCTTGGAAGCAAAGAAATCCTTTGAACTGGTGAAACAAGTGTTAACCAAAACACCGGTTCTGATAAGTCCTAATTTTTCAAAAGATTTTTATATTTTCTTGTTTGCTTCAGAACTTACCATAGCTGCTTTCCTTTTATAGAAAAACCCACAAGGACAAGATCAACCTATTGCATTCTTTAGCAAGGCATTGAGGGATGCCCCTTTGAAGTATAACATTATGGAGAAGCAAGCTTTTGCTTTGGTTAAAGCATTGAAAGAATTCAGAGTATACATCCTTCACTCACACATCATTGCCTTTGTCCCAAACTCAGTTGTTAAAGACATTCTAACACAGGATCTAGATGGTAAGAGAGGTAAGTGGATTGCTATCATCCTTGAATATGATTTAGAGATAAAACCCACTAAACTCATCAAAGGCCAAGGTCTAGCTAGATTAATGGCTGAATCAAACTGTGAAGTTCTTGATATTCATATGATTAATGCTTTAGATAATCAAGAGGAAATCTCAACACCTATTGTTGAAAACCATTTTATGAATTCCTCTTGGTATGCTGATATTCTTTATGTTCTGCTTAATTTAAATACACCTCCTGGTTTGACAAAAACAATGGCAAGGTTTCTCAAATTGAAAGCCGCAAACTACAGCATTATAGGTAAATGTCTGTATTGGAAAAATGCGAGTGGTCTATTGCTTAAATGTTTGCCTGAGTTTGATGCAGAGAAGGTTAAGTACCAGTTCCACGAAGGAGAGTGTGGAGGTCATTTGTATTGGAAGACAACAGCCAACAAAATTTTTAGGGTTGGTTTCTATTGGCCTACTCTTTTCCATGATGTACACAAGATGATCATAGCCTGTCATAATTGTCAACTTTTTGAAGGCAAAAGAAAACTGCTACCCCTCCCTCTGCATCCAATCACTGTTGAAGCCCCTTCTCAATAGTGGGGACTTGAATTTATAGGAGAAATCCATCCCCCATATTCTGCCCAGCACAGATGGATTCTCACTGCCACAGACTATTTCACTAAGTGGATAGAAGCCATTCCTTGTAGGCAGGCCAATGATTCAGTTATCATAAAATTTATGGAGACTAATATTCTCTCCAGATTTGGTTGTCCTACCAAGATCATCACTGATAATGCGGCAGCATTTGGATCAAAGAAGATGGTTGTGTTCTGTCACATATATCAGATAACATTGGGGCATTCCACGGCCTATTACCCTCAAGGTAATGGACTTGCAAAATCCTCAAACAAAATCTTAGTGAACATAATTAAGAAACTGTTGGAGGACAACAAGAAGTCTTGGCACACAAAGCTGATTCATGCACTATGGGCTGACAGATTGACTTTGAAGAAATCCATTGGTATGTCACCCTTTCAGCTTATGTATGGTACTGATGCAATTTTTCCAAACAACCTTGGTGTACCAGTGACAAATTTTATTCAAGAGTTGCATATTGAAGATAATGACATGATCAGAAGAGTAAATCAGACCATTCATCTTCAGCAAACCAGAGAGGAAGTGTAAAACGAAGCATTGCAGAAACACGACATCATTAAGAAGCTTTTTGATAGAAGAACAAAGGCCAACAATTTCAAGATTGGGGACAAAGTTTTAAAGTGGGACTCAAGGAGGGAAGAGAAGGGAAAGCATGGAAAATTTGACAACCTATGGCTTGGCCCGTACTCTATTCATTCAGCTGCTGGTAACAATGCATTTTTCTTGCAGAAGTTGGATGGAGCAGAATTGTTTGGGGGTCCTGTCAATGGAAGGATGCTTAAGCATTACTTCTCTTGATCCATGTCATGTTTTGAAGCATTTTTATCTTTTCCATTTTAAATATTTCATCCACCATTGCATTCAAAGTTGTAAAAAACAAAAATACAAAAACAAAGAAAAAGAAAGAAAAGAGGGCAGATTTTGAAAACAAGCAAGGTATAGCCCCATACCAAAAAAGAGAGATAAATCTGAAAGTGTGCAAGCTCAAATGCGACTCCTAAAAAACACACTTCTAGTTAGTCAAACGGTTTAATCTTGACTAATTAGCTTTAAATTTTCTGCTGATAGGGTAGTGAATTCGATATGCCAAACTTTCTAATCTTGGCTCATCAATAGATAGTTTAGGATAGAAATTAAAGGTTCAAACATGATCAAAATCTGGACCTTAGGTTGCAGAGAGAAATGACTCAAATCTGTTCTATTTTTCTGAGTCAAAGAGATGTAAATATCTGGTTCTAATTAGCTCAAAAACTGAACCAGAAGAAAAGGAAAGACAACTCAATAAGAGTCAAAACAGAGCTGTGAAAAGAGGAAGGAAATGTTTCCAAGTTTTCAGATCTTAAGCCTTCCATTCTTGATTTAATTTTTGTGAAATAAATGTCTATGTGCAGTTTGTCTTCTATGCCATAGATCACAACAATTCAAACAACTTAATCTTGACTTGACTGTTTTTAAATTTTTGTTTTAGGAATTTAGAGAATGAAAATCTGTTGGACAGTTTAATCCCAACAGATGGTAGATTAGGTAGAGAAGCATCTGAACTCAACTGTTTAATATGAGTTTAGGGAGAAATAAGGAGTAGAATTAGATTAGATTTACTGCTTTCAAAAGAATAAAATGTTGTAAAGGAGTTTGCCAATCCAAGTGCACTCTAATGAAGGAAAAAATGTTAGATCAGTGGGATTGGGTAGGTAGAAAGTTGTATTGATGAAGATCTATTGCTTTTATGACTGCTAATACATTTTCAGATAAATTTATCCCTGCACAGGAAGAGTAGCCAAATGGATTAGGCACATGGTCAGCCTCCCAGAGAATGCAGGTCTGAAAGTTCTTGATGCCTTCAAGAAGGCGCCATCCCCAAGTGGAGCCACTGTTAGCCACCTGTAAAATTTGATTATCCTAAAAGGTGGCTAAATCTATTTTTGAGCCTTCAAGGAACAATTTTTCTCACTAAAAACTATTGGCTCTTAAAGAATTTTTGAAGGCCTCATGCCTCTGTCCAGATCCTATACTGTTGTTTACATCCTAAAAACCTCTGAAATCCTGCTAAAATCCAAAGCCCAAATTCTACTGCAAACCCCATTTTCCCTTGCCTCTTCTTCCAAAACTAACCCCATTTTCATGTTTCTCCCCCTTCTACTTCATGAAAATCCACGATAAGGTTCTAAGACCCCTTCTTAGCCTTATCGAAATCCTCGAATTCTTCTGAAAATCCTTGAAAAAACCGTTAAAATGCATATTTTCTATGTATTGGACTTAAGCCCCCTTCAGCCAAGTCCCTAACCCTTTTTATCCATACGCCCTGGCGCCAGAACCAAGCGCTAAGCTAACCGGGCGCTTAATCGTATTTATATTTATCTCGCCCCAAAAAGAATTAAAACCTTTGTTTTAAATTTAAATTTTGGGTTTTAATTTATTTTTATCTGCCGGTATCACTTTCAAACCGTTCCACACCGTTGATCTGATTGGTAGATCGGACGGTGTGGAGTGCGTCTTTCCGTGGTCCCCATCGCCCGAAAGCCGGTTGCCCAAAACTGGCGGTATCCATCGCACCGCCTTCGGGCAAGAGGTTGTTTTCCCCCGATGGCCAGCGATTCCATACACTTTCCGCCACGCGTCCCCTGTACTGTTTGGAAAACTGCCATCCATTGCGTGTTATCGTTCAGACGAGGATGCCGAGCGATATCGCCGTGGACCGTCTGATCTAAAGCCGCCCATCCGATGGCTATCGTTCGATGAAGATGCCCGCCCCTTAATGTGGTCCTGGCGCTACATTAACTCATTTCCTGCCATCAATCTGATCTGCAGATCGACGGTTCAGATTTCGTCCCCCTGATTCGATTGCCCGGTCAACGATTCTCTGTTTTTGACTTCCCCTTTCGCTCCCGACTGTCGATCTCTGCGCGATCGACGGCCCTGATCTAATCTTTCTTCCGCCCATTCTATGATCTCCCTGATTAATCTCGACTGTTGGATGATGCCATTCAATGGCCCCACTCCTTCCACACGTCCTCTGAAGCAGTCAAACTATACACGCATGATTTCATAACTTTTGTTTGTATTTTGCAGGTTTTAATTTTTTTTCCGCCATACTGAGGAAAATTCGCAGGCTGAGGATAACGATCCTCTTGCCTTCGTTTCATCAGGGAAATCATTCGCAGGGGTTTTCAATCTTGCTTATCATCGATGTTTTATGAAGCATCGATGTCGTTTCATCTCTGCGCAGCCCCACATATCAGCAAGAAAACCATAGATTTAACACTGTCAAAGCGTATCAGTGCCGAAGACCTAAATGTATCAGAACAAAGGATTAGAGACAGTTTCACAGGGATTACGTCTAAAATGCTTATCAAAAGCCTAATCCCCAAATAAAACATAGTTTACAGAAAACCTAAAGTGTTTTATCAAGCAGGAAAACCTCCACTGCCACAATCTGAGGAAAATTGATTCCTCAGCTACCATAGTGCCACCTGTTCCTCAAAGTACTCAATCAGAGGCCGAAGTTATTGATCGAATGAAGATTTCACCTCAGCACAGCCGGAAAAGTTACTTCTGCAAGGAAACTTAATGACAAAATATCAGCAGAGCTACTTCAACATTACACAGAGCCTCAAAGGTCAACAGAAGCTCTCACCGAGCTTATTCTTTATGTAAAAAAAAATAAAAAAACATTTAATACAGTTTACATCCATGAAAATTTCTCCATTGAGCTCCCCAAGGGCCAAGAAGACATTAACTCTGTATTAATTGTAATTGAGATCTTTTATCAGATCTCACCTCCTCATTCTCCTATATATACTTCTTCAAAAGATGAGTGAATGGTTGGTTGTAGAACTTTGATATACATTCAAGCTTAAACTTCTGATTGTACATAGTATTCACTGGCTCTTGGAGCTCTGCTGGTGATAGATAGGTTAGGCTGAGATGTGTAGACGGTTGCTAACCTAAAGCACTGGACTTAAAGCTGTAACTAGTTTGAAGCATCAATACAAGCTGATTTATGGGATCCTGGTCTATGTTGACGGTGATGTTTTCCTTATTGTAACCTATTATTTTGTTTCTGTTTCCATCTATGTTTCATATTCTCTTATAGATAATAACATGCATAGAGTTAGGACCTACTGTATATCAGTAACCTTCTCTGACTGAAAATCTTTATCTGAATGTTTTCTTCTATCTGTGTTATTTAGGAATGAATTAATCCAGTTTAAGCATAGGAATGTTGGCGTTCCCTCGTCTTATTGTCTTAGCTGAATTTTATTCTTAGATGTTATTTTCAGTATACGTTTCGTGAAGATGAACTGAGGAAGATATGGTGAGCCCTGGTCCCAGTTTTGTCCCCACAAGCTATCTGGATGTTTCCCTTGGAATGTGTTAAAATATGGCTAGTTTCAAAGTACTTACCAGATCTTAGGCCATTTTGTTGTTATCTTTGTATTTGTCTTGAAAGTAACCAAGTAAAGAAGTGCTAGGAGAGGATTTGTGGTGAGCCCGACCTGCTAGTTTCTACTCCAAAAGTTGTCTTCAAGTTTCCCTTTGTTTTGAGATGTTTTATATTGAAAGTGTATCAAAGGCTGGCTAGTTTCAAAGTACTTACCAGATCCTATTTTACTTTTATGTTTTTCTTGAGTCCATGTCAAAGGCTAGCTAGTTTCAAAGTACTTACCAGATCCTGGGCTGCTCTTGTTTCTCCATCTGTTTATTTCTCCTTCCTATTGTATCATTCCATTCCATAAATCAATCTTCAAAGAGATCCTTAGACATATATGACTTGCCCTATGGACCACTCTTGCCTCTTGCTGTTCCAATTAAACCCTATTATGACTCCATAGCCCAATGGACTAAAACCTGCAATTGTCTATCTTTTTGGCCAAAGCTTGTTCTGATTGCCTGCAACTTCTCACCTTTGGAACTTTTTGCACTCAGAACTTTCCACCTTGAACAGTAATCATGCTCAACCATCCAAAAACCAAACAAACCCTTGGCCTTCATAACTAGCCTAATATCATTACCCCAAACTTCAAAGAAAAATCCATCTTTGCACTTATTGGAGAGATCCCTCTCCGGATTCAGGAGGGCTAGATCCTAGAATCCCAAAGTTGGTTGAAACGATGTTGCTTCTGCAGTTTTAGCCTTACCAATCTGCTAAAATTACAGAACCCCAACAGTATGTTCCACTGCTCAGCCTTCGTGCCGATGCGATAGCCCCACACAACATAGATATATGGTTATATATATATATATATATATATATATGTTCTCCAATCAAAAAGTAAAGACCCATGAATTTACTTTGGCGAATGCCCAGCACACACCTCATTTTCTATAAATTTCGACTTTAGCACAATATATAAATAATATCACCGTGTATCCATATTCCCCGAATCCAGCGTTATAAACATTAGTATAAGGGTTCGATTCCATTTAATCAATGAAATATCATATATCTGGGCCCACTTGCCATGCTTTCCGATGATATACACTACTCCTCGACTTCTTCCGATTGTGATTGATCGCAATCGCAATTTCCAGTTGAATGTATCGATATTCCAATGCTCCGAAGCTCCGATTGCGATTACTCTGATGCGATGCGATTAATCACAATCGTAAATTCCATTCACATGTTTCGATGCCCTGCATAACTCCGATTGGGATTACTCTGATGCGATGCGATTAATCGCAATCGAAAATTCTATTTGCATGTTCCGGTGCCCTGCTTAACTCCGATGCGATTGACCTGATGCGATGCGATTAATCGCAATCGCAACTTTTAGTTGCAAGTGATCTGCTGCCAGTTTTTCTCCGATGCGATCAATGTGTGGACCCAACCATATTTTATATGATGGAGTTTATACGAATATCGCGTCCGGCTTTGCCAATCGCAATCACAACTTCCTATTTGCATGTTCCGCTGCTTTGTTTTTCTCCGATGCGATTTGGTCCCACCTTGTGGTACTTTGGTTATCATAAAGTGCTCCACTTATAAATATATATATCTATGCTTTGAACCTTTGTTTATATGATCCGGGCTTCATCACAATCGCAATTATTTGGTTGCATGTTCCGACACATATCCATTATGTTTTATAAACCCATCGGGTCTAGGCTTCATCGCAATCCCAATTTTCTGTTTATATGTTCTGCTGCCCTTATAATCTCCGATGCGATTGGGAAAGGGTCCCACCATATAAGGCTTTGATACCTTTGGTTCTTCATCCATTAAAGCGCTCCATTACAAATTTATATATATATGCTTTGAACCTTTATGTATAAGGAGCTGCATATATATATATATATATATATCTATATATATATATATATATATATATATATATAAGTTTTATGTTTCATCTTTAGAGTATCCTCCAGCGGGTTAAGCGATTCTCAGAATTTATTTATATATATGCATACATTGCCGCTTGGGTTATGATTCCCGAAATTATATATATATGTATCCTTCTACCTGGGTTACAGTTCTCGGAATTTATGTTTAGAGTTTCTACCAGCTGGGTAGTGATTCTCGGAATAACGGCTCTGCCTCTGCCTCTGCCTTTGCTGCTTCTATCACTTGACCTCTTCCTCTACTGCTGTGATAATGGTTCTGCCTCTGATAATGGCTCTGCCTCTATATTCACTGCCTCTGACTCTTCCTTAGCTGCTCGACCTCTGCCTCTACCTTTGCTGTACATATTACCTGCTATTGTTTTTTGCCTATCTTTGCATCTGCTGCCTTCTTTGTCTGTCTCTGTCTTTGCTGCCTCCATTGCCATCAATGAAAATATTTCCAACAGTCTCCCCCTTTGGCATTGATGGCAATACACTTCCTCCGTTTTCCTATTAGAATCCTTTCTCCTGTTGCTTGCTCTTCCTCCCCCTTTGACATCAATGGCAAGGGGTTTGAATTCTTAGTGTAGACTCTATTCTTTTATCCTTTCTCAATATTTCGTGCATTTCCTCTCCCTGAAATTTTCTGACTTTGTACACTGCTGCTTCAACATTTGGATTAGATTTACATCGAGTTCACTACTCTTCCGTGTTCGGTTCACGTTTGGTTCACCACTCTTCCGCTACACCACAGACCTTTTCGCCTTTTTATTGATTCTTTTATGCTAAATGTATTCTTGCCATAATCCTTTTGATTATGAGGACCTGTTTTCATGCTTCCCTTGCTGGTTGATCTCCCCCTGGGAATTGTATTCTCGTTTCTGTTCTCCCCCTGAAACTGTGCTTTCTCTTCATATTAGAGAGTAGCATCTACATATACTACCCCTAGTCTTTCTCTCAAATATTCAAATGGTTCTCTGGCAAGCGGTTTAGTAAATATATCTACTGTCTGTTCTTTTGTTGGTACATACTCTAGTTTTATTATATTTTGAGCCACTTTTTCTCGGAGAAAATGATACTTAATTGGGATATGTTTAGTTTTTGAGTGAAGCACAGGATTTTTAGATATACTTATAGCACTTGTATTATCACATTTGATTGAGATAGGTTCATCAATGCTTACCTTCATGTCTTGGAGGGTTTGCTTCATCCACATGACTTGTGTGCAACATTCTGTTGCTGCTATATATTCTGCTTCTGCTGTAGACAGGGAGATAGATGTTTGTTTCTTTCTTAACCATGCCACGAGACTTTCTCCTAAATAGAATGTACCTCCACTTGTACTTTTCTTGTCATCCACACAGCTGGCCCAATCTGCGTCTGTGTATGCTGTCAAGGTGAAGCTTTTTCTTTTAGGATACCAAAGCCCATACTGTGTAGTTCCTTGTAGATATCTGAATATTCTTTTGACTATAAGAAGGTAATTTTGTTTAGGTGCTTCTTGATATCTAGCCACTAGTCCTACTGCTAGCATGATGTCTGGTCTTGATGCTGTCAAATAAAGCAAGCTTCCTATCATGGATCTGTAGAGTTTTTGGTCTATATCATCAGATCCATCATCAGCACACAACTTGCATCTCGTGATCATGGGAGTTGACACAGGTTTGCAGTCCTCCATTTTGAACTTTTTCAACATTTCTCTTAAATATTTTTCCTATGAGATGAATGTACCTATGTGCTTTTGCTGAATTTGAAGTCCTAAGTAGAAACTGAGCTCTCCAATCATAGACATCTCAAACTGTGTTTTCATCTCATCAGCAAACCCTTTTGCTAGTTCTTCTTTGTTGCTTCCAAACATAATGTCATCAACATATACTACAACAATCAGGAGTTCATTTTCATGGGCTTTTATGTATAGATTGCTGTCTACTCCGCCTCTCTTAAAGCCTTGTTTTTGCAAATATTTATCCAGTCTTGAGTACCAAGCACGAGGAGCCTGTTTCAGTCCATATAGAGCCTTCTTCAGTCTGCACACATAGTCTTCTTTTTCTGTTAACGAGAAGCCTTCTGTTTGTTCCATGTAGACTTCTTCTTCTAAGTCTCCATTCAGAAATGCTGATTTTACATCCATTTGATATACTTTGAAGTTTTGGTAGCAAGAAAATTCCAGGAACATTCTAATAGCTTCCATTCTGGCTACAGGGACAAATGTTTCATCGTAATCAAGTCCTTTGATTTGTGAATATCCTTTGCAGACAAGTCTAGCTTTGTTCCTGATTACCTGTCCTTCCTCATTCATTTTATTTTTGAATACCCATTTTGACCCTATGACATTTTTCTCAGTGGGTCTAGGAACTAGTTCCCAGGTATTGTTTTTCTCAATTTGGTCTAATTCTTCATTCATAGCATTCACCCAATACTTGTCCTTGCTGGCTTCTTCAAATCTCTTTGGCTCTATTTGTGATAACATGGCTATGTATACCTCTTCTGTCTGTTCAGTTAGCTGCCTTCTTGTCTGGACCCCTACTTTCTTGTCTCCTATGATCTGATCTTCAGGATGATTCTTTTGAGTGTATCTTGAGGGGGCTTTAAAGCTCAGCTCTGCATCTTTTGTTGTCTCACTTGTTTCATCATAATTTTGGTTTTCTTCTTCATGGTTGTCTGATGGACTGCAACAGTCTGTATCTCTTGTATTGTTTGGAAGTTCTTCATCAAATCTCACATCAATACTTTCTACTATTTTTCAAAGAGTCTTGTTGTAGCACCTGTACCCTTTACTTTTGGAAGCATATCCTAGAAAAATCCCTTCATCTGCTCTTGCATCAAATTTCCCAAGATTTTCATCATTATTCTTTATATAACACTTGCTTCCAAAAATTCTAAAATGTTTGATTGAAGCTGGCTTTCCATGCCATAGTTCATAGGGAGTCTTGTCACTGCTTGGCCTTAAGTGAGCTTTATTAAGGATATGTACTGCTGTGTGCACTGCTTCTACCCAGAAGGTTTGAGCAATATTATTCTCTTGCATCATGGCTTTGGCAATTTGTTGAACAGATCTGTTTTGTCTCTCTGCTACTCCATTCTGCTGAGGTGTCCCTGCAATAGTAAATTATTGTTTTATGCCATGTTCATTGCATAGGTCCACAAATTCATAATCTGTGAATTCACCTCCTCTGTCTGATCTGATGCATTTCAGCTTGCATCCTGTCTGGTTTTCTGCTAAAGGTTTGAATATTTTGAATTTTTCCAGAGCTTCCAATTTATTCTTGAGAAATGAAACCCATGTCATTCTGGAGAAATCATATATTATCAACATGAAGTATGATTCTCCACTTGGTGTTTTATTTCTTACAGGTCCGCACAGGTCCATGTGCACAAGTTGTAGAGGTCTTCTTGTTGACAACTCATCTTTGGCCTTAAATGATGTACGGGTCTGTTTACCCAATTGACAAGATTTGCATATGGTATTAGAAGGCCTTTTTATTTCTGGCATGTCTCTGACTGCTTTCTTTTTTCTCAGTCTGATGATATGATGAAAGCTGAGATGTCTTCCCAATCTCCTATGCCATAACCATGAATCCTCAAGTTTGCTAAGATGGCATGCTTCATCTTTCTCTTTCACGATGTAAACATTGCTCTCTGTTCGAACACCTTTGAGCAGAGTCTTACTTGTGGTGCTTGATCTGACTTCGCAATCTTGTGATCTAAAAAGAACTTCGCAACTTTTGTCACACATCTGACTGACACTTAGTAAATTTTATTTTAGCCCATCTACAAATAGTACATCTTGGGCCTTTCCTCTGCCATTGTCTATGCTGATTGAGCCTTTTCCCTTTATCTTTCCTAATTTATCATTTCCAAAAGTAACATTGCCAGATTTCTTTTCATCAAGAGTTATAAACTTGCTTTTGTCTCCTGTCATGTGCTTAGAGCAGCCACTGTCCAAATACCATTGGCTTTTCAGATCTTGAGAAGTTAGAGCCAGGTCACACTTATTTACCTTCTTTATCCACTGGAGGCACCCTTTTGTTTGATATCTTTTGTGAGGTGAAGAACTACATCTTCTTAGAGGAAATTTGGAAGGTATATGTCCAACTTGATTGCATACACAACATTTGATCATAATTTTAGTAGAATTATGAGTATGAACAAAATTTCTTTGATTCATAAACCTAATTGAGGTGTTAAACATCAATCTTTGTCCATACTTTCTACACTCAATGATTTTATGGCCGAATTCCTTACAATAAAAACAGTAACCATAGAAACTATTTGCATACCTGATGTAAGGTTGTCTCTTCCATTTGTTTGCTTGGGGCAGTCTCTTCAATGTTTGCATCTTTTGCTGGTTTGAATTACTCCTCCTGGCATGACAATATGCAGCAATGTGTCCCAGCTTGTGGCAAACATAACAGGTGGAATTCTTCATAGGAGGGAAGAATATCCTTTGATGGTTTCCAAATTTTACATACTCAGGGGTCTTAGTATTTATTACATTCTTTGCTACTAGTGGTTTCTTCTGATATCTGTCTTCCTTATTATAGGTTTCTTCTTTTGTAGGAATTTTTTGAGCTGCCTCATCATTATTCTTTTCTTTTACAAAAATAATCTCTCTGTCAACCTTTTCTTTGCTTTTACTTGATTCTCCTTCATAGCCTATTCCAGTTTTTATCATAGGGGATCTTTGAGAAACCAGAATTTCATTCAACTTACTAGAGCTTATTGTTTGAGAAGAGCTTATAAGCACTTTCCTTTGAGCATTTTCTAGTTTCTTCTTGAGACATACTACTTCTTCTTCCATCTTCTCTTGTTCTCGGGTTTCATCCTTGATTTGCTGAAGTAACATGTCTTCTATCTTCTTGGCTTCTTCAAGTTCTACCTTCAGTTGCATGAGGACTTCTGAATTCTGTTCTTCTCATACAAACTTGAGGAGAATGTCCTTTTGTTTTCTGCATTTCATCTTGAGTCTATCAATCTCTTCTAGAGCACTTCTTAGATCCCCCTCAAGGTCGACTTCACCTTCTTCTTCTTCATTTTCTAGTAGGAGACCTTCAAGTTATTCTATAGCCATCAATAAAAATTCAGAGGTTCCATCTTCATTTGAGAGTTCATCTGGGTCTTTAGATGTACTGCTGTCTTGTTGAGCATAAAAGGATTTTCTGTTGAACTTTTTTCCATTTTTCCAGTTCTTTGATGTATTTTTCTCTGACTCTTGATCTTGATTCCTTACTTTCTTGTGAGGACACTTAGCAGCATAGTGTCCAAATCTTCCACAATTAAAGCATTTGAAAGGAAGTTTACCTTTGTATTTACCTGAACCTATATCCAGTTTCTTGACAAATTTTGCTTCTTCTTCATCCGAACAAGAGCATATGTCTTCCTCTTCTTCTTTTCTATTTTAAAGGCAACCTCCCTCGAACTTGGCTTCTGCTGTGGGAGCCTCATTTCATATGTTGTTAGATTTCCAAGTAGCTGGTTCATGGTCAAGGTCTCCCAATTAGCCGTTTCTTCTATAACAGACACCTTGGGATTAAACCTGGGTGGAAGAGATCTTAGAATATTTTGTACAATTACAACTTCTTTTATGTTTTCTCCTAGATCCTTCATGTTATTTACTATTTCTGCAACCCTTAGAAAGAAGTTAGCTATATCTTCATCATCATTCATTTTTAAGTTATCAAACTAGGCTTTATAGACTTGAAGTTTAGCAGTCTTTACCTTCTTGTCTCCCTCATGGATATTCTCCAGAGTATCCCACATTTCTTTGGCAGTGTTTTTGTGCATTACTTTGATAAAATCTGCTTCACACAATCCATTTAATATGGCATTCATGGCTTTTGTGTTAGCTACAAAGTCTTGTTTGGCTTCTTTCTTTGAGGCAGTTTCCTTCGGGGCATATCCTAATTCCACAGCTTCCCAAATTTCTATTCCCAGAGACATTATGTATGTCCTCATTCTGATTTTCCAGAAGGCATAATTTTCACCCGTAAAGAAAGGGGCTTTATTGGTTGAGCATCCTTCTTTACTATCCATCCTGAGAACCTAGAATCTCCTTTCAGTTGTTAAACTGGTACAAAGGAACCCGCTTTGATACCAATTGTTGAACCCTTAGTTAAACTGAGAGGGGGGGGGGGGGGGTGAATGTTTCTTGACCAAGGGTTCAACAAATAAAGCCATTATCCTGTGCCTTTGCGTCTTTATTCCCCTCGCTAGGAATTCTTTCTATCCCTAAAATGGCTATGATGAGTTTACCCAACATTACTCTAGGGATCCCAGTCTGGTACATTGCCCACCCTGCAAACAATCCACCTAATCAACTTAAATATTACACAAATTTGACCCTGGTACAAACTGTTATTCCTTCCCCTTATTTTGCTTCAATTCCACAGTAACCTCAACATGCACCTACACATATTGTGAAAGCATCTAGTGAGGGGGATAAAGCCCAGGAAAAGGAAACTAAAGATAAAGCACCCCAAACATCTCCAGCTCCTCATAAGCCTCCAAACATGACACCTCCATGCGCTTTCTGTAATTTTGTTGGGCATGCCACCAATAATTATCCTGAACTCCCTCATATCAAAGAGGTGGTCGGCGATACGTTTCCTGACACTAAAATCTCGAAGGTCCATGTTACCTTACCCGAGTTACATAGGAAGAACAAATTGTTACACACGAATCACCCATGTGCTTTGTGTGACAACTTTGGCCACTATTCCCATCATTGTCCTCGTCTCGAAAAATTTTTCAATACCCGTCAGACGCTTTGTGAATTAGAGGCCACGCGTAGTGAATCCACCACTTCTGTAATTGCGGATTATGGCACCATTATTTAGCCAGAACAGGAACCACACATTGTGATTCTTCCTCATGATGTTGAGATGACGATAGAATTTCTACTATTCTCTATCTGTCGTCATCCATGGGATTGTCATCTAGGGACTCTTTTGGAGTTTTATATCAGGATTCGATCGAACCTTGTTCATCGAATGCCTCGATATCAACATCGGTAGATATTCCATTTACTTGTCATTCACCCCCTCTTGTTGGCAATGAGCATGTGAACCTTGTCTCTCTTAATGATGCTTCAGGTAGTTCCTCCACATCATGTGGTCTATCCTCCTCCGACCCACCCATATTTCATTCATGTGAAGACATCATGGAAGCCATGATTTTCTATAATTAACCTTGGGACGATATGCACCATTGTGCGTATTTTCTTCCACATCAAACCCATTATCAATATGTTGTGGAGTCCAAATATTTGATCCATAGTGAAGTTGATTGGATTAAATACCCCTTAATTTTAATCCATGAATTCAAACCACATCCACCTTGTGGCCATTACATTTCCACTGTATTTTTGGGTAAGGGGGAATCCACTTGAGTCTAGGAGAAGCAATACTCCCCAATCCTCCTAGGGCATCTGGTAGTGTCGACACTAGTACCATTATTTTTCCCCATTTAGAAGAACCTCTAGAGTCTCATATCACTTCCAATCACTCTAAGTATGATCCACTTAATCATTACTTTATCTTACATCAACAACCCAGTCCCTTGTACATTGTTGTTGACCAACCTCAATGTTTTCTAGACGAGCATCAGTTCATTATATCCGAAGCTATTCTTTGGAATAATGACACCATATATGCGAACCCATAAATTCAGTCCATTTGATTCATATATGTAGTTCCAAATGAGATTGGTAATCCAATATTTCCTTTATCTAACTGTATATATCCATTCTTCCCACAAGAAGATAGCCATAACATAAACAAATGGAAAACCACATCATCAAATGTGTTTAGATTCCATTATTATAAATACATATAGCATTTCCATAACATGTTAGGGGGCACCTATGTCCCTACATATACTCATCATCCTCTCAGGGATCTTGTACCATTCAGAAAGACTACTTGAATCCCTTATTTGAGCACTTGGAACACAATGACGCCCTACAAAGTCCTCCAGCTAGGGGCATCATTGCCACCTTTTCATACCAGATCAGTCCCTTCCATCACATATGCTTGAAGGTAGTATCTCATGCTTAGGGACATGATGGAACCCTTGGGCACCTCCTCACTTGATTATCATAAGTCTCATCATAGACCCCAACAATCTAGGTATGGTCGATTATCCTTCCATTTCTTGGATAGTTTGTCCTATTGGTCTCTCTGGCGAGCCATGTACCGATTGCATATTGTATATACTTGATACCACATATTAAAATATTATACCTTATGTGATGCCACATTTCCCATTCATTCCCCATGTTTGAGTAGGCGGGCGGGGATGATTCTAGACCTCCTCTAGTAGTTTATTCTCGTGATTCCTTTCCTACCTTGATTCTTCACCAGGAAACATCCTTCTAAGAAGTAGTAAGGCCATTTTTATATAGGTAAGGTCCCATAATTGAAAGTCACAGGTCCTGATTCCGATGGTCGGTTTTTCTACTATGATCTCCACAAGATTTAGGGTCTTCTCCTCCTCTCCAAATTCTCCACAACTCACTTAGAAAAAGAATTGGAGTTGGAGGGAAAACACCCTTTTATAGAAAAACCCTAATTTTTATGTCGCACATTGTGGCCAAATCGTAGCTCAGTTTGACGAACCATCAACACTGTTAGAAATATCTTGTTGAGTTATATAATGGGTCTTTTTTTTTGGGTAATTTGACACTTCACATGGAAGCCATTTTTTCCACAAAGTTTCACTTTGCCACCAATTCAAACCGAATTTATTCGTATGAGATGCCTTTACTTTGGTACAATTTTTCCTTGGATCTTATCATTTTGTGTGTCGATTTTCGTCATGGGTAACCCTTATTTACTCATGTTTTTATGTTCCCCCTAGGCCTATCCTGTGTGGAAGCATTATCGAGTCACCCTTGTTCAGAGCATCCGAGATGAGTCACCCTTGCACTTATGAAGTCTGTTCAGAGTCCCATTATGTCTTGTTATATTATTTCTTCCATATTTGTGTTGCATTCATCCTGTGTTTCTATTTTTGAACTCCATCTATATTGTTTGTCATCGAAAATATTTTGTCTGAGTACCTGACCATCCCCTCTGGAATCGAGTCAGTCGTTGCCATGTCAACCATGGATTTTATGCTATGACAAGGGAACTCATCAGTATGCCTCTTAGTTTATCTCCATCCATTATTACCTCTGGTTTTAGTCCATCAGTCACTTTATTATGATCCCTCGTTCCTTAGTTTAGGATTCCTTATTGCCTCAGCTTTGGTGGGCCCTCTTTTGTCGACTTCAACACATTTATTCCAAAAGAATGGTCTAGAGGGAGGTGTACCTTGGATCTAGCTTTCATTATTGTTTAGTGCCTCAGATCGAGCAAAGAGAATCATCATCACCCTTTGAAGTGGTTGTTTCTCACATGCTCGACCCTAGCTCATTATTGCACGATTCAGGATCGTACACTTGATGGTCTGGTGATTTAGCAGATTGTACTAGTGATTCCCAGGTGTATGTGAGATGTTCCAGACCTCGTGAGGGGGTGTCCCTTCAAGTAGCCCCTTACGCGGTCAGATGACTTCAGATTATGCTCCATCCTTAGATCCAGTTCCATAGATTTGATGGGTTTGGTTCTAGCTGCTTGCAACCCACAACATGCATGTCTCATTCTGATGATTCATTCAGATCTTCAGAGCCCTTTCCTATTCAGTAGGGATTCTTTGGTTCATTAGAGAAATTTTGAGGTCTAAAATGGGCCTCTTACGAAAAATCTACAACCAAAATAAACTTTATAAGAACCAATATGATTCAATATGATGATGTCAACCATGGGGGATGATTCACCATTTTTGGGGTAAAAAGTAAAAATATTAAAAAATAATAAAATAATAAAATAAATTTTTTCAACTTATATTTTGAACTTATCTCCCAAGGGTTTTACTCAAATTTCAAGCGAGACTAAGTTGAAAATACGAGTTGAAAAAGTAGTTTTTTATTTTTTCCCTATAAACTTTGATGATGTAATGTAACCTTAGTTTACTATTTCCACTATTATTTTATAATTTCCTTAGGAGGCCCATTTTAGGGCTCAAAATTCCCCTAATGGTGGTCCCTCCTCCCATTGTCAGCTTGAGGGGAATTATGTCTCATGTACTCATATGTTATTGTATTTAGTCCTAACCTATGTTTTTCCAGGCGCATCATTTATATGGGATTGATTGTATTAGGTTATGGCCCATTGATGCCAGTGGATCATGTATTATGTGCTTTGTAGCTCAGTCCCACATTGTTGGGATTGTCATTATTATTTTTACTTAGTTATCTTAGTGGGTATGGGTATGCCTCCCCTGCCTCATTTGAGATCATGTACTCACACATAAAAGGAGACTTATATCAATTTAGTACATATCTCCCCCTCCATTTTTGTCCTTCATCGCAATGCTTCAGTCTCTCTCTCTCTCTCTTTGACCCCCATTTGGTATCTTGTGGAAGTGTAACTTACAACGTATTTCAATCATACGATTTTCTCCTAACGCTCGTACATTGGGGGGCAATCTGTTATCACTAAAAAATGATCATCTATCTATTCCTAACTAGGTGGATCGAGATACACCATGTGAGTTTAATTTTACCATAGTAAAATCACTTTCACTATAAGAAATAATTTAATAAACCACTTTTATTAAGTTACTTTTGATTAAAACCCATGAGAATAATTAAATAAACCATTATTTACTTAATTTTATCTAGGAATAATTATTAAAACATTGTTTGATAATTATTCCTTGTCACATTTGACTAAATCACCCAAGAATAATTAAATAAATCATAATTTATTTATTTTTCCTTAACATCATCCTTGGAAAAATTATTAAATCATTATTTAACAATTATTTCATTTCACACCTTTCTTATTATTTGTGAAATAATTAATAAATAATTTTATTTGTTAATTATTTCTAAATAAACATATTAACCATTTTAAATATATTTTCCCTCTAAAAAAATATAATAAAGTATTCCAAGCAGTTAGATCTAGTTTTTGGTTAATAATATTTTATTATTCTCCATTTTCAAGATCAACCCAATACTTTGCTATAAATAAGAGGTTTTTTCATTCGTTTCTCATTATGATCATCATCATCGTCACCATTATCGTCACATATTATTCAAGCTCCCATTTTTGAGTTCTACATTTTTTGGGTTTTCACAGATTTGAGAGAGAAGACGATCTGAATATTGAAGCAACGAGGACATCAAAATGACCCATCCCATTGAGGGGAAATTACAAACCTTTGTAAATCTCCTTCACTAGGTGTCATTAATATATATATTTTTCTTTCAAATATTTTCCAAGATTAGGATTTTACATCAGATTTATTTATGTTGTTTGTTGTTTTAGATTTGCATACATCTATCTTTCTGGAGGTTTCTCATTTATTTATTGCATATCTGAAGCATAAGAAACCACAATTGTTGTTAGGGTCACTAGTCACTCATGACTTAAGTGAGATATTTTTGGTACACCTTCCAAGAAATTTCATACTAACAGGGTCATAAGGCCAAGTTTTTCTCCATGCGGTTCACCTATTTTGTTGGTGCCAAAGAAGGACGACACATGGAGGATCTGCATGATAACACTAAAAAAAATAACGGTGAAGAATTGGTACACTCTCCCTCACATTGATAATTTATTATATTAATTGAAAAAGGTTGTCTATTTCACAAAAAAAGTACTTGTGCAGTGGCTACCATAAGGTCAAGATTGCAGAACATGATGTATGGAAGAATACATTCAAGACAAAACATGGGTTGTTTGAATGGTTGGTGATGCCATTCGAACTATGCAATGCTCCAACCACATTCATGAGGGTGATGAATGATATTTTTCAGGAATTTTCTTGATGATTTTGTACTTTTGTATCTTGATGACATTCTTGTTTTCAGTAGGACATGGAAATATCTTGTGAGTCATGTTAAAAAGGTGCTTGATGTTCTACAAAAGGAAAATTTTTATGTCAAAATCTCTAAGTGTGAATTTGGTAAAACCTCTTTGGTTTAATTAGGTCACATTGTTGGATATGGACAGTTAAAAATAGATCCTTCTAAAGTTGATGTGATTGTAAATTTTCCTAAACCTACCAATGTTACATAGGTTCGTAGATTCTTTGGTGCGTTACAACAACGGAGAAGGTTCATTGCCAACTTATCCGTCATTTCATCCCCCTTGCATTCTTTGACAAGTGTGAAGCAAACCTTTCATTGGGGAGGAAAGAAACAGAAATCCTTTAATACACTGAAAGAGAAGATCAACACCGCACTAGTTTTGGCCTTACCTGACCACCAACAACTTTTTTAGATCGAGACAGATGCTAGTGGGTATGCCATGGGAGTAGTATTGATGCAGCAAAGGAAACATGTATGTTACCATTTAGAGACATTCTCCCAATTTGTTGTGAACTATCCCACATATGAAAAGGAGTTGTATTCTTCAGTTCAAAGCGTGAAAAAGTGGAAGCACTATTTGATTTGAAAGGATACCATCATTCACACAGATCACCAGCCCTTGCAATACTTCCAATCACAAACCAAGTTTCAACAAGCACATCATTTCCGATGGATGAGATTCCTCCAATAGTTTCACTTGGTAATCAAATACAAGAAGGGCACCAGTAACAAAGTGGCATATGCGCTTTCTCACCCTCCTATTTTTGCATCTATAGTTTTGAAAATTTGTTCTTTGTATTTTGAAAGTTATGTTGAAAAATATGTTGATGTTTTATATTTTAAGGAGATTCATGCAAAGATTGTGATCACCAAAAAATGATCACTTATCCATATCTAACTAAGTGGGTTGAAATACACCACGTAAGACCAATTTTACCATAATAAAATTGCTTTCACTACAAGAAATAACCTGATAAACCATATTTTATTAAGTTGTTTCTAATTAAAACAAGAAACCCCATGATAAATAATTAAATAAATCATTAGTTAATATTGTTTGTCACATTTGACCCAATTATGAGAAATAGTTAAATAAATCACTGTTTATTTGATTTTTCTCTAGGAATAATTAATTAAATCATTATTTAGTTAATATTCCTTGTCAAATTTGACTAAATCACTTAGGAATGATTAAACAAATCATTATTTGTTTATTATTCCTTAACCAATTCCTTGAAATAATAAATAAATCATTTGTTTTATTATTATTTATAAATAGAGGTCTTTAATCAATTTAAATACCTTTTCCCTCCAAAACATATAATAAAATATTCCAAGTGGTTAGATCTAGATTGTAGTTAATAATATTTTATTATTTTCCATTTTCGAGAATAACCCAATATTTTGTTATAAATAGGAGGGTTTTTCATCCATTCCTCACCATGATCATTATCATTGTCGTTATTATCTTCTCTTTGCATTTTAGCTCCCATCTGAGTTCAACACGTGTTTTGGGTTTCACATATGAAAGAGAGAGAAAAATCTAGAATACTAAAGCATAGATGACAACCAAAAGATATATCCCAATTGAGGGGGACCTATAGTTATCATATGTGTCTCCTTCACCATGTGTAACAAAATCATAATATACCATTCATTCTTTTAAATTGTTTTTTCTATGTTATGGGGTTTTACATTAGTTAAACCTTTTGTTGTTTAATGTCTTTTGCTGCACATATCTATTATTTTGTAGGTTTCTTCTAACTTTTTGTTGCATATATGAGGAATTAGATGGCCATATCTGTTGTTAGGGCCATCAATCACTCATGGCTTAAGTAAGGTCTTTTTGGTACACTTTCCTAAAGATTTTACACTAACAAATGACGACTCCATTGGTGTAATTATGATTCTTGGGTGATCAACAACTTCAACAATTAGGGTTTTTATTCAGCTAATTTTCAGTCTCTTGATGTTTGTTTTCAGCTTTTATGCCCTTATTTAGATAAAATTCCAAATTCTGAGACTTTTTTGGTGTTTTCCATAGGTCACAGGTACCAACCGCACAAGAGATAGAAAATCTGACGGAACCTACCGCCCGAGAGTAAAGGAGGGAAGATCTTAATTTTCAGCCCCAAACTTGCATTTTCTCCTCCAAATCACACTTTTTGGCACAAAAAATACGCTATCCTCCTGTTTCAGGTAAGAAGCTGCAATTAAGAATATTTTTTGGGATTTTTTTTTTTTTTTTTCCTGAAATTTTCAAGGTTTGCCGAGAGCACTATTTTGGGTTGTTTGACCTCTGTTTCAACCTGTATTAGGCCTAGATATGATCATTTTTTCTCTTTAAAGTAGAAACAAGCCCCCTAGGGTTTTAGTACACTTCCACCTTTTTTGGAGGAGTTCAACTGAGTAGGTATTCTGAGATTTTTTTTAGTACTTTCAACCATTGTTTCAGGGTTTGATCCATTCTTTTGCAGACCTTTAAGATAGGTTGTTTTAACATCCAGAACTCCCTCTTGAGTTTTTTTTGCCCCCCCACCCCTTAGGGTGTCTTGCTTTAGGTTCTATAGCTTTAGTCCTATCCTTTCCCCTCTGGTTTCTTGCTATTTTCTGCATTATTTTCAGCAATATAGATTCATTTGATCCTAGTCCCATAGACATTAGATCTTGTGACCCTTTTAGTGTGTTTTGAATTGGTTGTTTACCTCTCATGTTTCTACTATTTGAGAGCCTTGTTTGTGTGGGGTTTATGCTTAATTTATTGTTTATTTTATTGTCATTATTTCAGCTTCATTTACAATTTTCAGCATTTTATTCATTAGAGAACTTTTGAGGTCTAAAATGGGCCTCTTAAGAGAAATGTACAACCAAAATAAACTTTATAAGAACCGATAGGATTCAAGATGATGATGTCAACCATGGGGGATGATTTACTATTTTTGGGGTAAAAAAGTAAAAATATTAAAAAATAATAAAATAATAAAACTATTTTTTAACTTGTATTTTCAACTTATCTCCTTAAGGTTTTACTCAAAGTTCGAGCGGGAGTACTCATTGGATGCAAATTTAACTCCTCATCCAAGGATTACCCATGTTGCATACTTTTGATGAACCCTGTTACAAAAAAAATGAGAAATACATGAGAGAACATTATTGCAATCACTTTTTTTCATGTATTTCTCATTTTTCATGTAGTAGGGTCCATCAAAAGTATGCAACATAGGTACTCCTTAGATGAAGAATCATTTTTGCATTCAACGAGTGTTTCCACTTGAAATTTGAGTAAACCCATAAGGAGATAAGTTGAAAATATGAGTTGAAAAAGTAGTTTTTTATTTTTCCCCTCTAAAATTTGATAATGTAATCAAATTTTATTTTAATATTTCCATTATTGTTTTATAATTTCCCTAGGAGGCACATTTTAGACCTCAAAATTCCCCTAATGTCAGAAGCACCTTGGCATCATCATAAAACATGCTTACTTAACTCATCCAATATACACACTTATTTTAACACACTCACACATAAAGTGAACGAGAGCTCGGTCCAAGCCGCCAAGCCAAGACATAAACACAATATTTAATAAATCTAACTCACATAGATTAAGCCCACTTGGGAATCAGGGCCAAAAATTCTTTGTAGTTAGTTGTAGGATCGGTGGGATAGGCTTCCAATAACACCCATTGATTGCATCCATTGAGACATAGAAATTTGGGTTAAAATGGAGCTTAAAATCCTTCACCATCCCGTGGTCAAAATTAGAGTGCGTCAAAAACCCGTTTCAAAGGGGTTTAGGCTAGGACATCGTTCGAGCGGTTCTCCTTGGGGCTACCCAACCCATGGTAGGTAATTTCGTGCATTATTTCATTTACCAAGGAGCTTGAGACTCAACCACCCCCGTGGGATGAAGGTAACCATAGTGGCAAATCTTAGGAAAATTCCTTATAGGAGTGTCTGTGGGAAGAAATTGGTTCTCTACTCTACCTTCTGTGTGAAAGGCCATCTAAAACAATAGAATCTAAGATTTTTTAAGGATTTAGATCACCTTTAGGCTAGAGGTAGTTTTACTTTTGATATGATGTGCTTTCTTGCATTAGAGTAGCTCATAGAATAGTTAGTTTACACTTGGCACCACTGCACTAGGTGTTTTCATGTTGTTTGTTACTTTTCTGTTTCTATCATTCTCTAGTCTTTCGTGTCATCTGTCTCTTGATATCATTGTGCCCCCAAGGAATTTTCCATGGAGAATATGAGGTCTCCATCCTCAGTTTCCATTAAGACATATTTCTCTAGCCCATTGAGTTAGAAATAATCCTCCGAATCCTCCATCAAGTCCCTCTTATGACTCAGATTCTTCCAATTCATCGAGTTCTTCCTCTGATTTTGCATCCTCTCATCCTCATATCACCACCATGTCTGGCACTAATGCAGGTCAGGGAGCCCAAGGTGGTATCTTGGGTCCCAACCTAGGTACTACCACTAGCAAAACCGTTACAATTACGATCACTGCGACTACAATGCTCCCCTTTATGGCTAGTCTAAGTCTCCTAGATTTTAGCCAGTTAATCAACGATCCCATTCTCCATGATGTTGGTTGTCCAGATATTCCAACCAAACTTCCTTCTAACATTCCTAAGTTTGAAGGAAATAGTTGAGAATACCCCACCAATAACATTTGTTCCTTTCACATGTGGTGTTCATCAAACTCCATCACCTATGACTCCATACGTCTTCGGTTATTCCAACCTACGCTCAATGGGGATGATGAAAAGTGGTATATTGACTAGCCTGCCACATCTCATTCCACTTTTGCGACTCTTTATAAATTGTCTCTATCATATTTCTAGTTACCTCTCCATTATGACACTGGTACCAAGTTTTTGACTACATTTCATCAAACTTTTTCCACCTGCATTTCTGACCATGTACAAGTGTGGCGTAGAAGGAGGAGCATGTGTAGATCTCCTAAATTCAATGACCATGTCTATAAAGATTGGTTTCTTAGAATTTTATTAGCCCACATAGGTAAATATATTACATCTCATTTTCCTTAGAACGAGAAATAAGCTCTCCAGATAACTTTTAAATATGACTTGATTTACGCCCAGTCAGGTTATGTTTATATCATTTTACTAGACCTTCCTAGAATTGGAGGTGCCACAGCACTGGTGGCATCTCACGCCACTGAAATTATCATTGGATCCATTTCAAACCCATCACCATATGCTCCTCCTTCGATGAGTTATGGTCACCCTCAAGGGGGACCAATTCCTCCAATGCTTATCCCCCTCCTCTAGGAAACTTGTATCCTAGTCAAAGCATGTCTTAGGCATTTTCCCAACTGCATCAACCGATGCCAGGGCTAGCTGTTGCTCAACCCATTTACCATAATTTTTTCCCATCTCCTTATTATCTTTATGCATCGCCCAGTGCTCCAACCCCTCAGGCATCAGTGCCGCCACCTCCCACGCCTTCTCAACCTCTGCCACAAAAACCACCTTTTCCTCAAGGTCAAGTGTATGCTCAACAAAGTGTGAATAATCCCCCATATTAAAAGAAAAATAATACATTGAAAGGAAACCAGAACCAACAACCTTAGGGTAACTAGGGTTGCCAAGGTACTCAACCAAATGCACCCTAGGGGAACCACCCAAATACCACAACCCAACAACACTACGATCAACCCAAGAAAAACAAGGTGGTTCGTACAAATAATCCTTGTTCATGTTGTGGTGTATGTGGTAATTACACACATGATTGTCCCCTTTCACCCTAGATGTGTCAGATGTGGGATGCCTAAGAAGCATCTTGAGGACAACAACCATGGTGTCGCTTCCTCAAAGCACTGCTCCAGCTCAACTGGCTGTGCTTACTAATCCTTTCCCTCAGAAAGGATATCTCACTGCCCAACCCCCACAAGGTCAGGCTACTCCCCCAACTTAACAGTCTAGTCACACTGATTATCAGATTCCCATTATGAATTCTAACACTGTCAATACCACTGATTTCAACTTTCAGACCCGGTCGCTCGAGTATGAAAAGAAACCCGCTACGTATTCAACGGAATCCCAAACCAAAGTCTCCACTAAGTCTATTCTGACACCAAATGGTCCCTTACAGATCCCTCAACCTAAGGCTGATGTCATACCAAATATACCCAAAGGGCCATTAAGTCGTAATGATTCTTTTGCAAAATCTACCCACACATATAGTATAGTAGATGACTTGGCGTAGTCTCCTGCTGCCATGTCACTGTTTTAAGTTCTCCAGACATGCCCATCCCAATGAAAATATCTACTATCTACTCTAGGAATTGTGGACCCTTAAGATGACTGCTTGATCATCTTCAATGTTGACAAGTCAGAACATCCCCCTATACCCTCATCCATTGCTTTCCAAATACCAGTCACCATTTGAAACACCACTACCCAACGGTGTATCATAGACGAAGGTGCATCCATATGTGTGATGTCCTCCAGTGTTTGGAAATAACTCATGCCACCTGATTTGTCCCCATCCACCATCACTTTACGTGCTTGGGATGGTCATCCTTCACAACCCCTTGGCATGTATCACAATTGTCCTATCACAGTTGCGCGCAATATTTTTTGTATTGACATAGAAGTCATCGATGCCCACTTGGATTACAATATTATTTTGGGTTGTATCTATACCTATGCGATGTTAGCTGTCAAATATTCAGTTCACTACAAGATGTTCTTTCCCCATAATTAAAACATCGTCACCGTTAACCAATTGGAAGATTATGATCCGAAGTCTTAAACATCACCCTAGTATACCATCTCGTCGATGACCGACAATCAACCTATCTCACCTCTCACTGATGTCTCTCCAGGAGACTATAAATATTCCAAATTTTTTGGTGCATGATATTGTCCAACACCTACCCCTTCTGGACCCAACTTGTCTAGTGTTTGCATTTTACAAGCGTCATGGGATAATGATAAGCGGTCTGGTATGCCTATCTAGTAGCCAGTGCCTTTGCAACCTCCTGTCATCCACTTAGCCCAGCCATAAGGATCAATTCCTCAAGGATATTCCCCTTTTGCTGGTGTCTCTCCTCATAATTTTCCACTAGGAACAGTTCCCCCAATTCTTAACCGGGAGCCATTCCGCTAGGCCACTATCCTTCAGGTTAGATATCATTTTTAGGTCTTGCATCTAGAGTCTTTTTTGTGCTTGTCATGGCTACATTGATTTACCAAATTTGACCCTGGGATCCCAGTCTGATACATTGATCCCCTAGCAAAAAATCCACCATATCAACTCAATCCATATACTGCTTTGATCCTGGTCCAATCAATCATGATGAACCCTTCCTTTTATTTAGTTACACAACAACCTCAATAGGAGCCCAATCCTGTTGCGAAAGCATATGGTGAAGGGGGGAAATACAAAAAGAAGGAACCTAAGGATAATGCTCCCCAAAAAACTGAAGCTCCACTTGAGCTTCCAAATCCTACTCCATCATGTGCTTTGTGTGATGTCGTTGGGTATGCCACCAATAACTGTCCTGAAATCCCTCGTCTCAAACCTGTGGTAGACGATACGTTTCTTGAGTCTAGCATCCAGAGGTCCATGTTACCTTACCTGAGTCAGCCAAGAAAAATAGGTTGTTACTCACAAGCCACCCATGCACTTTGTGCAATAACTATGGCCACTATTCTCACTACTGTCCTCATCTCAAAGACTTTTGTAATACCCTTTAGGCGCTTCGTGAAATATAGGCCGCTTGTAGGTGATCTTCTACTCATCTACTTGCAAATTTTGGATCCACCATTACACTAGAACCAGAGGAATCTAATGCACCCATTGTGATACCTCCCCTCGATGTCGAGATAACGGACCATTTGGTCGCTATTCTCTATGTGTCGTCATCCATGAGATCCTCGAAGGAAGACCCATCTATGGCTTCCAATAGTGCATTTGGTGAACCTCCATCATTGAACACCTTGGTCTCAACATCGGTAGATGTTACATCTACTAGCTCTTTGTCTACCCCTCCGGACGATGCATATGTGAACCATATCTCTCATGATGATGCGCCAGGTAGCTTCGCCACATAAAGCCATCTCCCTTATTCCAGTTTTCCCTTCTTCCATTCCGATGAAGACATTATGGAAGCCATGAACACCCCTGATTTTCCTTGGGATGATATTCACCATCGTGTGTGCTTCCTTCTGCAACAAACTCATGAACAATATATTGTGGAGTCTAAATACTTCATTCATGGTGAAGCCGATTGATTTATAAATCCCATTCCTGCACCAAATGCTTTCAAAGAAGGAAACATGGCCAATATATCTCCTACCATTAAGATAAACATTTTTGATAAACCGAGGATTGCAGAAAACAGTACTTGAGGGCACATTGTACCCTAGAAGAAATGGATGCTTACACCGAGCTATTCAAGAAATTCTGTGATATTTTCACTTGGTATTATTCTAAAATTCCCAAACTTGATCCCACCATCATTGAGCACCATATCGACACATCGCCCAATGCCATTCCCCTCCATCAAAATTTGAGACCTGTCAATCCTTCCAGACATGAGGCTATCAAAGCCGAAATTGATAAGCTCAACTAGGATGGCTTTATCTATCCCATTGAATATACCACATGGATATCCAACCCGGTTCCTATTCTTAAGAAACAAGGCACCATTCGTGTCTGCATTGACTTTCGCGACTTGAACAAAGATTGTTACAAAGGAAACTTCCCCACACCATTTTTTGAACGAATCATTGATAAAAAGCAGGGCATGAGGTACTATCTCTCATGTATGTATTCTCCAGATACAACAAGATATCTATCCGTCGTGTTGATTAGCTTAAATCTGCTTTCATTAGTCTGTGGGAAACTTTTTCCTATAGGGTCACGCCTTTCGGTTTAAATAATTTTGGAGCCACTTTTCAGCGGGCCATGTCTTACTCCTTCCATTACTTGGATCATATTATCCATTCTTACCTTGACAACCTCACTTCCCGTTCTAGGCTTTGGGTGCAACATATTCATAATTTGCGTAACATTTTCCTCCAGTTTCGCAAGTATAATATCCACCTTAAATCGCATTTCTGTCGGTCGTCTCTTGAGCTTCATAATGTCTAGAGACAGTATCAAGTTTGATCCTCTCAAAGTTCAATCCATTCTTGAACTTCCCCCCCTTATACTTTGCACCAGTTACAAAGCCTTCAAGGAAAATCCAACTTCCTTCGTTGGTTTGTACCTGACTATGCCACCACCGCGCATGGTTTTCTTAGAATCCTTCGATCTAACATTCCATTTGTTTGGGATGATTATGCTCAACAATATTTCGATGCCCTGAAATATGCTCTCACTTTTTTTCCTTTGATTATTCCACCTAACTTTGATAGGGAATTCATCCTGTATATCTTAGCTTCCTCTCATTCGGTCGCTCGGGTCCTCATCAAGGAAGATGTTGCTGGAATTGAGCATGTCATCCACTATGTTAGTAAGAACCTTGTTGGACCCCCTGTGTCCTTTTCTTACAAAGAGAAATTGGCGTTGGCCATCCTGTTATCGATACAAAAACTTTGTCATTATATCCTTATGCATACTACCAAGGTCGTGACCAATTCCAACCCAATGTATTTCATGTTAAGTTGACGAATCATTAATGTGAAATATGCTCATTGGATCGTTATCCTTCAGGAAGTCGATCTTGAATTCGTCACAACAAGGAGTAAGAAAGGTTTGGCCCTCGTTGAACATATTTATGAATTGCTTACTAGTGCGCGTGATCCGCTGGTTAATGATGATTTACTCGATGAACATTTTTTTTCCATCACTTCAGATGATCCTTGGTATGGAAAAATCCTTACATATCTGCAAACCCAAAAAAATGCCTCTCATCCAAATCGTGATGATGGACGATGTATACGACACCAATCCCCTCGCTACCTTATCATCAGTGATGATATATATCTTTGTAGTGTTGATAATGTCCTTCTTCATTGTCTCACTCATGCTAAAGCTGAGCAAGTCCTTACCACCACAACGGTGCTTGTGGTGGCCACCTCTCTGGTATGGCCATTGCTCAGAAAATCATGCACGTTGGTTATTTTTTGCCTTCTCTCTTCGGCGATTGCATTGAGGCAGTCAAACACTGTCCCAATTTCCAGCTATTTTTCAGAAATGTGAGAGCTCCACCTCCTCCCCTCCATCCTATCATATTCGTTGGTCCTTTCTGCAAATGGGCTATTGACTTCATGGAGTTTCCACCCCCATGTGCTAATAACACAAGTATATTATCGTGGTCGTCGACTATTTCACCAAATGGGATGAGGCTATGCCAATGTTCAATGACATTCTGATTACCACAACCCTTTTTTTCTTTAACCATGTTAACACTCGATTCAGAGTTTTGAAAAAATTGTTCTCTGATCATGGGCGACATTTCGAAGATGAGATATGGTGTGACCTATCCTCTCTATTGGGATTTGAGCACCAATATTCATCGTCTTATTATCTAAAATATAATGGAAAGGTTGAAGTGATCAATAAAATCCTTAAAACCATTCTTTAGTAGACGGTGAACAAGCAAAAAACCAACTGACATGTTATGCTCTTACCAGATTTGTGGGCCTATCGAACCTTGGTTAAAACCACCACTGGGTTTACTCCTTTCCACGTTGTTTTTGAAGAGGAGGTCATCCTACAGATTGACTATGAAATCCCCTCCCTTCACCTTGCCATTAAACTCCTCCCAGACACCTAACCTTTAGAACAATGGCTTATCATGCTTGAGCGTGCCAATGAAGACCACTGTGTTGCATTTCAAACCATATAAGTGGGAAAAAAAACACACCAAAGCCCAGTATGACCGAAAATTCCACCCTCGTACCTTTCACGAAGATGACCTTGTTCTTATATATAATAGAGGTTGTGATGTCTTAGAGCATGAAAAGTTTGAAACATTATGGCTAGGACCTTACATCATTCATAAGGATTTGGGGAAGGGGCATACCTCTTAGAGGATTTTGAATGCCAACTCCTTCCTAACCCTTGCAATGCACTTTACCTGAAGAGATTCTATCCATATCATTTACCATAGAAGTGCTTGTATTTGTTTCTTTTCTTTTTTTAGGTAGCCTGCATTCACCACCATCTCATTTGTTGTCTTTTGGTGCCTTTCATATGGATCCATCATCCACGCCATATATCAACCATGCCAATGGTGCGAGTCTCTTCTCTAGGAATCTAGCCTCAGTAGCTTGGGGAATTTTTACCCCTTTTCGTTCGTTAGTTCACTCCAATGACGCATGCATTGGACCTGCCATCAATAACCAAGATGAATATGATGTAGTGATAGGTTTGTTAATTAATGCCCTCGATCATCGAATCCTTCATCTTCATTTTCATTTAGATTCCTTGCTAATTGTCATGCAATTGAATGGTGTTTATCGTGTGCATAACCATGTCATATTTAGAAAATATCTACGAGTGAAACTTTCAGCACATGAATTTGAATCCATTACATTCAGTCATGTTCCTAGAGAAGAAAATTACTATGTAGATACCATTGCAAATAACATTCTAGATTGGAATTTATCACATGCATATAACACAAGATAACCATAATACCAAAAATGGCGAACCACAATCATCATATAAAAATATGCATATCCATATTATGTATCGTCATCAAAAGCATAAGTGTTCTCGGTCCACTACTCTAAATACATGCAACATGCACATAGAGTGTTAAAAACAAAAAAGGGGACCCACATGCCCATATCCCTAATCACTATCTGGAGGCTCTCGGGCAAACGGCTCTGCACCACTACCTCATTTATCCTGCACGACTCGACTGGCCATCTCCATGCGCCACATGACCCCTCGCCACTCTGAGGGAAAGCCCATACAATCATCAGTATACCTATCTTCTAGCTCATTCCACCCATGCTCTGATACCCCGGTTAGTACGACATCACATTTGCAACGAAAATCCTCCAGTAGAGCCTTATAGTATGGTCTCTGGTGTTATTTTGATCCACTATATTATGTAACCCCAAGAGTTGTGGCTCATCTTGTATATCTTGTCGATTTTACTGGTGCTATATCTACATATCGTAAGTTAAGGATGAATCCTGTTGTGGTAAAACACAACCCCCCCCATTTTTGACTTGTTCACTTCAAATAATGGGGACCCTTTCTATAAATTTTTGGTTAAACGTCTTTTAGGATTCTTATTTATTTGATTATCCTACGCAATTGTTAATTTTTCATTTTCTTTGTATTTTTGTTTTGATTGCTTTGTTAAAATCGATTTTTAATAAGCTTCCAATTGATGTTTGTTTTACCTCATTTAGTCAACTGGTTTGAAAATGGTACTCCTTTGAAGTCCCATCATTTATCTAGTCTGGGTTAAAAATGCTATTTTTATTCTTTTTATTTATTTTCGGAGTGGCTGTAGTTTAGAAAATTTCATAATTAAACTAAACATCTTTAAAATAAAACCAAAATAAAAAACTGATATTTAACATTAAATTTTAAGATTAATTAAATTAATTATTATAATAAAATATAATTAATTTAATTAAAATTAAAACTTAATATTAAAAAATATATATATATAAAATAAATAAAAATTTTACATCGCATATCGCAATATCGAATCCATCACAATTTTTATAACATACATATTTGAAAAACTCTGATCCAAGGTTCTTGCGATATGCGATAAGGCCAAATGCGATGTGTTAAAAGATTTTAATACAAAGTTCCTCACTCACCCTCACGTCACCCTCCACTCACCATATCCCTCCATAATCTCACGTGGATGAATTAATGAGTTTGGATTGATTTCGATGGTTTGTTTTATGGGTTTTAGGTTTGGATTGATTCCAATGGTTTGTAAATTATTTTTTATATTTTTTATATTATAATAATTATATTATAATTTTAATATAATTTGAATTATAATATTAATCATATTTAAATTAACTTTTTCAAATCATTTGTATATTAATTTAATTTTGTAACTTAATCAAATTGTATATATTAGTTGGTTAATAATTAATTTAAAATTAATTGTTAGATAATTAGAATTCTAATTTAGGATTAGATTTTTAATTAAAATTATGATTTTTAACCCAGTAACAGAATTTCTAGATTTATGCCAGATTTGACTCATCAATTTTGGAAGCTCATAGAATGAGTTTTACTTGGCCAAATGAGGCCCAGGACGGCTCATTGGAAAGATAAAATCAAGGAGAACATTTCTGAGGAGGTTCCACTAATAGATTTGGTCATTAATTGGGTCAAAAATCATGCAGAAAATCAAGCTCCGAATTTCTAAAGCAAAATCAATTTTTCTGATTTATTTTCTACATTTTCATTTGTCCAAGCCTCTTCTAATTGCAGATCCATTCGTCAATAATATCCTTGGCCAATTAAACCATCCCAGGCATCAATAGAGAGCTTATATTTTATTTTCAATTATTTATTTAAATAGAATTTGATTGGATTTGTTTTAAATGCCAGAAATGATATTTTGTTTTTATTGATTGCATTTTAATTTATTTTGATTTCTTTTTGCAGGAAAACAATAGAAGAGATATGAAGAAAAGATCTTAATCAATGAGAATGCTCCAGCAATTAAAAGATTGGAATTTTTGAGCAAATAAAAGTGATTGGGCAGATTTTCTTCAACAAACTTTCATCTCAAAAATTCCTTTGCAAATATTATAAATAACAGTTTGCAGAATGGAATTAAGGGCGACTCTCCTCTGCAATTTTGGAATTCTAAAAGCACTTTTGTAATAGGGATTTAGAGTTGTAGGTGGGAGGAGTGGAATCTCAGATTTGGGGATTATTGAGGTTTTTCTTTTACATCCTGAGTTATGTATAATGAACGGAGTTTGCATTATTGTAGCTTTGCTTTTGAAAGCAGAAGCTTAGGCATTGTAAAGGACTATTAGAGACCGGAGCTGGAGAAATGGATTCAATAAATTGGTATTTCGAATACTATTATTTTAAATGCTGGTTTTATTTTATGATAACAAGAATGGTGTCAATTTACTTACATATTTGTGCACTTTTGTCGGTATGGGTAATTTGCTTCTATTTTATGTTGTTATTTATCTATGCTCTTATGGGCTAAATTCTGATTTCTGGGTAACTATTTACTCATAAATCTATCTTTTAATATTGGATGAATAAATAGTGATATGTTGTGAACTTCTTCCGCATATTATTGTTTAAAAATTCAAGTTACTGATTAAATGATCAAGATCATTTTGTGAACTTCTTCCTGAGTGTTGTTGACTGATTATTTCAGTTTAAAGGTCTCAATAGGATGTGTTTTGCTATCCATAATGTCAGTTAATTGAACTATTTCATTACCATGATATTTATTATAAACAAGATATATTTCAATCCCAATATTATAAATACCTACTCTTGGTTGGGTTAGATCTATATCTGCCTAATTAAGATAGGATTAAGATAGTTTCTTTTGCTTGCATCTTAGAATAAGTTTGCATTTAGATTAATTTCTACATTCTTTTAAGTCCTCTTCCCAAAGAGGCAAACTTTAAGTAGTGGATTGGCTGAGCCCTAAATCAGCGTAAGGATCACTTTCTTGCCTGATCAGCAAGAAGAATGATCTGATGTCTCTTTTCCATTGGTGAATGAAAGTCATATTTTAAAGCCATTGGAGATTGAGAGAAGGTAACTGGACCTAGTTGAACTAGTCGGAAGCACCATTCCAAACGGAAAATGAGCTGTTTTAAGGTCCGGACTGGGTGGTCATCTCCCATGTTGTTGCAGCGATTTTCGAGGCTTCAACATTTTGGCGCTAGAAGGAGGGCCTGGAACTTGTTGTATGTTGGAGTCTTTTTAATTTTAACATTTTATTTAATCACGATGGCTCCTTTTAAAATTCCAATTTGGAGTTGTATCTATGGACGTGCATCTTCCAATACTCCACCCGAAGTGGTAAGACTCTTGTCTCAGGTAAAATTCAATGGTGAGAGAAATTCTTCTGCTTTTAATCATGTCCTTCAATTTATTCAAAATGTTTCAAATTATGATTTTCAAGGAATTGATGAAGGCATTTTATGCAGACTTTTTACTCTCACATTTGCGGCAAAAGCCAGAAACTGGTGTAGAACTCTTCCGGTTGCCTCAATTCACAGCTGGGATCAATTTGTTACAATTTTCATTTGTAGATTTGACAGCTATAATTATGATCAGGTATATGATGAAATTGAATATCTACGAAAAGAAAATGAATCTGTTAGAGATTTTAATATTTGATTTCATTTGAATTGTTTAAAATTTAATGTCAAAAATGAACCTATGAAAGAAGAATCACTAGATTGGTTTGAACATAATTATTCTCTTCCCCCTAGTCCCGATCCATATTAAATTAGTTCAAGCTTTGTTCCATCCCTTTCTAACATAAATGAGAATTCCAATTTGGGTGTGCAAATAAATTGTGATGAAGAGGTTTCACAAAGCTTGGAAAATATTTCTAATCAAATGCAAGAAGACAACAACAACAATTTTGGAGAAAGACCTGCATTGGAATTTGAAAGTTTCTCTGCATTAAATTCAGAAAATCAGATTGCAAATCAGCAAGTGCGAGCAACAATCAAAGTAAATAATAGCATGCAAACTGTTGTACAAATTTCTGAATCTTTTCATGATGATCAAATGCTGAAATCAGAGCAGCAAAGCAATATTCTTCAAAAAAGCATGGGTATGCAAAGGAATGATTTAGAATCTGAAATTTACAATGAGCATAATGTACAAGAATTCTCAAACAGAAACATTTTTAAATGCATTATTTCGGATTCACATTTTTCCCTTTATCCTGATATTTTTAATGATGGTAATTTTTCCCCTCTTGGTGTTAATGATATTTCAGAAAATACAGAGGCTGATCTAAATGAATTACCATTAAGTTTTTATCAAGATAGAGAAGCAATTAATGATCATTCTTTTGTCATTAATGAACATGAAATTCTTGTTCCTCTGTGTTTGGATATATTGGATAAGATTGAAGGGAATTCTAGAAAATCTTGTGAAGTCATTTATGATAATTACTTTGACATTGAGGATGTTGATTTCTATTCTTCTAAAGAGAGTCCTCATGAGAAAATTCAAATAACATCTGAGAATGAGAAACATTTCAATTTAGAAATTATTCCAAATAATTCTCACTCTAAAGCTAATAATCATCTTCATGATTTCACTATTCGAGAAAATATTTCAATTTATGATTTATATCATGATCAAGCTTTCATTCCTGTTCATAATCATAAATCTATTTTTAATTCACAAGTTGGAATTCGAAATTACTCAAATTCCATAATTTTGGCCAATCCTTGTAAAAAAGAAATTATTTCAAAACGATCCCGATTGTGCTGTAACATTAGTTGTACAAATAGTGATTTTATTTTATTTTTGTTTCCTCACTTATTTTGTATTAAATCAAATTTATTTTCAGATTTTATTTTTCAGATTTTTGATACATTATGCAGGCATATTGAGTACTTTATTATCAAATGTTCAATTGATACATTGCCCTGTTGGAAAATTGAAGTTTTATATTATAATCAAAAGCATCAAAAGCTATTTCAATTTTAATTTCAATCAATGCTAATGTTTTATCAAAAACTTCTATCTTCTCAAAGGCAATATCAACAAGAGAATGTATTTTTAGAAGTTTGCCAGCAATCCAATTTAATTAATAATTTTTCATTTCATTTGAAATATTTCCATCCATTTTTCATTAATTCATTTGAAAAATATTTGAAATTTTTTCCTTCATGGAAGATTGTCAATAGCTTAACATTTACACATAACACTAACAGTTTCTTCCAGGCCTTTGAATCTAAAAGCTCATATCCACAATCTGGCCTTTCATCTCCTCTTTTGAACATTTCCCAATTATTAATAGAAATCCATCTAGATTTCTATGATCCAATTGGTATTCAATTGGAAAGAAAATTTCATGAGAAGGAGATTTTAGATAAGCTTCTAACAATAGTTGTACATTTTGATTTCAGGTTTAATTTTCTTAGTTCAATTAGATTTTTATTTTTATTACTAACATTTGAATTGTACATACATGCAGGGATTAAAATGAGAAAATGGTTACACTGGAAATATCACTATACCTAGTCATTTTTCAAGAATATGGTTAGAATAGGAGTAGAGTTAATGTAGTTAATTTATTTTCAACAGTTCTGTAGATTAAAAATAAAACAAAGCAATCAACCATTTTCATACATGTTCAGTGAAAACATTTTCTCCCAATCAAAAAATTTTAATTCTTGCTTTCCTTTTTAAATTTCTTACAACAATACCTCTACTCTGTTTATTTTGAATAATGTCTTGATTAAATTCAATTAAGGTTGCACTTGGCATCAATCGCCTCAAATCCACTTTTCTTAATTTCGGGATTTCCTTCTAAGATTTTCTTTTGAAATTTATATGATAAAGGTTTTGAGGATATAAAAGCTTCATGATCGCATTATCCCATGAAATGTATGACTGTCTATGATAAGCTTAATTCTGACTCAATCATTATTATTCAGTCTAACCTTTCATGGTAATCATATGAAGTTCATATTATCTTCCTCGAAATTTGCTAAGCTGACCTTAAGGATACCCATTTTGCTGTGTGCACACATTCAAATCTGTTTTGACATTTTTCCACAATTAGTGGCTTTATCCCATTCGGACATTTAGTTTATTATCTGATGTTGTAATACGCATCATATTTATTTACTAAAGACATTATTGAACAGTCACTATAACAATACAGATTTTTCTCAAATTAATTCAGAATGAGCAGAGGTAATAAATTGTTGTTTCAATTCAAAAGGGAAGACTATTTTCATTTTTATTCCTGGTAAATTTTATATTTCCTGAACATGAACAAGCAGATTTTATTTAGGCTGATTGTTCACTCTGATTTAGAATAAATGATGAGATGATTTTGAACAAAGGCAAAATTTTGATAAAAAAAAAGAAAAATTTGAAGATTCATGAGGTAAAAAAAAACTACAGAGAATTTCCTTCCAGGTACGCATTCACAAGTTCATTCTTATCTATTATTAGTTTCTCTTTCTCTTATTTCATTTTTTATTTTTGTTTTGTTTTATTTGCAAGTTTTCATTTGTTTTCAAAACTTGAAGTAAGCAACAAACCCATTTCAAATTTGCAACAGGTTCAGGGAAATTTTATTTTGAGATTCATTAGAATTTAAATATTTTTAACTTTGCTTTCAACCATAAAAAAAACCCAATTGAAATTTCAAGCAATATCATAAGATTCAACTTGATTTTCATATTGCTGATACTTCAGTGAAAATGTTTGCAGTACTACCATCCCACTTGTCTTCGTCAATAATTTCATTCCGATATCACATCATCCACTTCACAACCATTTGTAGCGAAATATTTCATTGGAAGTAGCTTTTAGCATTTTTGATAACAAATTGTTCATAAAATATCTCTGATGTATTACCTCGCTCATATGTCATATCGCATTTCGCATATCAGAGGTTTGCAGTTGAATATACTTCCATTATCATGAATCGTCGATCTCCGATAAATGACTTTACCAATATTACGATGACCACATAATGCCGGACCCGATATGAAATTCAAATCAAGTTTATAAAATATTGCGTCCAACCAATCACAATAAAAGTAGGAGCATACTTTTAAAGGGTCGATGTCCCGGATCCGATATGTTACTAAATTTTCATCATAAAATTATCGGGTCCACTCTTCATCGCATATCGGCGTATCGAGAATTGTTATGTCATGTGCTTAAGATTTCTGATCGCGATCGTCGATTAGTCACGTCATTCATCGCATATCGGCATTGCAAGAATCAAATTGTGTTACATCAGGTTCCAAAAAGTTCGCCAATTTCCGATTAGCTATGTCATCCATCGCATCGCCGATATTGGAATTTCCAACATGATTATTCTCTGATATTTCGGTACGCCGATATCGCAATCGCTTCATCGCATTTTTATTCATGGCCATACCAATATTCCAAATTTGCGATGTGCAATGTGCAATGTGCAAAGTACAAATCGCGAGATGCGGTGTACGATCTGCAAATTGCAGCATGACAGTCCCCGATTCGCAATATAAAAGTTCTTCAATAGTGTGATCGCTACATCTCATCGCACATATTTTTTTCGCATGATCTCATATCGACAATTTGCTATTTCAATCGCCGATGTGATAAACTCCAACGCATGCCTCTACATGCAATGTGAATCATTTGATAAGAAGATGTGTTATTTTAAAAGCAAGCGTGGGCAACCACTATGGTAAGAAAAAAAATAATGACCAATTTGCAATATATTTAAATCATTTTGATTTCTCATATATTTTAGTTTTAAATATATAATTCCATAATTAAATATGGAATTCAAGACATCTCTATTTTCATATTTAAATTTTATTATTTTAGATTTGGTCTTGATCTTGGACAATTTATAAAATCATGGAGTTTATATGAAACTTATAATATTTTGAGAAACATTTGTTACTGCAAATTCGCATTCTCATTTCTGATGCATTTCTTTTAATTTCAATTCCCTTGAGCACTAAGCATTCAATTTTTACATTTTACTGCTTGCTTTAGTGTAAATAAAATAAATAATGATTTTGAGTTATAGGATTTTGATTAGTTTGACTTCTTCATGTTTTTAATGTTAATTAAAATAAAAAGTTAGCTAGTTTGGAGAAACTGATACCAACAATGTTACTGATGAAATAGGTAACCGCACTATTACCCACTTTTTTTTGGTAGCATAAAAAGCACCCTGTTTTGAAAAGTGGTGATGCAGAATCACCTCTTTTTTTTTTTAACACATTTTTGACACTCTAATATTTTTATTTATGAAGTATGAATATTTGATTTAAAACGTTAGTGATTTTCATGCTAATTTTGAAACGTATTGATGCAGCATCAACTTTTTTTTTTTGACAGCGGTGATTTTCATGCTAATTTTGAAATGTATTGATGTAGCATCAACTTTTTTTTTTAGAGAGGTGATTTTCATGTTAGTAATAAAACACAAAACTTAGATATATATATATATATATATATATATATATATATATATATATATATATATATATATATATGTACACAACCAATGGAGTGCGCTCAAAAACAAAAATAATTAAAAAAAAAACAAAAATATTCGAAAATTATATCAAAAGAAATGACAAAATTTGAAAAAAAAACACATAATTTAAAGAAAAAAAACAAAAATTAACCAAGAAGAAATTGAAAAAGAAAACATCAAAAACATTTTTTTTCTAAGTTATTAAAAAAATCCATATAATTAAAAAAAAATTAAAATAGAAAATTTAAAAATAATTTAAATTACAAAATTAAACTTTAGATAAAAAAAATAAAATACAAAAAGAAAAAATTAAATTTAAAAAAATAATAATAATAAGAAAACAAAATTACAAATTTTAAAATTAACCAAAAAAACAAATAAAAAAAAAAAACAAAATTTAAAATTGAAAAAGAAAATTAAAATAAAAGAATTATAGTAAAAAAAACTATCATTAAAAAACAAAAAAAATGAAAAAAACCACGTGCAAATAATTAAAAAACAAATATCCTTAAATTTGTTGTTTTTTTTTAAATGAAACAATTTATAGATTTTAAAAATGAAAAACCAAATAAACTAAAAGATTTAAAAAAAAAAAAAAATTAAATTAAAATTTAATAAATTTAATGAATAAATTTTAAATTTTAAAAAATAATTAATCTAAAATATTAAATTTAAAAAAAAAAATTAAAAAAAATTAAATTTAAAATAAAAAATTAGAATTAATAAAAAAAATTGAATTTAAAATAAAAAATAAAAAATAAAATCAAATTAAAAAAAAATATTAAAAATTAAAAAAAATAAAAAAAATAAAAGAATTTTTTGATCGTGGTGGCGCCGCTAGTCGGCCTCCCGCCCAGGTGGCGGCAGATGCCGGCCGGGGGGCTGCAGCCCCCCTCCCGCCCAGCGGCCGACCTCCGCCGCCACCTGGGTGGGAGGCCAATTCCGAGAATCGCTCTCCCGCAGCGGGAGGCCGGGAATCGCCTACGGCCCTGCTCGCCGGCGGTCGGCTTCCGCCACACGGGGGCGAGAGAAGTCCCGACTCGGTGCCCTCCCACGCGGGAGGCGGTCTGGGAATCGCCCTCCCTACGGCGAGAGACGGTCGAAAATCGCCCTCCTACGGCGAGAGGCCGATTCGGGAATCGCCACGAGGACAACTACGGGAATTCCCTCTTGCCGCGGAGGCCGATTCGGGGCTAAGCGAGTCGATTCCGAGAGATCGGCTCTCTCGCGGCGGGAGGCTGATTCTGGGAATCACCCTCCGCTCGCGGGGCGTGGGTCCCTGGGGAATCACCCTCCTTAGATCCTCGGGCCGATTCGGGGAATCGCCCTCTGAGCGGGAAATGGGTCCCGAGGAATCGCCCTCCTGCGGCGGGAAGCCGATATTCCCGAGTCACGGGAGGGCGATTCCCGAAATCGGCCTCCCGCCGCGGGAGGGCGATTCTCGGAATCGACCTCCCGCCTAGCGGTCGGGCGGCGGGAGGCCGATTTGAGGAATCGCCCTCCCGCATTGCGAGAGGGCGATTCCCGGAATCGGCCTCCCGTCGCGGGAGGGTGATTCTCGGAATCGGCCTCCCGCCTAGCGGCCGACCTCCGCCGTCACCTGGGCGGGAGACCGATTAGCAGTGCCACCACAATAAAAAAAAATCTTTTTTATTTTTTGATTTTTTGATTTTTAATATTATTTTTTTTACTTTAATTTTTATATTTGAAATTTAATTTGTTTTAATTTTTTTTTTTGTTTTTTGTTTTGTTTTGTTTTTTTTTTTTTTTTTTTTTTTTAATTTTATTCTTTTTTTTTGTTTTTAATTTTTTTTCTAAATTTTGTTAATAATTTTTATTAAATTTTGTATTTTTTATTTATTTAATTGATTTTTTTTTTTTTAATTTTTTCATAATTTTTTTTTTATTATTAAATTTTATGTTTAGTTTTTTCATTTAATTTTTTAAAATTTAGAAAATTTTGTATTTTTATTTATTTATTTATTTGAATTTAATATTTTTTAAGAAAAAATATTATTTTTTAATTATTTTTTTAATTACATAAAATTTTTATATATTTTTTATTTCAATTAAAATTGTGTATTTAAAGTTAGATTTTTTTTAAGTTAAACTTAATATTTTCAAATTAATTTGTTTTTTATTTTATTTTTTATTTAATATATTTTTTTAATATATTTTTTTCAATTTTAATTGATTTTTAAAATTTTTTAACTTTTTTTTTTTAATTTAAAATTTATTTTTTATTTCAAAATTTATTTGTTTATTCATTTATTTATTAAAATTTAATATTTTTTTTTTAATTTAATTTGTTATTTTAATATTAACAATTTTTTTTTTAATTTAATAAAATCTAATATATATATTTTTAATTTAAGTTCATATATATATATATATATATAATTTCTTTATTTTTTTAACTTGTTTTTCTTTTTAAATTAATAATTTTCTTTTTTTATTTCTATATATTTTGAAATTTTAATCTTTAATTTTTTTTTATTTTTTTATTTTTTTCTTAAATTTTAGGTTCTTTTTAATATTTGAATTTTTATTTTTATTTTGTTTTTATTTTTATTTTTTTATTTCTATATATTTTTAAATTTTAAGCTTTAAAATGTTTTTATTTTTTAAATATATTTTTTTTTCTTAAATTTTAGGTTTTTTTTAATGTTTGAATTTTAAAAATTAAAAAATGTTATTTCTATTTTAAAAAATGTCAAAAATATGAGAATTTTTTTTTTTGGTTATTCCAGCGTCAACTGGTTTTGTTTTGACAGTTTTTTTTCAATCCTTTTTTCCAGAAAAAATTTTGTTTTTAGCATAATTTTATAAAATGTTGAAATTTGACCTTAAAAAAAAAACCAAGTGCATTCTGGAATACACTTTTTTGTTTTTGGGTTGTTTTTTCATGTTTTTTGGGTCTTTTTGGGCTAGAGTTCCCGTATTGAGGTCAGGTTACCTATTTCATCGGTAACAGTGTTTACCTTTCAGGTAAGATCAAAAGCAATCATCCAATGGTAAGATTCATGTACCCACTTTCATTTATTTTTATTTCGTTACTTTAGTTTCAGTTTTGTTTTTCTGATATATAAATCCGTTTTGCAACTCTTGATAAAAACTTCCAATCCTCCGCTAGATCATATTTTTGAAGTCCATACTTTTCTCCTGGCTTAATTTCAAGAAGCAGCGATAATCCTCATTGAAATAACTACACTAGGAAGCTTCAGAACCTTTAACTTTTTCTTTAAGCATTCATTTCATTAGAAAATGATTAAGTTGATGCTTTGAAACAAGAAGATTGATATCAGACAAAAAGTTTTCATTGTGGCTGAATTTTATCGTCACTGCTATCTAAAAATTCTAAAACACTTACAACCCTGCAAGGTATGATTTTTCTAAATCTCGACATAAGAAGGATTGATTACATGATTATTTTTTTTTTCATATTTTTGAGACATTGGTATAAACATTCTTGTTTGAGTTTATCTTGCGAAACTTGGATTTTTCTTTCCATTTAAAAAAAAAAAAAATTCATTTTTATTTGTGCTGATTTCTTTCTCATTTTAGCATAAGAATTCTTTTTCCTTTGGTTTTCAGTTTTGATTTTGGTGACTTTGCCATGATTTATATGAAAGACCTTCTTGTTACCTAACTATGGTTGGCATACACAGAGAAAAAATTGTTAATAGTCATCTATTAACTTTTTCTTAAATCTCTTAGTAAAGTTTGATTTTCTTATTATAAAGGTAGACATACTTAAGGAAGAGATTACCAATTTAAAGAAGTTGACAAAGTATCATAAAATCTGGAGAAATTTATTTTTCATCAAATTTGTAATCATTTTGAGATTTCAATATTTTATTAAGATCTTTTAAAGTTCTATTATCAGTCAAGAAAAGTTATTTTTAATCAAGTAAGGACATTTTACAGCAAATCACTTTTTAACTCTAAAATTGTCATTCTTAACTCTTAAGGAGTCAATGATTCTCCCTGTCCCAACGAGTCTTCTTTTTTTAGAGTATAATACAGAGATATATTTAAACTTAAAAGATAAGAGGTCTCATCATGAGTCTGCTTACCATGATCATAGGGGAAGAATAGACTGACATTACCAATACTGCTAAACAAACCAGGGTAACGGCTTATGATTGCAAACAATTATAAGACAAGGGGTCTCATCACGAGATAGCTTGTTCAGTCCAATTATAACCAGTGAATGGCATTGTCAACTATCTGGCTACCAAACCAGGACAATGGCTTTTAAGTTTTATAATAAAAATAAAAAAATAAAATAAAATAATATAAATGGATTGATCTCTAGGTTAATAATTCTTAAAGAGATGGGATTCTAAATCATTGATGATTAAAAGGTAGCCCTGTCGAGACTATAGATATTTGCTGGTAGCAGTGGCTCTACCTATGACAAATGAGTATATTTAAAAAGCTAAGTTGTAAAGTGACCCCTACTTTACCTCTACAACTAATTAAAGACTGATATAGAGTTTTGAAATATTTTAATTTATGAGGGATTTAAAAAAAAAAATTACAGTTAGATGATTCTTGCTTTTATTCAGACTAATGAACCTAACCAAGCATTTCAAGTATAATTCTCTCTTCTTTAATTAATTTTACTTTGATGTTAGGAAAATCTTATTCATATCAAACAGAGATAACTGGTTCTTCTCCCGTGTGTCGCCATTGTTGTGGTAAAACACAACCCCCCCATTTTTGACTTGTTCACTTCAAATAATGGGGACTCTTTGTATAAATTTTTGGCTAAATGTCTTGTAGGATTCTTATTTATTTGATTATCCTACGCAATTGTTAATTTTTCATTTTCTTTGTATTCTTGTTTTGATTGCTTTGTTAAAATAAATTTTTAATAAGCTTCTCATTGATGCTTGTTTTACCTCATTTAGTCAACTGGTTTGAAAATGGTACTCCTTTAAAGTCCCATCATTTATCTAGTCTAGGTTAAAAATGTTATTTTTATTCTTTTTATTTATTTTCGGAATGGCTGTAGTTTAGGAAATTTCATAATTAAACTAAACATCATTAAAATAAAACCAAAATAAAAAATGGATATTTAACATTAAATTTTAATATTAATTAAATTAATTATTATAATAAAATATAATTAATTTAATTAAAATTAAAACTTAATATATATATATATATATATATATATATATATATATATATATATAATAAATAAATAAAAAATAAAAATAAAAATTTTACATCGCATATCGCAATATCGGATCCATCGCAATTTTTATAACATGCACATTTGAAAAACCCCGATTCAAGGTTCTTGCGATATGCGATAGTTAAAAGGCTTAAACTTATTTAAAAAAAACATTTCTCGCAAATTTCCTTCTCGCAAAGTCTTATCGCAAATTCTTAAAAAGCCTTAACATTTGACAACCCAAAATGCGATATGCGACAAGGCCAAACATGATGTGTTAAAAGATTTTAATACAAAGTTTTTTCACCCCTTATGCCTCCCGCACCTCCACCTCACTCACCCTCATGTCACCCTCACCTCACACTCCACTCACCATATCCCTCCATAATCTCACGTTGATGAATTAATGGGTTTGGATTGATTTCAATGGTTTGTTTTATGAGTTATAGGTTTGGATTGATTCCAATGGTTTGTAAATTAATTTTTATATTTTTTATATTATAATAATTATATTGTAATTATAATATTTATTATAATTTTAATATAATTTGAATTATAATATTAATCATATTTAAATTAACTTTTTCAAATTATTTGTATATTAATTTAATTTTGTAACTTAATCAATTTCTAATTAGATGAAAATTAATTAGAATTAACTGTATATATTAGTTAGTTAATAATTAATTTAGAATTAATTATTAGATAATTATAATTATAATTTAGGATTAGATTTTTAATTAAAATTATGATTTTTTAACCCAGTAACAGAATTTTGAGATTTATGCCAGATTTGACTCATCAACTTTGGAAGCTCATAGAATGAGTTTTACTTAGCCAAATGAGGCCCAGGATGGCTCATTGGAAAGATAAAATCAAGGAGAACATTTCTAAGGAGGTTCCACTAATATATTTAGTCATTAATTGGGTCAAAAATCATGCAGAAGATCAAGCTCTGAATTTCTAAAACAAAATCAATTTTCTGATTTATTTTCTACATTTTCATTTGTCCAAGCTTCTTCTAATTGCAGATTCATTTGTAAATAATATCCTTGGCCAATTAAACCATCCCAGGCATCAATATAGAGCTTATGTTTAATTTTCAATTATTTATTTAAATTAAATTTGATTGGGTTTGTTTTAATGCTAGAAATTGTATTTTGATTTTATTCATTGCATCTTAAGTTATTTTGATTTCTTTTTTCAGGAAAACAGTAGAAGAGATAAGGAGAAAAGATCTCAATCAATAAGAATGTTCCAACAATTAAAGATTGGAATTCTGAGCAAATAAAATTGGATTGGGCAGATTTCTCTTCAACAAACTTTCCTCTCAAGAATTCCTTTGCAAATATTATAAATAGCAGATTGCAGAATGTAATAAAGGCGGCTCTCTTCTGCAATTCTGGAATTCTAAAAACACTTTTGTAATAGGGATTTAGAGTTGTATATGGGAGGAGTGGAATCTCAAATCTGGAGATTATTGAGGTTTTTTTTTTACATTCTGAGTTATGTATAATGAACAGAGTTTGCACTATTGTAGCTCTGCTTTTGAAAGCAGAAACTTAGGCATTGTAAAGGACTATTAGAGACCGGAGCTGGAGAAATGGATTCAATAAATTGGTATTTCGAATACTATTATTTTAAATGTTGGTTTTATTTTATGATAACAGGAATGGTGTCAATTTATTCGCATACTTGTGCACTTCTGTCAGTATGAGTAATTTGCTTCAATTTATGTTATTATTTGTCTCTACTCTTATGGGTTGAATTTTGATTTCGGGTAACTATTTACCTACAACTGCCTTTTAATATTGGATGAATAAATAGTGATTATAACCAGCTCCAAAAATAGAAGAAAAGAGAGATCAATGCCCTAGAAATCAGCCACTTCGAGGGGGAAACTTCCAATACATTACATAAATGAACAATTGTTGGATGATACAAATGGCCAAAACCTCCTTCTATATATAGGAGTGAAGGGCCAACAATATAATCCTAGTGGGGTCACAATATAATCCTAGCCGACCTAACAATAATAATGTATAGGAACAATAATAACAATATGGGGGTTACAGGAGTACAACAATAACTATAAGGGGGCTACACTAATAAAAATAAGGGACTACACTAGTAATATGGGGATCTAACATGCCCCTCTCCTTCAACAAAGTGTTTTCCTCAATGCTTGATTATTTCTTGATGCTTATGTATACCTCATCCTTCCATGTGAAATCTTCTACCAGAAAGTTCTTCCACTTGCCGAGATACTCGAAAATTGTCTTACTTGTCGAGTTCTTGTTTCTATGACTGCTTCATAACTTCTTTCGAAGTCATGTTGATCTTCCTATTGTTTCATTAGATTCTGCACCAAAGTTGGGTTATCCTTTGAGAGTTGGAGAACTTGTTGTTGATGCTCGATGTGATCTTCCATTAATTTATCATCCATATTAGCTATTATTTTATCCTTCAAACCATCCAACTTAGCCTCCATTTTTGCTTTTAAACCATCTATGTCATCTTCGGTTGCTCTTCGTAAGATCGAATTTTGTTGCACTTGGTACCGTAATTTTGATATCTCATACTGCAATTCTTCCTCTTCATGCATCATAGTATAGATTTCTGAGGTCATAATGGGTGTTGAATTCTTTTTATGAGCCATATCAGAACCCAATACTGAAATATATGCTCAATAGGCCCTTGGAATCACTTCAAACTGATTTTTCAAACAATATTTATGCAATTCGAAAAAAACAAATAAACACCTTTTACTTGATTTTGAGGAGCTCGATATTGAAATTTTATTATCTCTATAATTGAAAATATTCAATATCTAAAATTCAGCCCTGTAGTAGCCCTCTGAAGCTTCTTTCAAATGCCACGGGTCTGATCTAATTTGGATTCCCCAAGACAAATTTGTGTCCAATCTCCCACAATGACCTAATTTTGGACTGGTTCAGTAGAGCAAACTTGTAGGATTTGCCACGTGTCACTTTTTCGTCCTTTGTCTCTGAAATTGATAACCAAGAAACTAAAGTCCATGTACTAGTGACCAATTTTTACGGCACTCAAATCCACTTCCCAGAGAGAGATTTATTGAACTTTTCCCACGATCACCTCTTTGAGATGAAATTCAGGAGCCTGAAAAAAGCACTACCTTCCACAGATCATATCTCCAAAAATATTGCGAACCAAGATCTGAAATTCTTTGACGAATTTCCTCAGGATTTCAGCTTTGCACTATACGAATTTCAGATTCTAAAATTTCGCATAAAAATATTTATAGCGAAAATTCCACGATGACCTGTTTAGGAGCTTGAAAAAAGACCTAACTTCCACAGATGATATCTCCGAAAATATTGCGAACCAAGCTCTGAAATTTTTAGAAAATCTTCCTCAGGATTTCAGCTTCGCACCCTAAAAATTTCAGCTTCTGAAACTTCGTAGAAAAAAGTTATAGCGAAAATGCCACGATGACCTGTTTGGAGCAGCGAAACCCTAGAATCCAAAGCTCTGATACCAAATGTTGTGTAACCAGCTCCAAAAATAGAAGAAAAGAGATATCAATGCCTTAGAAATAAGCCACTTCGAGGGGAAACCTCCAATACATTACATAAATGAACAATTCTTGGATGATACAAATGAACAAAACCTCCTTCTATATATAGGAGTCCATGGGGCCACAATATAATCCTAGTGGGGCCACAATGTAATCCTAGCCGACCTAACAATAATAATGTAAGGTTACAATAATAACAATATGGGGGTTACAGGGGTACAATAATAATAATGAGGGGGGCTACACTAACATAATAAGGGGCTACACTATTAATATAGGGACTTAACAGTGATATGTTGTGAACTTCTTCCGCATATTATTGTTTAAAAATTCAAGTTACTGATTAAATGATCAAGATCATTCTGTGAACTTCTTCCTGAGTGTTGTTGATTGATTATTTCAGTTAAAAGGTCTCAATAGGATGTGTTTTGCTATCCATAATGTCAGTTAATTGAACTATTTCATTAACATGATATTCATTATAAACAAGATATATTTCAATCCCAATATTATAAATACCTGCTCTTTGTTGGGTTAGATCTATATCTGCCTAATTAAGATAGGATTAAGATAGTTTCTTTTGCTTGCATCTTAGAATAAGTTTGCATTTAGATTAATTTCTACATTCTTTTAAGTCCTCTTCCTAAAGAGGCAAACTTTAAGTAGTGGATTGGCTGAGCCCTAAATCAGCTTAAGGATCACTTTCTTACCTGATCAGCAAGAAGAATGATTTGATGTCTCTTTTCCATTGGTGAATGAAAGTCATATTTTAAAGCCATTGGAGATTGAGAGAAGGTAACTGGACCTAGTTGAACCAGTCAGAACCACCATTCCAAATGGAAAAGGAGCTGCTTTAAGGTCCGGATTGGGTGGTCATCCCCCATGTTGTTGTAGCGATTTTCGAGGCTTCAACAGTACCACATACATATTCTTAAAAAAATACATGCAACCAAAATAGAAACTTTCACTTACCATATGGACCCCATGCTCGTCCCGGCGGAAGTGGCAAGTCAGGATCACCCTGAAAGTTCATACCACTGTATGGATAGTCATCTATGTAGAGTGTCATCTATCCCATTGAGCAAAAAACTCTTGTCAGAACACTTGTCTGACTCCATCTCCTCCACCGCGTCATATTAGCCACCCTTATCAGCACATCCTGGGCCCCTATGGGCCCCCATTTCAGATCTGCACGTGTGGATGGATGGTTGGGATCTTCTCAAAGAAGAAGGAGCATAGAACTGTCTGAAATGAACAACTCTTATTGACCCATCAAATGCATATTGATAGCTGTCATTTCAACAACGATATCATCATTTGGGCTCACCCATAGTAGGTCCCTCTCAACACACTCTACCAACATCATCTACCCCACTGTCAGATGATGGAATCCCTGGCTGCCTAATATCTGCAACACTGCTATGATGACAACCCATGTCTCTAAGCGCTCCAATTCCACGATCAGGATGATTGTGCACTTTGAAAAACCACCCGGTCGGTATTGGCGCTCCAAAAACTCTCTTATATTCCTCCCATGAGGCGACACTGGATGTATATCCCCTACCACCCCCAATGGGGGCAGTCCGGTCAAAAAATAGATTTCCTGGATCGTGAGCTTGATCCTTTGCCTGTGCACTGTAAAGGACTCCTGGTCAGGGTCCCAATAACTCACAATCCTCGATAGCAAGGGCTCACCTGCCCTCATTAGTGGGATTTCCAAAAGCTTGAGAACCCCATAACGAGTTAATGCTCCTCTCACTGTCTAGTTCCTCTGAATCTCAGTCTAAAGAGTGTCCAAGTATCACTCATGCCAATAAATATTTTCCTTTGCCATACCTTCCAGCACCATCATGTTTTTCAGTTCTCATCAAACATATCATCATCAAACCAACACGTTCTCAGCCCTCACTAGGCCAACAAACCAATCCCTTCTTTCAATATAGAGCATATATTTTTCGTTCAAAACTGTGATATCACACCTTTTTGGTCCTTATCTATGATCCAAATCATAGAACAAGCCCCAAAAAAGTGCGATCCGACCGTAAGGATGACCAGTAGTCTCCTAGTGAGCACTGAGACCCTAATCTGACAAAGTAATCTAATAAAAATGCAGAGTCAAGTGAGGCCACCTAACTCCAAATGAAAGATCCTGATTCCGATGGTCAATTTGTCCACTAAAATCTCCACAATATTTAGGGCCTTCTCCTCCTCTCCAAATTCAGCACAGGTCACTTAGAAAATGAATTAAAATTGGATGAATAACACCCTTTTATTGGAAAAACCCTATTTTTGCTGTCGCCCATTGTGACCAAATCGTAGCTCATTTTGATGAACCATCAACACAGTTGGAAAGCTCTCATCGAGTAATATAATGGGTCTTTATTTGTTTTTGGTAATTTGACACTTCACCTGAAAGCCATTTTTCCCATGAAGTTTCACTTTGCCGCCAATTTAAACTGAATTTTTTCATATGGGCCACTTGTACTTTGGTACCACATTGACTCGACACTAGTCATATCGTGTGTCAATTTTTGTCATGAGTAACCATTATTTACTCATTTTTTCATGGTCCCCCTGGGCCTATCTTGTGTGGCAGCATCATCGAGCCACCCCCTTTCAGAGTATCTGAGTTGAGTCATCCTCACATTCACGGAGTGTATCCTGAGTCCCATGATCTCCTATTAGAGTATTGCATCCATATTTGTATTGCATTCATCCCATGTTGCCCATTTTTTTTTCCTCCATCCATACTATCCCTCATCATCCCCTTTGAAATCGAGTTAGTGGCTGCTAGGTCAACCATGCATTTTATGCTCTTGCAAAGGAAATTTTCAGTTCGCCTCTTAGTTTCCCTCCTCCCTTCATTATCCCTGGTGTCAATCCATAAGTCACTCTACTATGATCCCTCGTGCCTTAGTTGGGGCTCCCTTATTGCCTCACCTATGTCAAGCCCTATTCTATCAACCTCAACACGTTCATTCCAGAAGAACGACCTAGAGGGCGGTGTACCTTGGTTCCAGCTTTCATCATTTTTTGGTACCTCGGATCAAGCAGAGGGAATAATTGTTGCCCTTTGACTTGGTTATTTCTCATGTGTTCGACCCCAGCTCATTATCACATGATTGAGAATTATACACCTAATGGTTCAATGATCCATCAGATTGTACCAGTGATTCCTTGGTGTGTGTGAGATTTTTCAGACCTCATGAGGGGGTAGCCCTTCAGGTAGCCCCCCACATGCCCGAATGACCTCAGATTATGCTCCAACCTTAGATGAAATTCTACAGATTTGATGGGTTCGATTCCAGTCACTCGCAGCGCCCACAACATGCATGTCTCATTCAGATGATCTAGCCAGATAGGCTTCTCCGTATTTTCTCCCTTGAGAAAGGTTGTTAGCAACGACATATTTTTGGCGATTCCAAACTTGTTATAAATTGGTTCAACCTTTAGTCTCAATGTCATGTGCACACACTCAGAAGTTTTCCGGATGAAATTATTACAACGAAAGCACAATTTGACTATATTTCCTATCGTCATATATACAAGGAAAGGAACCAATTTTATGATAGCCTTTCCAAGCATGCAACACAACAACCTTGTGGTCATTCGATGATACGGAAAGAAATGGAAAATAATTCTATCAGTATTACCATAGGCCCTTCATTGATCACCGAAAACCAGTGGTCGAGACTTCATGACACATTACATGATATTGATAGAATTTTTCTTTTTCTTTTTCTTTTTTATTATTATGAGAACTACTCCATGTATATATTTTATGATATATCTATTTTGATAGGTTACACTTATGTAACAACTTCTTATCAAAATTCATATAGTACACTGGTATACATGGCCACAATTTTGGCATATGCTACTTATGCAGCATCTACAACATGTATTTTTCAATAGTTTATATAATGAAAGTTACAATTTTTTCCTGGAATTTTTTTCTTTTTCTTTTTCCTTTGAGAAATCTATTGATGCCATACAAATTGATCTTCCTCTAAAAGCATGGATGTAGTATCTACATTTTGTAATGTAGTTTCTTGGCGTAGATCAAATTATTGATCCATGTGGAATATCCATGTTAGGATCATTACCATTAAATTCCTCATATTAATTTTCAAAATGAAGTAGTTCCTTGGTGCCACACTAAATCTTTGATGATGTGGATCTTAAGGTGATTAAAAATCATAATTTTGGGACTCAATTTTTATTTCCTCCACATTTTAATGATTTCCTTGCATCTTGATAGCTCCTTTAGGAAATTTCTTTTCTTGGGTATGTAAGAGGAGGGTGGACAAGGGATTTTCAAAACTTGCATATCCTTTTCCATCTCATCCATTTTTTTTCCAATTTCTTTTCCACCTCTTCAATATAGTGAGAAACTTATTCTCTTTGTTTTTGACTTACAGTAGAGTTCTCTAGGGGTTTATCTGGTGAAGTATATTTTCAAGAACCCTTAAGAACCATGCGAGGAAATAATAATGTATCTATTTTTCCTCTTTATCACAAATTTTAAATCACCAAAAATAGTTTTTCAAATCAAAATTTAGGTCACTATAAGTTACATAAATTTAAAACCTTAGTTTCTTGATATATATTTAATATTTGATCCCTTATGAGAATGGAATTATGGCATATGGTACTTTAATATGTCTTCTCTACAATTACACCAATATAACAAAAAATTTATGTGTAAGGTGAAAGTTGTAACTTGCCTAACCCATGCATTGGGTGGCACCACTCACCCAACATTGAAATTATCGAGACACACCAAAAAAAATGCATGCATAACATAAAATTATGTGCAAAATGAACCATAGTAACGAAACCAAACAATACAGTAAATACATGCCAAGAAAATTCAGGAAACATGCACATAATGGGGTTTTCCATTTCTCTGCTAAATTTCGAGCTAGCTGCAAACCTTAGAAATTACTCCCAACTATAGATCATTATGCTCCACTTCTCCTGGAAATAAATCACCCATGAGCTATGGCCATGAGTCTACTTGATGTTAGCTTCTCAATCTAGGTATGCACCTTATACCAAATGTAATAGGGCCAATGCATAAAATCCAACAACCTCCAACCAAAAGGCTCACATTTCCCATCAATACACACCCAAGTGGTGCACACCCTTCTCTACACTTGCAGTTACTCGAGTTATGACACCACCTCCAAGGGAAACTTACTTGGATGGACAAGAATTTCCAAAGTCCTACAACTCGAGGAGTTTCTGCTTGTTGAAAAATGTGTAATTAGGTTCAATTTTAATAAATATGAAATGTATTTTGATTATTGTATATTGTAAAATAAAAGGAAAATTATTATTATTATTTTTAGAGCATGGGTTTCATGCTCAAGGTATTTTATTTTATAGTTCAAGCACCCAATTGATTGCTTCTAGGGTTTTTCCAAGGTAAATAAGTCAAAAGAGTAATTTTCATAATTTGAAGAACCCATCAGGCACATTGTAACTAGAAAAGAAAAAAAAAATTGTCCTTAAAAGAGTAAAAAATACCATTCAAGACCAAGTCGACCAAGAAGCTGGCAAGTTGACCTAATTGGAGGAGATATGTCCACCTTAAGAAGCCTCTATAAAGGAGGAAAATCGACCTCCTTGGAACACAATCATCACTCACTCATTCAAGCAGAGGAGGAAGAAGAAGAAGGCGACGAAGAAGGAAGAGGACAAAGGATACTTGTTTTTGGATTATTTCTCTCTCACACGTGTGAATGAAGGCTAGGGTTTATACAACTGGTCTACAATTTTCTTCTACAGGTTTGATCTTGAAGAAGGAAGGGAAATAAGTTCATAATAAGACATCCTCAAGATCCAAGAGGAAGAGAAAATCTAATCCAAGGTCTGATGAAGCCTTGGGAGGCCAAAAGAAGCTCACATGTGTGGTAGTAGCTATTTCATGAGGGCCGAAAATTTTAGATCTGCAGTAGAGACTAAAATTCTGTAGTTGGAGGTCGAAGTTGTGCTACTAGAAGATATTTGACTAGGTTTGACTTGCAAAAAGGAAGCACATCATCCAGAAGGGTTGGAATTGGTCTTGGAGGGTATTTATATTGGTCTAAAATTATTTCAATTATTCAATTGAAGAATCTATAAGAAGAGAAGAGATTTGCGGGTTTTCCTCTCAAGTGGAGATGTTTTGGCCCTGGCTTGTAGCCTATATTCTGTGATCTTGTTCTTCTTGTTTTTGTAACTTCTTGATGATACACAAACATAATAATAAGTAACAAAGCTAAATAAGTAAGAAAAGTAAAAATACATCACAAGAAGTTATCAATAAAAAATGAATCGCTCTAATCATTGCCCTATAGATTTCTCAACATGGTGTCAAAGTTAAGGTTGGTTGAGGGCATTATGAAGATCTCTACTACATTACAGAAGGTTCTAATTAAGTGTTCAAAGGTGTAAAGTCATCTCAAGAAGGGTATCAAAGAAGTATGGAATCACGTATTTACTCCAAAGAAGGAAGTGAGCAAGACAAAAGACAAAGGACTCTTCTCAACACTCACTAGAAGATTTCAAGATGAGAGAATTTAGGTGATCGATAGTGGATCATCAAGACAGATGAACGATCATCACAAGAATCTAAAAACATTGTTAAAAGGAAAATATTCCTACTCTGTAGATCTTGGTGATAATAAGAGTTATCTTGTGAGAGGAATTGGATCAAATTCAATAGAGCTAGAGAATGGAGGCAATATTCATCTCAACAACATCATATTTGTTCTAGGTTTGTATAAGAAATTACTCTCCATTTCAATTCAATAAGATAAAGGTCACTGTTATGAAACCAATTCAAAAAGAGAAGAAAAGAGAGATCAATGCCTTAGAAATCAGCCACTTCGAGGGGGAAACCTCCTTTACATTAAATAAATGAACAATTCTTGGATGATTCAAATAATAAAACCTCCTTTCTATATATAGGAGTTCATGGCATCATAATATAATCCTAGCCTACCTAACAATAATAATGTAAGGGCATGGATTCCCAAGGGTTAGCTCAAGCGGTAGTGAGCCAATACGTGGTCCTCTCCGCTGCGGGAGGTCATGGGTTCGATTCTTGAGTCCTTTGGGGTTAGGCCCTGAAATTCGGCCGAACGGTTTACCGTGCGTACCATCCAGAAATTCTGGGGAAGTACGCCCGGGTTTCCCGTGAGCTTTCCACTCGTGAAAAAAAAATAATGTAAGGGCACAACAATAACAATAGTGGGGAATTATGGGGCACAATAATAACAATATGGGGACTACAGGGGTACAACAATAACAATAAGGGGTCTACACTAACAACAATAAGGGACTACAATAGTAATAAAGGGACCTAACATGCCCATCTCCTTCAAACAAGTGTTGTCCTCAACACTTGATTATTTCTTGATACTTCTGTATAAAATTCGCATCCTCACATGTGGAATATTGAACGGGTAAGTTCTTACACTTTTTGAGATACTCTGAAATTGATCGATTTCATAGTTGTGAAGTAATTTTTTCTATGACCGCTTCATAACTTATTTCGCTGCGATGTTGATCTTCCTGTTGTTTAATTCGATTATGCACCAAAGTTATGTTATCCTTTGAGAGTTGGAGAACTTGTTGTTGATGCTCGATGTGATCTTCCACTACTTTATCATCCATATTAGCTTTCATTTTATCCTTCAAACCATCCAAATTAGCCTTAATTTTTTCTTTTAAACCATCTATGTCATCTTTGATTTCTCTTTGTAAGATCGAAATTTTTTGCACTTGGTATTGTAATTTTGATATATCATACTGCAATTCTTTCTCTTCATGCGTCATAGTAGAGATTTCTGAGGGCCCAATGGGTGTGGATTATTTTCGTGAGGCATTATATAACTCAATATGATATATATGCTTCAATATGCCCTTGGAATCACTTCAAACTAATTTTTCAAACAAATGTTATGAAAACTTGTTTAAAAAATAAACACATTTTTCTTGCTTTTTAAGAGGTATATATTGAACCTGACTTATCTCTATTATTTCGGATCTTCAAGATATGAATTTCTATCCTGTTTTATCCCTCTGAGTCCTCTTTCCAATGCCATAGGTCTGACTTGATTCAGATTCTTAAAGACAAAGTTATGTCTAATCTCCCACAATGACCTAATTATGGTTTGGTTCAGTAGAGTGAATTTGTACGGCGTGTCACGTGTAAATTTTTCCTCTTTCGGCTCTGAATGAAATTGATACAAAATAAACTAAAGTTTGTGTACTTTCAACCACTTATTATGGAATTCCAATCTGATGCTCAAAGAGAGGGTTATGACTATTTTCCCAAGATCACCTATTTGAGATGAGATTCGAGAACCTGCAAAAACCCCAACTTCCACAGATCAAATCTCTGCAAATATTGCAAACCAAGACCTGAAATTTTTACACAATATTCCTTAGGATTGCTTCACAAATGGGTTTTTTTTTTTTAGTATCTGAACCTTCGTATAAAAAAATTTATAACTAAAATTCCACGATGACCTGTTTGAAGAAGCGAAACCCTACAATCCAAAACTCTGATACCAAATGTTATGAAACCAACTGCAAAAATAGAAGAAAAGAGAGATCAATGCCTTAAAAATCAACCACTTCAAGGGGGAAACCTCCTTTACATTACATAAATGAAAAATTCTTGGATGATTCAAATGAAAAAACCTCCTTTATATATATAGGAGTCCATGGTGTCACAATATAATCATATCCAACCTAACAATAATAATGTGAAGGCACAAAAATAAAAATAGTGGGGTTTTATGGGGCACAATAATAACAATATGGGGACTATAGGGCTACAACAATAACAATAAGGGGCCTACACTAAAAACAATACGGGACTACACTAGTAATATAGGGACCTAACAGTGATAGAGTGGCTTTCATTGATGGAAAAGTTGTAGTATGGGGTAAAAAATCAAGCATAGAAAATGATAGATTGATTGGGATTCATGAGGGAATATTTTGCAGGTTGCTATCTCCTCTTGCTCAAGCTTTAGTTCACATTGAAATCAGCCCATGTAAACTTTTACATAAAATATTTAGTGATCTTAATTTCAAAATATTTCCAAACCTAAATTCAATAGTAGATGGAATACCTAAACTAAAAGAAGATCACAAAGGAGTATGCAAGGGATGTGCATTGGGTAAGAACACCAAGTGACCATTTGGAACTACTACTTCATAGTAGTTTTTTTTTTTTTGATCTTATTCATTCCGATGTCAGTGGTCCTATGATTCCTAAATCACTTGGAGGTCATATATATTATGTTACATTTATATATGACTATTCAAGTAAAAATTGGGTTTACTTAATAAAATCTAAATTTCAAGAATTCAAAGATGAAGTAGAGAACCTTATAGAAAGAAGAATCAAGATATTAAGATCCGATAATGGAGGAAAATACACATCTAAGTAAATGATTTCTTTTTGTAAGGAGTATGGGATTAAGAGGGAGTTGATAGTCCCATATAATATTGAATAAAATGGAATTGCAGAACGAAAGAATCAATCCATTGAAGAAAGTGTAAAAGCAATGTTACATGATTAATATTTACCGAAATTTCTATGGGGTGAAGCTACAAAGACATTTGTATACATACAGAATCGAAGTCCCCATAGGTAACTATATACCAAGACTCCCGAAGAAGTGTTCAATAGGAATAAACCAATGGTGAATCATCTTCAAATTTTTTGTTTTCCTATCTATATTCAAATACCTAAGGATAAGAGAAAGAATTTGGATCCATCAGGCATGAAGGTAACATTTATTGGCTACAGTAACTCTTCCAAAGCCTATAGGATATACATAAAGAAATTACACAAAATAGAAGTCAATTGAGATGTGATATTCGATGAAATTATTGCATTCAATGAATCAAAGGACCTCCCTATGGAATCTGATGACGAAGAAATTCCAGTATTCAAAGAAGTTACTAAGGAAGAAGAAGAATCAAACCATAAATATGAAGGTCCCTTTGAACCTATACAACCTTTGGTAATCCCCAAAACTAGAAAAGTACCTAACTTGTTGAAGTCTACACTACTAGATGTATACGGTCGTGGAGAAATTCAAGGTACATTCAGGGAAAGCAAGAAACCCAAATGGTATTATGGGTATGCAACCTACATGAAAAAACTAATAGAAGAAGAGCCATCCACTTTTGAGGAAGCTATCAATCACCAAGAAAGAAAGGATGCCATGAATGAAGAATATCAATATATAATTAAGAATGGAGTTTGGGAGATCGTACCTAGGCCTAAATAAAAATATGTGGTAACTTCCAAGTGGCTCTACAAGATCAAACATGTAGCAGATGGAATTATTGATAAATATAAGGCAAGATTTGTGGCTAGGGGCTTCTCTCAACAAGAAGGTATCAAATATGAAGATACACTTGCTCCAACAACAAGGTATACTAATATTTGTTTGTTGGCCTCTTTGGATGCATCGATGGGATGGAACATACACCAAATAGATGTCAATACTGCATTCCTAAATGACACAATTGATGAAGAAGTATATATAGATCAAACATTGGGATTTGAAGTTATATATAGAAATACATATGTTTTCAGATTGAATAAGGCATTATATGGCCTCAAGCAAGTACTAAGAGAATGGTATGCTAGGATGGATGCATACCTACAAATATTATGATTCACAAAGAGTTATGCTAATCTGAACCTTTATATTAAGGTTGTGAAGGGAGAGCCGATAATCATTCTTATGTATGTTGATGGTATTCTCTTGACAGGTGTGGAAGGTTGAATTGAAGAATGTAAGAAGAAACTAACAAAAAAATTTGACATGAAGTATCTAGGGCCAATGCACTATATTTGGTACTGGAAAACTGGCAAGGAACTTATGAGATCTATTTAGGCCAAGGAAAGTAGGTTAATTAAGATGTTGAAGAGGTTTGGAAAAATGGATTGCAAACTAATGACAACCCCGATGATGAAAAACTCGAAAAGACTAAGGAGTTCTGAATCAAGCCCTATGGATCCTTCCAAGTATAGATAGTTGATTGGCTCACTGATGTACTTGGTGAATATTTTGAAAATGGCAACAAGAAAGATTCTAATTTAATTTCCCCTTGAATTAAATTAGAAGAAAATTGTAGCTCCACATCACATGACAACTTGTACGAGTTAAATAAGTTAGTTTGACTTAGTTGGTTGAGTTAATTCGAGTTGAGGGTCTAACTTGAGTCATGTAGAGTGGTTCCTACTTTTTAGGAGCCTTGGTTGAGTTTATTTTGAGTTGTAATTAATTAATTCAGTTTAACTGAGTTAAATTTAGTTAAATTAGTTCCAATTGTTTGAGGAACTAGTGGGAGGTCTAGTAATGGGGTGTGTACTCTATGACCAACTAGTTAAATGATAAATAAACCATAAATAACTCATGCATGCATGATCTACGAGTTACCTAGTTGAGATTGGAGTTCAAGGGCTATGTACTAACAATTGTATACTCATGCAAATTGTACAAGTGGTGCATGTTGTCAGAGGAAGCCCTATGACGGATTGTGTAGTTGTGGATGAGGAATTTACCTAATTATAGGGGTTAATTCCCAAGGAAAAAATGCAAGGAAATAGGGAAATAGGGACTTGGGAAAGTAGAAAATTGGTTAAGTATTGGCCAAGGCTTGTCTAGGAAGAAATGAGACAGAATAAGATAGTGCATAGGTTTCTTGGGCTTGAGAAAAGCATTGTAATATTCTCATGTTGTATGAATAATGCAATATAAATATAATAGGGATTTTTAGTTGTGGCTTTCCCCAGAAATCATTGTGTAATGTGTTGATTGAATTGTTTCTCTTGTCTTCTTTGTTAATTCACGATCGTTTAATTGTTTCCACAGTTAATAGAGTAGATTCAAGTCTATTATTTTAGTAAATTACCATTAGCAGTTTGAATCTACAAGAAATTTCTACATGGTATCATAGATGAAATCACTATGGAAGAGAAGAATATGAAGTTATCTTTGCAGGTGGAACGAGTTTTGTAGATCTATTCTTCAGAGCTAGCAGCAGGATCAGGATGGCGTTCTATTGTCCGATGCTAGAATATGCCCTAGAAGGTAGCTCAAATTACATCGCATGGAAGGATTGGATGGAAGAAATCATCGAAAATAATGGGTTGAAGGAATACTTTGAGAGAAATGTTTTGAGACCAATAGTTGCTGATGCACATAATCTAGTGGAATGGAAGAATAATGTAGCCACGACAAGAAGGATATTACTGGAAGAAGTTAGAGATCATATTTTCTTGAAACTCCAAGGGAAGGAGACTTCATATGCAATGTGGAAAGCCTTGACAGACTTATTTCAGAACAACAGTGACCACATGAAGCTGGAACTGAAGGACACGCTTCAAAAAATCAAGATGGAAAAGGGCAACACAATACCACAGTACTTGAGCAAGTTCACCCAATGTCGGGATGAGCTTAGGAGTGCTGGCGTTACAGTTGTTGAAGATGATTTGGTCAACCTAGCACTTCTAGGCCATCCCAAGAGCTAGCACAGCTACCAGGCTTCAGTGAATGGGAGGGAGAAGCTACCAAAGTGGGAGCGTTTGTGCTTCGACTTGGTACAAGAAGAGATAAGGCGGAACACCAGAGATGGAACCTCATCCAAACATGATGACGAGGAGAACTATGCGTTGGTTGGAAAGGCAAAGAAAGGGAAAAGGAAGAAATCCCAATCCAATGGAGATTCTGGTCAGGCGGGCAAGAAGGACTTGTCGAAGATTAAATGTTTTCACTGTCATGAGTTGGGACATTATGCCACGAAGTGCCCGCACAAGAAGCCCTCAGGAGGAGCAGCAGGTGAAGCTCTACCTTCACAATTCGAGTTGGATTTCACCCTCATCGCATGCATGGTGACATTGGTGATGGGTAGTGTGTGGTATTTGGATAGTGGAGCCTCATTCCATATGACCGGCAACAAAGAATTTTTCAGCGACTTGGAGGAGAAGGACCTCTAGTTGCACATCGAGATGGGAGATGATGGAAGGTATAGCACGACCGGCATCGGTATCGTTACTTTTTAGAGTGAGTCTAGTTCTCCTCTCACATTAAGAGATGGCATGTATGTTCTGGGTCTGAATAAGAATTTAGTTTTAGTTGCTATGTTGGAAGACCGTGACTACGATGTGATATTTAGCAAAGGAAAGGCTTTCCTTCGTCACATAGCCACAAAACAAGTGAAGCGAATCGGAGTTCGAGTGAAGAACCTCTACAAATTGGATGTAGAAGATTGTGTTGCTTTAAGCGCGAAAGCAGAGAAGGTGCAGATCCAATACATCGGTGAATTATGGCACAGGCAACTTAGCCATTTGCACCATGGAGCTTTGAAGATCATGCAGCAGATTTCTACAGGACTTCACTAGGGTGCACTAGAGCAGTGTGATACATGCAAAGGGTATACATTGGGTTGGTACACCAAAGCCACCTTTCATGTTAAGGACAGTCGAGTGCAAGTGATCCTTGAAAGAGTTCACTCAGATGTGTGTGGACCGTTCTCGACAACCTCCACGGCCAAGCATAGGTATTATGTGATATTTGTAGGATGATTTCTCATGTGAGTGCTGGAATTTCTTCATATAGAAGAAAGACCAGACATTCTCAAAATTTTGTGAATTTAAAGCACTTGTTGAGAAAGACACAGGCAAGAAAGTGAAGGCTCTCGAGACAATAACAGTGGGGAATATGTTTCGAATGAGTTGAAGAACTTATGTGCATCAGAACGCATTCGACGGGAGTTAATAACACCCCCTAACCCACAGCAGAATGGGATTGCTGAAAGGAAGAACAGAAGCATTGTGGGAGTTGCACGGGCGATGTTGCATAATCAGGGCCTACCGTTGGCACTTGTGGGCTAAAGCATGCAACACAGCGGTGTATGTGCAGAACATGAGTCTTCATCGAATTCTCGGGATGAGTACACCAGAAGAAGCTTTTTAAGGTGAGGAACCAGATGTGGCACATTCCGGATATTTGGTTCATCAATTTACTATCATGTTTCCAAGGATGCAAGGAAAAAGCTAGAACCAACAGCTAATTTGGGCATATTTGTGGGGTACATTGATACACCTCACAACTATCGAGTGTACCTGCCATGTCACAAGATGACAGTCATTCGAAGAGATGTGAAGTTCGATGAAGAGAGGGCCATGAGATGTTCCCTTGAGAGGGAGCTTCAGTTGGATGCAAATGAGGAGCTTTTAGCTCCAAAGGAAGAAATTCAGGATGTTATGAAGCACCCACAAGCGGAGGAGTAGAGAGTGCAAGAACCCCTCATGTAGAGACATCTAGAGATGGAAGGAAGCGCACCAGAGAGGCTGAAAAATTGATGCATGATGATAGAGAAAATGTGGGAGCAACCACATCACAACACTAGCAGAGGAGGTCACCAGTTGGGTATACTGGAGGAGGTCACTAGTTGGGTATACTGGATACATGGCTCTGATGAGCAAGAGTGTAGAGAATGGACCATCCTAATTATATGAAGTGGTGCATAAAATAATATGGGTTGATTCCATGGTAGAAGAATATGATTCCATTATCAGGAAATATGCTTGGGAAGTTGTCCCAAGGCTAGAGGACAAGTTAGTGGTAGGTTTCAGGTGGATATACAAGGTGAAGCAAGAAGTATATGGGAGTCTTGAGAAACACAATGAAATTTTTTTGTCCAAAGGGTTCTCTCAGGTGGAGGGAATTGATTACAAGGATACATTTGTTTTAGTAGAAAGGTACTCTTCAATCAGATCAATTCTATCACTTTCAGCGCAAATGGGATGTAAGATACATCAGATGGATGTGAAGACAACTTTCCTCAATGGAGTGATTGAGGAAGAGGTGTACTTAGAGCAACTGGAATGGTTTTAGACCTTCGACAAAGATTTGCATGTGTGCAGACTCAAGAAAAAATTGCATGGATTGAAGGAAGCACTTTATGCTTGGTATACCGGGATCCACAACTATTTCACCTGGTTGGGATTCACTAAAAGTGAAGCATATGTGAACCTTTACCATATTATGGTTGAAGGTAAATTATTGATTATAGTATTATATGTTGATGATTTAATTATAACAAGTGATAAGTAGTTGATAAAGTGAAAAGAGGATTTCGTAAGAGAATTCAAGATGAAAGACATGGTGCTCTTGCATTATTATCTTGGTTTGGAAATTTTGCAAAGAGATGGGGAACTGTTTGTCTCTTAGGGAAAGTATGTCAATTAGATACTGAAGAAGTTCCACATGGAGAGAAACAAACCCATGGAGACTCCTCTAGCAGGGAATTGAAGGAATTGATCTGAAAATGGTTTGGATAACTTGTTATGTATTTCAAGAACCTCCCACTTAGCTTTATAAATAAAAGATCTAGCTTGTACTTGACAATTTTTAGAATTTTATACTTGAAAGTGGTGTACAATTTTTAACTGTTTAAGTGTCTTAAGTTCATTTTTTATTGCTGAAATTTAACATATATAACAGAAATATAATGCAGCAATAAAACATTCAGACATAGCATCAAAATTAATCTAGGAGCTCACCCGAATATCGTGGACTACGTCTCCTTTGAGCTTCGTCATCTTGACTTGGCTCTTTGGGATTATGGTAAAGTTTCGTTTACAAGTTCCACACTTAAATGCAATGGTTACTGAACTAAACCAAAGGGCTTAGAATACCATCTATATCCCTGTCATGGCTGTCATCACTCTGCAAACAACTTTAGGCTCCCTTAGACTCGATTCCTTCAGTTGGTGCACTGAGCTACAGTAATCATCTCCTTGGCACTAACTCCTTTAGATTTTTGTTTCTGTCCCTAAAACCACACCTGATGTCTCCATCACACATCAGAACCCAAATATCGACTGATAGTTTTCTCAAAATGAGCACTGCATCCCCAAACTAGGCCTTCCTCCACGGTTTTCCAAAGGCTGCCCAAAATTTCCCTTAAGCTTATAGAGCTCTAGAAGTTCTCAAATGGCTCTAAAAACCCATTCATTGGATTCATAATGTCTTAAATATTCAATATATACTATTCATTTGCAGAAAATGGCCTTTGACTGCTCCAGTTTCACCTCCAACACCTGTCGGCACCCCCTGGCACTAGAGTCACTGAAAAACTATCTAATGGGTTTTAGACCTCTAGAATTTCTCAAAAGCTTCTACAACCTCCTTCAATGGATTCATAATTATGAGTATTGTCAAAAATGACTATTGGTTCGCTGCATATGGTCTCTAACTGCCCTGGCTAGGCCCTGAACTGTTGCTGGTAAAAGCTAGCACTAATGGCCCCTGGAACTTTACTGAAGATTTTCATCTTTCTAAAGTTATCTACAGGCTCTTCAAACTATCTCATTAGTTTCATAACATCTGAAATATCCAAAATTGATTATTGGATCTCTGAATAAGGCCTCTAGCTCCCCTGGCTAGGCCTCAAATTGTTGTTGCCCCCTGGTGGCCCTGGTGGCCTCTTGAACTTCACTGAAGCAAAAAAATGATTAGAAGCTCTATGATGGCTCTTAAACCTATTCCATTGAGTTTGGAATTTTGGAGATAATCGCAATTGAATATTGGCACTCCAAAATTGGGCGAATCTAGCTCCAAATAGAGCCAAAACAAGATTTTGCCCAGTGTCCCCTACATCAGCGCCACCAAAACTGGAGCACTCAAGTTAACTGGAGTCAAATTCGAAAAATCCGCTTAATTTTTGGGGCGCCTCTATATTTCTGCCAAGCATAACAGCTGGAATTAAAATTGATGGTTAAGGGGAGTGGATAATGTGGGCATATGACTCGGAATCTCTGAAGTCACATTAGATGCCAAGCATAATTGTTGGCATCGTTTATGGTAACCGCACCATGTAATGGGGTTGACAATTAACATTTAATTTCCACGTCTATCTGTCGAAAATTATTGAGGCTTAGTCCCTGGTCTTGGCACGGTGGCCATATGAGGGAGGGGCTGGCCCCTCTCCAAACCCGAAACTTAAAACCCATTAACCTTAAATATAATTTCAATGCTTATATGATTAAGAATTTCTCGGTAGCGTGGACGGTGGCACGTAGGCTTGGCGGACAGTGGGTTGGGTGGTTGATTCCCGTTGGCTCCTAAAACATTTTATCACTTTGTTCCAGGGCCACGTGGCGGCCTCCAGGCCTCCCACGTGGCAGTTTTTCATTGGCCTGAAAATAAAAAGTCAATCCAATAGCAAATGAGACTAAGCCACTTGTCAAGACTTGATTGGTCAAAATAGAATATTCTAGGGAATATTCTGAGGAATATTCCCTAGAATATTCTATTTTTTATTTTCCCAATTCCCAAGTCAAACTTGGTCAAAGTCCAGTTTTTATAGTTTACTGGACTTTTCAAACTGCGATAACTTCTTCATACGATGTCGGTTTTTCGAACTGTTCACGGCACCGGAATCGCAACGACGAGACCTTTCCGAACACTTAGGTTTGACACACTTCCGAACACTTTGAATTTTGAGTTGTCATTCTGGTCCATGATCCAGTTCTAATCAGGAAGGAAGATGCTACTTTAGGTGAAGTTGTAGAAGCTACAATTTATAGGTAGCTTGTGGGTTCACTTATGTACTTGGTGAACACAAAACCAGACATATGTTATGCAGTTAACCAACTTAGTCAAGCAATGGTTAAGCCAACCAAACTCTATTGGAAGGTAGTCAGACATGTGTTGAGATACCTCAGAGGCACCACCCAATTTGGGTTTTGGTACAGACTGACAGAGGGAGTGAAGTTGCAAGGCTTCATAGATGTAGATTGGGCAGAGAGTCAATCAGACAGGAAGAGCACATAAGGAAGAATCTTTAGTATTGGGTTATAAATAGTTTCTTGGTACACTAGGAAACAAAGATTAGTTTCACTCAGTTTAGTAGAAGCAGAGTACATGGCTGCTAGCCAAGCAACTTGTGAGACTATATGGACGAGGAATATACTTGTTGGGTTATTTGGTCAGCAGATGGATCCTACAATGATTTACTGTGACAACCAGAGTTGTATCAAACTCTCGGTGAATCCAATTTTTCATGATAGATCCAAGCATATCAACATTCGTTACCACCATCTCAGAGATTGTGTGGAGAAGCAGATTATGTTGCTAGAGTACATTCCTAGAGAGGAACAACATGCAGATATATTGACTAAGGCACTCTCAAGAGGAAAATTCAAGTTCCGTAGAGGCAGGATTGGGGTATCTAATTGTAGAAATTATACAAACAATATGTATACCAATGGATTCAATTTGATCATGCGATATACTAAAACAAGATACTGAATCCTTCTACAATATTTGCAGAAAATAAACACGATCACACAATCACACCAAGTAAGAGAAAGAAGAAAATCAATCACACAACACAGATAGTTTTCCTGGGGAAAGCTTGCTGCTAAAAACCCCTCTATCTCTATTGTATAATGAACCAAGGAATCATGAAACAATACAATGCACTCTTCTCACAAGAGTCTGTTGCACTATGCTGACTGTCTAACACTGATCTGGAAAAAATCGACCAACACTTAGCCAATTTCATGCCTCTGCTAAGCCCGCCTTGCTTGCGCAATTCATGTAGAATGTAATCCCTATTCTTTAGGAATTTCATCCTTCCAAAACTATCCAATACATCATGGGCATCCTATGGTGCATATAACTGCATCTAGGAAGTTTTCTAAAAACACAACGATAGATAATCTCCTTTAACTTTGTCCCCCGACTGGTTCATCGAACTCGATACATGCAACTATTAATAGTAAATCATCAGCCACTTGACAGATATTGCATGTGAATTAAATCTGATTTAATTCACATTTGACCTTCACCAGTGGCAAGAATCACTTTATAACTAGTTAGATTGACTTTAACTCACTTAGTTGAGTTCACTCGATTTCTCATGCATTAAACTAATACACTAACCGCAACTTGGACTCTAAACAAATAGAATCACCTCACATGCCTCACCAACCAACCTCAACTCGAATTTCATAAGAAAACTGAGTCTATCTAACTTTGTTAACTATTACAAGTGATTATGAGATAATATTACAATTTATTGTCCAATTTATTTAAGGGATAAATAAATTTGACACACATTTCTTCTAATTTAATTAAGAAATAATTAAATCAAAAGCCTCCATGGTAGCCATTTCTGGGTGTCATTTTCTAGATGTTTTTTCTGGATGCCAATTTCACTATTTCTTGTTGCAAATTTCAACACTGATAACCCCTTTCTTTATGAGAGGGAGTGTTGAAAATGTCACCATGAAAGATTCTAATTTAATTTTCCCTTGAATTAAATTAGAAGAAACTTGTCATTCCACATCACATGACAACTTGTATGAGTTAACTAAGTTAGTTTGACTTAGTTGGTTCAGTTAATTCGAGTTGAGGGTCTAACTTGAGTCATGTAGAGTGGTTCATACTTTTTAGAAACCCCGATTTAGTTTATTTTGAGATGTAATTAATTGATTCAGTTTAACCGAGTTAAAGTCTATTAAACTAGTTCCAATTTTTGGAGGAACTAGTGTGAGGTCTAATAGTGGGGTGTGCACTCTGTGATCATCTAGTTAACTGATAAATCAAACATAAATAATGCATGCATGCATGCTCTATGAGTTACACAATTGAGATTGAAGTTCAAGGGAAGTGTAATATCAGTTGTATAATCATCTAAATTGTACAGGTGGTGCATAATGTTAGAGGAAGGCCTATGATGGATTTCATATTTGTGGATGAGGAATTTCCCTAATTAATAGGGGCTAATTCCCAAGGAAACAACAAAAGGAAATAGGGACTTAGGCAAGCATAAAATTGGTCAAATATTAGTCAAGGCTTATCTAGGAAGCAATGAGATAGATAGAGATAGTGCATAGGTTGCTCGGGCTTGAGCAAAGCATTCTAATCTTCTCATATTTTATGACTAAAGAAATATACAGATAGCAGGGGTTTTTAGCTGTGGATTTCCTGAGGAAATCATTGTGTAATGTGTTGATTGAATTCTTTCTCTTGTATACTTTGTGATTTCATGATCATTTGATTGTTTCCACATTTGGTAGAGTAGATTAAAGTCTATTGTTTTAGTAAATTACAATTGGCAATTTGAATCAACAAGGAATCTCTACAAAATACTCAACTAGACATATGTTTTGCAGTAAATGTTCTCATTCAATTCCAAGTGGAATATAAAACCAAAACATATACTGAGATATCTGCAAGGAACCACCCACTACTTCCTACAATATGATAGGAGGAATGATGTTCACTTGATTGGATATAAAGATTCTAACTCGGGAAACAGTGAGCAGGATGGAATATGCACTACAAGAGGATGTTTTAGTTTGGGATCCTCCATGATCTCATGGATGAGCAAAAAACAAGAATCAGTTGCTTTGAGTAGTGTTGAGTCTGAGTATATTGCAGCCTGTCAAGTAAGCAAAGAATTTTTCTGGTTGAGGAAGATGATATCTGACCTATTTGAAGGACCAATGGACCCTACAGTGATACGTTGTGATAACACCAATTTTATATGATTGTCTGAAGACCCAATGTTTCATGGAAATACAAAGCATATCAACAACAAGTATCACTATATTTGGAAGCTAGTATAAGATGGTGTGCTAAAACTACATTGTATCTCCACCGATGAGCAGGTAGCTGACATATTGACAAAATATCTTCCTAACATGAAGCTTGTGTATTTGAGATACAAGCTTGGTTTGGTTGATATATCCTCCCTAGCTGAGAGGGAGAGATAGGCACATCATTCTCGTCTTAACTTGGCAAGACATAATGGAGATTGGGTAAGCATATGACATACGATACTCTTTGAGGATGAGGTAGGGAATCCAAGATAAGAGTAGTCGAGGACAAATATTCTTTGAGGAATAGCTATCTAGGGTAAGAATAGTCCAAGGAAGGTCATATTGTGTGAACTCCCAGGTGGGGTATGTACCTTGAGAGACATGATGATTTTGTCTATAAATCATTGGTCTCGCCAATATTGTGCTATGATATTGTGGAGAGATAGAACTGTTTGTCAAGGCATTGCTATATGACAATGATGGTTGATATGATGCTAAGCATATTTGTTACCAATCCAACTCTTCTTATGAGATCTCTTCAGATTAAGAATGTCCATGTAGCATTTTTGAATACCTCCCTAGTTAAGAGTGAGACTTGAAAAATGTGTAACTAGGTTTGGTCTTCATAAATATGAAATGTGGTTTTGATCCTTGTATATTTTAAAATAAAATGAAAATTATTATTACTATTTTTGGAGCATGGGTTTCATGCTCAAGGTCTTTTAGTTTGTAGGTCAAGCACCCATTGAGTGCTTCTAGGGTTTTCCTTACGTAAAGAAGTCAAAAGAGTCATTGTCATAACTTGAAGACCCCATCATGAACATTTTAACTTGTAAAGAAAGTTATTTTTGTCCTTAAAAGTGTTAAGATACCATTCAAGACCAAGTCGGCCTGGCAACTGACAAGTCGGTATAATTTGATGAGCTACGTCCACCTTAAGAAGCCTATACAAAGGAGGAAACTCGACCTCCTTGGAACACAATCATCACTCACTCATTCAAGTGAAGGAGGAGGAAGAAGAAGGAAATGAAGAAGGAAGAGGATGAAGGAGAATTGTATTTGGGATATTTCTCTCTCACAAGTGCAAAGGAAGGTTTGGGTTTCTACAGCTGGTCTAGAGTTTTCTTCTACAGGTTCGATCTTGAAGAAGGAATGGAAACAAGGTCAACGAGGGTCACAATAAGCCATCCTTAAGCTCTAGGAGGAAGATAAAATCCAAGTGAAGGTTTGAGGAAGCCTTGGGAGGCTAGAAGAAGCTCACAAGTGTGGCAACAACTACTGTAGGAGGGCTGAAAATTTCAAACCTGCAGTAGAGGCTGAAATTTTACAGCTGGAGGTCGAAGTTGTGCTACTGGAAGAGATTTGACTAGGTTTGAATTGGACAAATGAAGCACATCATACGAAAGGGTTGGACTTGGTCTTGGAGGGTATTGATATTGGTCTAGAGGTCTTGGAGTTCGTCAATTGAAGAATCTATAAGAAGAGAAGAGATTTGCGGGTTTTCCCCTCAAGTGGAGAGATTTTGGCCCTGGCTTGTAGCCTATATTTTGTGTTCTTATTCTTCTTTTTTTGGTAGCTGTTTGATGATGCACAAACATAATAATAAGTAATGAAGCTAAATAAGTAAGAAAAGTAAAAATAAATCACAAGTAGTTATTAATAAAAGAGAAATCACTCTAATCATTGCCCTATATATTTCTCAACACTGTTCCCCTTGTGTGTTTCCAGTTTCCCTCCAGGCCCTCGCATGGTTAAGGTACCAGACCTAACAACCTCCAACCAATAGTCTCACATCCCCAATCATCCACACCTAAGTGCACACCCTCCTCTACACCCATAGTCTCTCGAGTTGTGTCACTTCCAAGGTACCTCACTCGGCTAGATAGGGATGTCCAAAGTCCTGCAGTTCCAAGAGTTTGTGCTTCCCTCATGGGTCTCCAAGTACGCTCTAGGCCCTCACCCTGGAAAACTTGTCCATTACTAATTAATGGTCCACCAAAAAGGGGAGAACACCTTTTTATAGACATGTTTCCCCTTTTTATTACAATAATATTATATTATGATATTATAATATAATTTCTCATTAAGACACCGTTTTCCTGTCATTGAGTCTTAGACCCCATATTATTTTTTTCCTTGGGTATGCAATAATAATATGCCTGCTAAATTTCAAGTTAGCTAGGCTCATTGGCTTAATCATCCCACAAGCTCTCTAGGCTTCAAATCATAAATATGTTATCCCACTAGCCTAATGTATCATATATACATACACACGCATGCAAGCCTACATTGAACTCGAGTCATTAGCCTAATAATATCAGTCCCCTGACCCATAACATAGGCACATCAAAATTAAACATATTAGTAACCTGGCCCATTGGCCTAGCATGTCTATACATACAGAGGCATGAAAAACCTCAATAGAATTTTGGCTCACCAACCTATTCAACATTCTAGCTTACTAGCCTAAGTGTTACATGTACATGTGTATTACCATTCAAGGTCTAGGTCAAGGGTGTTACATTTTCCTCCCCCCTATTTATGCACTATCCTTAGTGCATTCAAACATGTATAATCAAAATTATTAGAATTGTTGTTGCATAATATCCTCATTCCCTTAATTGGCATTTGCATGTTCATTGTTGATATGCCACATCCATGGCTTTGTTTTGGGGCACCCTCAACTCCTTGTGCCATTCGTACACCAATGGGATCTATAGGTCCTTTCCATGCCCCATACTAATGGGAGTGTAACCTTGGGACAATCACAATCATACCTATTGGACATCAAATAGAAAAGCATTAGTACTTGCAACAGTTGGTTTGTGTATATTCACTCTTCCAAAAAGAGCAAGGACAAACACATCACATACGATCAATAACAAGTATAATTCAGAAAGTAAAACTTCAGTCAATGAGGAAACCACTTCCGATATTCAAGTGCTTTATCAACAAAGCACAATCCCTACATATAGCATCCCCAATTTTTATTCTTGCACTTCAAGTTGCACTTCTTCTTAGTGAACTATTTGAATTTGTATGACAACTCCTCTTGACATAAATATGAAGAGGGTGCAATTCATGTCCGTTCTCTTTCTTTTATCATTTGGAAAGAACAAAAAACCTAAGGGTAATTATTAATATCATCTCCCTGTTGTCATTTTCCTCGGCACAATTATTGTAGATATTCTCCTCTACTTCACTCATATTAGATTAGATTGTGCAGTTGTTCTTAAATTCAATGCCCAAATACTCAATAACAAGTGGTTGATATGCAAGAAGGATGTTCCAACACTTGGAACCTTCACTCCTACTTTCTCAAGTGGATCTAAAGCTATGGCCTCATGTATTGTTTCTAACCCCAAGCAATTTACAATATGAAAATAGGTTAAACTGTTGGACTCTATAATCACAAGGGAATGTCTCTTCAATTGACCTTGTATGTAGTTGTTGTTGTCGGCATCAATGTAGGCTATAACTTCGATGTTGGGTTAGTGGCATCGCCCAGCAGAGGGGTTAGGGATGTTAGAAGTGGTATCAAAGCAAGATTCCATGTTCAAACTTCGAGCCTATATCGGCCGAACACAAGGTATGGAAAATGAATTTATAGAATATGTCCACGAATGGTTTAACAAAATGTTCCCATGAAAATTTCCAAAAATGTACAACAGAATTGAAGCCCAAGATGCCACATTGGGTTTACATGTGCCGAAGGTAGAACATGAAGGTGACATTGTTTATGTGCCTGCCAATCGTTTGACAAAATGCTCAAACAAAATGCAACGTCATGAAAATCTCTAACACATATAATAATAATAGAAGAACGTAGAGGTGTGCACTCATATGTTGTAGAGGATTTAAATGTGGAAAATGATTGGCCTTTGACGAGGAAACAAGTTCAATTATTACGGGAAATCAGGTACTCGTCCATATGTGCGTTAGATGTAGGAATCGTGAGAATTCCTGGTACCTGTTATGTCGAAATGCCCGAGCAAGTGTAGTTTTGTGTAATGCAACTACACAAAACGATGTATATGTTGGGTATACGAGAAATGGGAAATGGAAGATGATGTATATGTTGTGTCTGGAGGGGATGTTGCACTAATTTTATTGTTTAGGATTGCAGGGGTGCACGTCCTCGAATATTTTCATTATTCTTTAGTTTTGGGCCTTTGGCATCTGAGAGTTTCCATTAATCTGTTTGGTTTTTGTTTTCTAATGGACTCTATAGTAGTTTTATAAATCACCAAGGGAAAAATAATTAAGAGCCGTTATACCTCGTTGGAGGCATATGCAATTGAAAACATAAAACAATAGGCTTCGTGCTTGCTTCATGATGAAAATATAAAACAGTAACATAGCAACAATTAGAGATGCAAGGAGATGAACTCGTCATGCTTCAGCTCCACAATCGTCAATGCCATGGTGATTTATGTAAGTAAAATGTCATATTCAACAAATTTAATAAGGACATATTCAAATGTGATATTTTACGGTGGTCTGAGCATGAGCTGCTCTACTTTCCCTTGCCCCAAAAGAAATGCAAAACGTCTGCTATGAATGCAATTAAATCTCCATTGGACCACAATAATTCCCTCTTACATTAATTAAAGAGATTAATGTTTCCATGACTTCGTCGTTTCATCCAAGCTTTAACTGCGTACTGAAGTTGGGATTTAATGCTATGTGGGATGAAATTTTTCTTAAAACAAGACAAGATATCCCAAACTATGCTACGGCTAGTCTATAGCATGGAAGTGTTAATATGGTTGCAAAGATGGACGTGTTAATAAGTCTAGCACTAACTGGTCAGTACTTGTTGAACCCAAGTGCATGCCACTTATTAAGGACACCATTGAGCTATTGAGTGACGATAACACCCCATACATGCTAAAGAATTGGGACATTCCGTTTCATTTATCCTAAGTAAAAGAGGATGCGTTGTTCCGAATAATGTGCATATAGGGGAACATAACAACGCATGATTCATGTTTCTTAGAGGACCCAACATGGGTGGAAAATTAGTCTCTCTTTGGCAAGTAGTCTAGGAATAGCTTGGGGCAGATGTTCACATGGGTGGAAAAGTAGTCTCTCTTTGGCAAGTATTCTTGGCATAGCTTGGGGTAGATGTTCCTTTTAAAATGTTCAAATATTCACCAATTAACTGTGTATTTGATTGCATGGGAGCAAAGGACAATATCATTGTTGGGTAGGGAATGCCAGGCACCATTTTCAAAATCGCTGCTAAAAGATCAAGTGAGTTTAACTGTCAATATAAAGAGAAGAACATTAAATGTGATGAAATCCCTTTAACAACCATAAATTTTAAAGGGAAGAACCTCATGCAAGATGTTTGAGCATTATAAAGGAATTGCACTTCTCCGAAATTACAACTAGTAGAGACATGAGAGGTTTGGTTGAATTGAGACACATAGCAACATCACATTTATTATAGAATATTATCTTTATTATAAGCACCCTTTGGTCACAAGTCTTTGTGATATATTATAATAAATTGGAAATGCCATTTTGACAAATCATATAGAAGAGATGACAGTAAAATCCCTTGTCATAATGATGACGAAGATTTGGCATGAAGAATTTCCATAGAGAATAACCACATTGTCAATATAAAGTATATGAATTCCCCCTCTCGTCAAACATGGCTTCATACCCATGATCTTCCATTTTCAGGAATAGGTGATTATGTATCAGATCTAACTATTAAAGATCTGTGGTACAAATGTGAAGATGCTTGCATCTCTCCTGTTAGTGTGAGAGTGGTTATAGATTCATTGGATTAAATATTGTACTATGCTTAGGAAAGTACTCTATGGAAAAGAAAGTGAAGGTATAGCAAATAGAGGTTCTAGATAGGGATGATAGTATAAGCAAGTGAAGATATAGCAAAATAGAGGTTCTAGACAAGGATGATTGTAATGTTCCAAAATTTTCATTAAGTTAATTGGAACATTAATTTTACTTTCCTTTTAATAAAAATAATAAAATGGGTAAGGGGGCCCATGAAGAAGCATAATGAACACTCCAAATGTGCAAAGGGTCACTTAAGTGGTTTATTTGTCATCTCCTAGTGTGAAAAGGGGGAAATACAAGAAGACTAGGTTTAGTTTGACCAAGTCAAACAACACTGCATGGAGGGAGTAAGTCACCAAGTGGGACAACGCAGTTTTCATAGGAGGGATATTATTAGATGAGAGAAACCCTAATGGGTGGGGTCCATGACAAGGAGGCCTCCTCTTGACATAAAAGGGGGAAGGAGAGCCATTGCTCATTATGTTGAAGAATTCGATTTTGCTCTGCTCTCTCCAGTTGTGCAACTGGGATAGCTTGTGTTGCTTAGCACAAGGGAGATTTCTATTTAGAAGTTTCCTCTCCTTCATCGGGAAGCTTTGGAGGACCTGATCTTCATTCTCCTCACATCCAGGCTTGAGGCCAAGGTAACCATCTTCAGCTACAACATTTTCCAGCTTGGCAGAAACGTTGAGTTGCTGGGGGTTGCAGTGAGGATTCATCATCACCCACTTCTGGAGCTAGTTTTGCAGAGGAGGAGCTCATTATTTCTCTGGGAGATCAGTGAGGAAGATCCCGGAGCTTTATTGCAGATTTTGGCATTGGGCCATATGTTTCATCTCATTCACAGCACAGTCTCTTCTTCCTATTGTGTTATTTTCAGTGGGCACTTGCAGGAGGGGTTCACACCGTGGATTGGAGGGTGTAATCTTCAGTGAAGGGAGCAGCCTTTCACTTTGAAGATCAGTGGAGGAGGTTTCTAGATCATTTGCAACATTTCCCACCTTCTCCCTTTTTTTATTGTTATTGAGTTGCTGCTGCTACCCAGCAACTCCATCATTTTGCCATTTAGTGTATTTTGGGCCAATCCCTTGGAGGATTGTGGTAGTATTGTTTTCTGGGGTTGAGATCTCGCTCCCCCATTTTATTTGAGCCTATTATTGCTATATCATTGTATTTATATCATTTTGCAGTCATTCCTCACCATTGACTGTGAAGTCATAGCTTGTTGTTGGGTTGTGTAGCTGTGTACTTTCACTTTGTATGTACATTTGTCCCGAGGCTGATTTGGCCTAACTTGAGAGGTCTTTCCTCAAGTTCTTGTATATCTATTGATGCTGCACATAATATAATGGCTATGCACTCTTCTTGCACCATATGTATTGATATTTCACTGCTGCTACTTGTAGAAGTTCATGTATTACTGTAGCTCTCCATTTGGAGCATTGTTTGAGATACATAGGATTGGAGGATCTGAATAACCCTCCTAGGGTTATTTCTTTGAGCTAATATTCTGGAAGAGTAATTCATGAAGGGTAAACAAAGGGATCCAAGTCCCCTTTCAGCTTATTCTTGCATTGGATTCCTTATACAGCGTCCTATAGGACCCTATCCTAGAAAATCCTGAAAAGGGATATTACAGTGGTATCGGAGCTTCGAACTTGGCCCAGCCTGTGGAAGTTCGGATTGCAGAGACAGAAGAGATCAAGATGATGCAAAGAATGAGATTACTCTCATCAGTTTTTAGATCCAGCAAAGGCCTCTCCAAGGAGGTCGAGAAGACTAAAGAAGGAGAAGAGGAAGGACCATGCACTTCCTACTCTCACCACGGAGAAATGGAGCATGGAAAACACTTGGAATTCGAGGTTCTAAGTGAGTACCTTGCTAAATACCAAGCAAGCCATAGATCCTTCCAAGAGACTCTATCTTCTCCACAATGTATTTAGCAGAAAGAAGAAAGAAGACCGCACAACTATGGGATGATGAGAGGCAATAGATTCCTATTGTCCACTTTCGATGGATCACTCACATGTGCAACAGAGGTTTGGGTAAAGAAGCTAGAGGCTTTCTTCCTACTACATCCTGTAGTAGACAGAGAGGCTATAGAAGTTGCAGCGCTGCACCTTGAGGGTGAAGCAAATACTTGGTGGTTCAACCATTGGGACCATGCAAAGGTTTCTACTCTTGCTAATTTTTCTCAAAGATTGATCAGAAGATTTGGTCAAAGGAGGGAGGAGCCCTCACCACCATTTGCAGAGGCACATACCAGTGCTTTCATAGTGATGGAGAAGCAACCTTCATCTCCAACTATTGAGGCATCCAACACTATTGAGGAAGAGACTCTTGCATCCATACAAGATTTCTCAGAAACTCTCCAAGGTATGCCTAATTTTTTATTTCTTATGGAGGATTGTATATCTATGCATGCTGATTGTCTAGAGCAGGAAACCTTCACTGTGTTGTGCCATCACCTTCATACACCATTGATGTGTTGTGCACCACCATTGGGGTTGGGGTTTAGAGAATTTTTCATGGGAGATATTGCATTTCAATGTCCCATGAAATGCAAAGGCCAAAATCTGTTTTGGGAATATGGTAGTCCTTGTTGGGAGGATACCAAGACGTAGGATGAAGAGGGACATCCATAAGGAGTTGAGTGGATGTGGATGGGAGGCAAGAGGATGGTGAGCCTTTTGCAAATTTATGACACAGAGCAACAAGAGGAAATGTTGCGTTGGCTACTCTTGAGAGAGTTTGGCCGGCATAGGATCTATCCTTTTTCATGGGGTATGGAGAAGGAGGAGGACTGGCAGGATACTTACACCCTGGGGCAGAGAGGAGCATGGGTGCAGTATGATGAGATGGCATTATTCTTACCACTCATTATGCGACCTTCACATATTTGTTATGGTGGAAGTATGGAGGAGCAGCAAACATTCTTGTTGCTCAGATTATATTCAGATGTGGCAGGAGCAGGAGGAGGCACTGGCATAGTGCAAAGGGGTTGCTCCTTGGCTTTAGATGCCCAAGCAATACCTTCTTTATGGGAGGGACTCTATATATGCAGAAATATTATGACTAGATTCTTTGACAAGATCCATGTCAAAGAATTGAGCTTTGAGATGACGTGGCCCTACTCCACAGGCCAACAACACTATCACTTCAGAGTTGGGATTACTTGTTGAAGTGTTTCCAAAACCACTTCACAAGTGATGTACCTTGGAGGCATGTAGGAGATGAGGTTGAGGGAGTAATGGATGGAAGAATTCCTTACTATATCTTGATCTTCTTGGCTTGGGTTCACAAGCACAAGGGGAGACACCTACATGCAACATTTATGGATTCTCCTTTCATGCATTCTTATGCATACTATTTGTTGATGGAGGAGTCCACTTGGGAGGGCATCCTAATGGATGTATATCAGCATATGGATAGATGCACAACCCAAGAGATGATGATATGGTTGGCACAACCACTTCCCTACTCTGTTGCAGTAAGGGAGACTTTTCATTTGAGCCATTTCAGGTCAAAGACCGGAGTACCTGATGAGGGAGGTAACTATTTTCTTTATGTTTTGCACTCTCTTATCTTTTTGGGTAGCATATCATATCAAGGAGGATATTTCCTTCTTGCACATTATGTTTTGTTGTACTTATGGTCTATTGTAGCAATTATGATGGCCATCTTATTGGTGGATTGTGGGGGAAAGCCACAGGATTTCCAGTGTGCGCCATTGGCACCAAATTATGTTTTCATGATCTCATCTTGCAGGATGAATGTGGCAGCAAACGAGTGGCTTAAAGGACACTTGTTGCACTATATATTGAGGCGGGCCAATGATGCCCTGCGTGGGTTCCATGTGTGGAGCTATGTTTCACCTCCTTGCTCTCACAGGTTTATGCTTCCATATTCTGCTAGTAGAACATTGGACATGGGAAGCATCATTGGAGGAGTGGCACAAGAGTTGAGGATGCCCATAGGGAGGGTGGTTTCCAATACTTCGCACATTGCATGTTTCAGAAAAACAAGTGGGCTAGCCTTGATTGCCATCTCACACCATTTGCTTTCGAATGAGAGGAGCCATTTGGAGAGCTTGAGATTTTGGGAAGGCACCCCATGGGTGTTGGATTTGATGGGATGGCTTGGGTCTCACTTGAAGATCATTATGTTTCATCCATATATCAGCAGCAACCCCATATGTATCATAAGGAGGGAGAGACGCATTGGGAGGATGTTTCCTTTGGGGAGGAATACCTCCACACTTTTTGCAGCACATGCTCTAAGGGGAGTATGGAAGAGGATATGGTCACCATGACAAGACATTTGTTTTTCCATGAGGCGAACCATATGATTGATGGGATGCCATATGATGATGACTTCCAACTCATCACATATGCGATGATTTGGGCCAGCTTGATTTTCAGCGTTGGAGGAGAGATCCTTGCAGATCTAGACTTCATCTTGCCACTTGATGGCAACACTATTGCAGCCCAAATTCAGCTTTCACTCCACACTTACCATAAGTGGAGAAGATAACAGTGTGGGGTAGGCTATGAAGCTTACCATTATCATATTTTTAGCCCACCTATTCTATATGAGCTCAAGGTGGAGGTTGATTTCCCGGAGTTGCCTAGTTGGAAGGTGACTCATTTTTCATGGTTGATTTCTTGGGGATGGAGGATACACATGGGGAGAATGTCTCCCAACACATTTCATACTCCATGCCTTGGGAGGACCTCTAGACAACACTTTGCCACTCTCTTGAGCACCTCACTTTTTCATGATGATGGCTTGGTAGCTAATTTACATGCTGAGGAGAAGCAATGTGGGAGATTTATTGATGAGATATCATCCTATTTCTTGGAGGAGGTCATCATACATGGGTGTTGCAGCAGAGGAGAAGAAGAATCAGTCTACCCTTGCAGTTTCTTGAGGACAAGCAATCTTTGGGAGGGGAGGACTGTAATGTTCCAAAATTTTCATTAAGTTAATTGGAACATTAATTTTGCTTTCCTTTTAATAAAAATAATAAAATGGGTAATGGGGCCCATGAAGAAGCATAATAAACACTCAAAATGTGTAAAGGGGTCACTTAAGTGGCTTATTTTCATCTCCTAGTGTGAAAAGGGGGAAATACAAGAAGATTAGGTTTAGTTTGACCAAGTCAAACAACGCTGCATGGAGGGAGTGAGTCACCAAGTGGGACATAATAGTTTTCATAGGAGGGATATTATTGGATGAGAGAAACCCTAATGGGTGGGGTCCATGACAAGGAGGCCTCCTCTTGACATAAAAGGGGGAAGGAGAGACATTGCTCATTATGTTGAAGAATTCGATTTTGCTCTGCTCTCTCCAGTTGTGCAACTGGGATAGCTTGTGCTGCTTAGCACAAGGAAGATTTCTGTTTAGAAGTTTCCTCTCCTTCATCAGGAAGCTTTGGAGGACCTGATCTTCATTCTCCTCACATCCAGACTTGAGGCCAAGGTAACCATCTTCGCTACAACGTTTTCTAGCTTGGAAGAAACGTTGAGTTGTTGGGGGTTGTAGTGAGGATTCATCATCACCCACTTTTGGAGCTATTTTTGCAGAGGAGGAGCTCATTCTTTCTTTGGGAGATTAGTGAGGAATATCCGAGAGCTTTATTTCAGATTTTGGCATTGGGCCATATGTTTCATCTCATTCACAGCACAGTCTCTTCTTCCTACTGCGTTATTTTCAGTGGGCACTTGCAGGAGGGGTTCACACTGTGGATTGGAGGGTGTAATCTTCAGTGAAGGGAGCAACCTTTCACTTTGAAGATCAGTGGAGGAGGTTTCTAGATCATTTGCAACATTTCTTTCCTTCTCCATTTTTGTATTGTTATTGAGTTGCTGCTGCTACCCAGCAACTCTGACATTTTTCCATTTAGTGTATTTTGGGCCAATCCCTTGGAGGATTGTGGTAGTATTGTTTTCTAGGGTTGAGATCTTGCTCCCCCATTTTATTTGAGCCTATTATTTCTATATCATTGTATTTATATAAGTTTGCAGTCATTCCTCACCATTTACTGCGCAGTCATAGCTTGCTGTTGGGTTGTGTAGCTGTGTACTTTCACTTTGTATGTACATTTGTCTTGAGGCTGATTTGGCCTAACTTGAGAGGTCTTTCCTCAAGTTCTTGTATATCTATTGATGTTGCACATAATATAATGGCTATGCACTCTTCTTTCACTATATTCATTGATATTTCACTGCTGCTACTTGTAGAAGTTCATGTATTACTGTAGCTCTCCATTTGGAGCATTGTTTGAGATACATAGGATTGGAGGATCTGAATAACCCTCCTAGGGTTATTTCTTTGAGCTAATATTATGTAAGAGTAATGTATGAAGGGTAAACAAAAGGATCCAAGTCACCTTTCAGCTTATTCTTGCATTGGCTTCCTTATACAACGTCCTAGAGGACCCTATCCTAACAAATCCTGAAAAGGGATATTACAATGATAGTATAACTAATTACATAAATGTAACATGTCAATCAATGTTGTATGGCACATAACAAAGTAGTATTGGAAATTTATTTGAATACAACTAACTCAAATGCCTATGGATGAATCATCTTCATGAGGTGGATTTACGTTTATGTATTTTATTATTATATAATTATGTGTGAGGATTCTCTCCAAATATTATCTATTTAAGAAAGGGCCAAGATGATGTTATAATTTTAGTGGCATTCCTCTAGAAATTGGTTAGCTTCCTTGGTTGTGCAGATTCTGAAATTAATGTTGGATATGTAGGAAAGGGAAGATTAATGATGTAACATAGCCATGTAATACAAGGTTGGATGGGTTCCATAAGAATTGGAACTTGTTTAAATTATGAAAGACTTAATAATATATATATATATATATATATATATATATATATATATATATATATATATATCTTAGACTCTTCTAGTGGGAAAAGCATTGGATTTCCTTCTAAGGAACATAAAAAAAATTTTTGGGGTTGAAATGTTGCAGGATCTAATCCTTTTAACAAAGACATTGATGCCTATAGCAACAACTATATACAAGGTCAATTGAAGAGACATTCCCTCGTGATTATAGAGTCCAACAATTTGACCTATTTTAAGAGTGTAAATTTCTCGAAGTTAGAATTAATACATGAGGCCATAGATTGAGATCCATTTGAGAAGGTAGGAGTGACTGTTCCAAGTGTTGGAATATCCTTCTTCCATGTCAACCACTTGTTGCTAAGCATTTTTGGCATTTACTTTAAGAACAATTGCATATTCTAATCTAGTATGAGTGACGTAACATGAGAAGAGCTACAATAATTGCGCTACAGAAAATGGAAACGAGGGGATGATATTAATAATTACCCTCAACGTTTTGTTCTTTCCAAATGATAAAAGAAAGAGAATGAAATTGAAGTCCACCCTCTTCGTACGTATGCTAAGAGGAGTTGTGATATAAATTCAATTAGTTCACTAAGAAGAATTTCAACCCATAGTGCAAGAATATAAATTAGGGATTCTATATGCAGGGATAGTGCTTCACTGATGAACCACTTGAATACCATATGTGTTTTTCTCATTGACTAAAGTTTTAATTTTTGGCTTATTCTTGCTATTGATTTCATGTGATGTGGTTGTTATTTCTCTTTCTAGAAGAGAGAATATACATAGACCAATTGTTATAAATACTAATACATTTTTATTTGATGTCCAACATGTATAATTGTGATTGTGTCAGGGTTACACACCCATTAGTGTGGGGCATGACAAGGACCTTTAGATCACTTTAGTGCATGGATGACATAGGGAGTTGAGGGTGCTTTGAAACAAAGACATCGATGTAGCATATAAAAAATTAAATTGCAAATGCTAATTAAGGGAATGAGGATACTATGCGGCAACAATTCTAATAATTTTGATTATACATATATTTGCATGCAATGAGGATAGTGCATAAATAAGGGGGAGGGGAATGTAACACCCTTAACCTAGACCCTGAATGGTAATATACATGTACATGTAACAGTTAGGCTAGTACATTAGAATGTCAAATAGGCCGGTGAGCCGGAACTCTATTGAGGCTTGCATGCATTTGTATGTATAGACATGCTAGGACAACAAACCAAGTTACCGATATGTTTAAGGTCAATGTGCCTATGTAATGGGTTAGAGGACCAATATTATTAGGTTGGTGAGTCAAGTTCCATGGAGGCTTACATTCCTGTGTATGTATGTATGATGCATTACGCTAGTGGGACAACAAATTTATGTTTTGAAGGCTAGAGAGCATATGGGATGATGAGGCCAATAAGCCTAGCTGACTTGACATTTAGCAGACAGATTGTTTGTTGTGGACCCAAGGACGAAAAGAGTATGGGGGTTGTGAATCCAAGACATGAAAAATGTGTCTTGATGAGAAAGTATATTATAATATTATTATAATAAAATGGGAAACATGTTTATAAAAGGGTGTTATCCCCTATTCAGTGGACCATTAATTAGTAAGGGACAAGTGCCCTAGGATGAGGGCTTAAAGGGTACCTAGAGTATCATGAGGGAAATAGGAACGTTTGGAGCCGCAAGACTCTAGACATCCATGTTCAGCCTAGTGAGGCACTTTGGGAGTTGTGACACAACCCAAGGGACTGCAGGTGTAGAGAAGGGTATGCACTTGGGTGTGGTTGATGGGGGATATGAGACTGTCGGTTGGAGGATGTCGGGTTTGGTACCTTGGCCATGTGAGGGTTTACAGGGTACATGGATATTCACGAGGGCAACAGAAACTCTTGGAGCCGTAGGACCCAGAAATTCCTGTCTTTTTGAGTAAGCCACCTTGGAGGTGGTGGCATAAATCGATGGACTATAGGTGCACAAAAGGTTGTGCACCACTTATATGTGGGATGATGGGGAATATGAGTTTTTTGGTTGGAGGCTGCCAAGTTTGGTACCTTGGCCTGGTTACATTAGGTATGAGGCATGTACCTAACTCATGAAGTCAATGTCGAGTGGAGTCATAACCCCGACTCAGGGGTGAATACATGCTAAGAGAACTGGAGGAGTGTCATCTAAAACTGGGAGGAATGTATGAGGTACAAATCCAACCATAAAATTATACAGATAAGTGGTAAAACCAATTATGTGTCTGTTTCTTAAATTTCTTTGCACACATATTACTGTTATTATATTTAGTTTCATTACTATGGTGTCACTATGCACATACATTTATGTTTTGGTTATATTATTCATGTTTTTTTTTGGTATTTCTCAATAATGTTGATGTTGGGTTAGTGGTGTTTTCTAATGGAGGGATTGGGGACATTACAAAAATTATGGTAACTTTCCCAAAACTTGCTGATTTTTGACATCTTTGCAAAGTGAACTTGTAAAGCATGTTGTGTCTCCATTTTTCAAATGTAATTCTAAAATATTTCACTGAATTTTTTTTATATCTATTCAAATCTCTAAAAATTTCATAGTCTAAATGTTCCAAAAAAAAGTTATAGTGAAAGTGCCAATATCACTCTTTGGAAACTGGTTTTCGGACAATTCACAAACCCATACTTCTAGAGGGGATATCTATGAAAGTATAGAAAACACGAATATAAAATTTTGATGAGAAGTAGCTTGATATTTTTCCTCAATATGACCAAAATTTTACCTTTTCTATCTTCATAGAAAAAATGTTATAGTGAAAATGGCAAGATTACTTGTTTGAAATCGATTTCAAGATCGTTCACAAGCCCTAACTTCCACATGGTATATCTTAGAAATTTTATTGAAATTGAATGTGAAAATTTTACCATATATTTCTGAATGTCTCTTCTCACTATGTTTTAAATTTGATCATTTGAAACTTCCTATAAAAGTTTTTTATAGTGAAAATTACAATATGACTTGTTTAAAGCAGCAAAACCCTAAGTTTGTATGATCTGACACAAAATGTTATGAACTATGCACATTAAAAATGATAATAATTCAAAATTCCAATCCACTTTGAGGGATATACCTCCTTTTACAATGAATACAATGTATAAGACATGATTTTATGATCCTAAGACTAGGCCTCCTTGGTGTGTGTGTGTGTACATGAGACAAAAAGTATAATTATAATGAAAGGGTACAATGAAAGGTTTAACAAGGGGATTACTAGGGCTTAACATAAGCTAATAACAATTTTTTTTTTCAACTCATATTTAGATATCTAGATAACATCCTATGATAATCAAACTAATACCATGCAAGTGAAGGTGTTAGTTTCCTTGGTGGTAGGTCTCCACTTTTCATAAATTTACTTTGTATTTTAATATAATATGAAATAGCAGAACTTGATTTCGTCTCTAAAAAAAATTCCTTAGCTTATGATAAAACATTATAATCTTGGTTTGGCTCCTTTAAAATTCCTTCGTGTTCCTCTCTTATGGAATCATATCCCCACATAATTTTAGTCACTCTCATCTCATATCCAACCTTGTAATTTTTTAAATTAAAAAATTAATGTGCATCCTTTACATTGATTAGAAATTAACCATACTATTTGGCTTAGGGCCTTAATTATATGCATATATTACATTGTATTTTTATGATCAAAATTAGGGTGTTACAAATAGGATCATCGACAATATCACTAGCTACTTAGCATGTTGATCAAACACATTTTGGAAGTGGTGTTTCTAGTTCAGGTTCATGTTCAATGCATTCAACTTTTGGAAGGGGAGAAAATAGAGGTGCATTTTCATCCTCACTATCATCACCAAAAGAATAAACTAGAGTAGTATTACTAATAAAAAATTTGGGAAGAGTAGATAACATAGATGTATAAAATGGATTGTAGGTCAAAGACGAGAAAAATGCCAATTTAGGCTCTTAGGATAAGATATTTTCATCAAATGTATTCTAATAATTATTTCATTAGAATGAGCTTAAAGAAGTTTATAACCTTTGACATCTTCAAAATATCCCCAAAAAATGCACTTGCCAGTTGTTGGTTGTAATACTTTCCTTTTCTCATTAGGAATATGATCCCATGCCTCAATATAAAATACACATAAGTCCCTTATAATTTAGCTTGATTCTAATGTATGGTTATTCCAATGCTATAGTTTTTAAATCCTTTGTGGGAGTTTGATTTACTATCTAATTTACAAAATTTATGGCTTTCACCCAATAATGAAAACTTAAAGACTTATATTGGGTGATGCAAGGTTTTTTTCTTACACTAAATTATGAGTAGTTTTTATAGCATTCTATGATTGGGTGCAACAAAATACCCGATAAATGTTTACATTGATTTCCAAGCCCCATTTTCCTAAAAAAATAATAGGAGGGAAGTTGCAAAATTCTAATCGAGAAAACAACTACTAACAAACATTCTGCCAACCAAACGACAACCACATGATCTGCAAAAATTGTCTAGAAAAAAAAATGACTTTACAATATGATATCATAGTTCAGGAGGGGGGTCATCAACCAGAGGAATGCTAAGATCAATTGTCAATTTTTTAGTTTAGATTCTAAAATAACTGCTTGTTATACTTTTTTTTTCACCGGTTTCCCTCTGCATTTGTTGCTCTGCCTAAAATGAATCGACATGTAAACATTAATGAAATAAGATACTTTATTTGAGGTGCAGTCAAGGAAGGAGATAGTGATTCAATGTATAACTATGAGAGAGTTACAATAAAACTTTAATTAGATCCCATAGAGTGAAGAGACTTCCATATGCTCCTCTGGCACTGACTGAGGCAATGCCACTACCATTCCACAACTGATGCTATTGTGCTAATATTTATTTTTCCTCCAATTTGGCCTTCTGTAGCAAAGAAATTGACGATATTTATTTTCTTACAAGTGATTTGACTTCTGATTTTATACTTTCAAACCCCAACCCCCTATAGTTCCAGGAAAGAACTATCATGATTTACTCTTTGGATGATATGCCCCTTTTGGTGGGGAAGAATCAAAGCTTCTTTTGCTTCGCTTGCCTCCCATGTGTACCACATGGAGGTTCTTGAGGATGGACTGTAGGCCAATTTCTTTTTCCTTATTTTTTTTTTCTATTCTAACTTCTCTGCTTGACTTCCTTCCAGATTAATGGATATGCAATTATTTCTCTTTAACCTTTTATGCTTCTGATTTCTCATCAAAAAAACTTGTGAATGTCTCTCATGCAGTTCCTTCTTACAGTGAAAATAATTCTTCTTCTTCTTCTAAGGAATCCTCTTGAATTTTTTTTTGTTCTTCATTTAATTTTGTATCAATATCCAACGTTTTAGGAACTTGGGGATCTGATGGGTTACTAGGAAAATCTAATACAATAGGGTATTGTTGGGGAATTTCCCCCTTTTCCTCTTCATTTAATAGAGCATCGAACTTGCTACCAGTGGCACCAATTTTTATTGATTTACTCATCCATTCTTCACTTTCAATAGATTTATTCTTGAGGGATTTGGGCCCGATTCCATTTTGGTGAAATTCCTCATGTTGCTGATTAGTGGGAGGCTATTATTTGTGAGATCCATTATTTCTTTTGGATTTTTTCCATTGATCTCTATATTCCCCTTTCTCTTCCTATTCTTCTGAATTTTTGGGGAAATTTCTCGCAAAGTGTCCATAGCCATGACAACTTTTTCATTTGAATGGGAGTTGGTCATAATCAACCTCCAAAATATGAGACAAAATATCTAAGCTGAGGTTGATAGTGAATGGTAATCCTTTATCCAGATCTACCTCCACACAAATTTGAGTAGAAGAGAAAATACCATCATGAGGCTTCACATAATAAACATACTTCCATAAATAATTTCCAATCCTCCTAAAGGTAGGATCATTCCAGAAATGCAGATGGAGAAAGGGTAGCTTTACCCAAACCAAAACCGTGGAGAGGATAACATAATCAGGATTGAAATTATGGCTCCAACGATTAAAATTGAAAGCCCTTGTTCTCCCATGAAATATGAGCCACTTCAAAAGATCATATCCCAATTATATTTCTTCTCAGAGAAATAAGTGAAAAACCCCTTGCCACATAAATATGAGGAGACATCCCCTTTGATCAAGGGTTTCTAGTTTTTTCAAACCACAAGAAAAAAAATCTAGGGGATGACCACAAAACCATAAACTAACCCACTAATCTTTGATCTTCCAATTAAAGGGCACAAAATGTTGCATGAGGGGTGGAAACCTCCACTGTAATAAGCTCATCCAACGTTTTGACAAACCAAGAAGAGTGGGATTTTTGGAACTTGATGCCATTAGAAATAAGAGAATTGAAGGCTAAAATCTCCTAATCTAGCCAAGAAGGGGAGGCCATACTGGTCATGATTGAATTCCCATCTTGAGCGAGGCACCTCGCAACAAAGGAACCTATAAGTTATCGAAGGAAGGCCAATCGAAAACATCCCATGGGACCATTGGATGATGCAAGTTACCATTTCTTTTAATATGTGATTCTTTCTTGGAAACATCATTTCTGTATGGTGTATATGAAACAATATGTTGCATTTGAATTGAAAATGTAGTTCAATCAGATATAAATTTGTTGTTCACATATTTATCTCCATTATATATTCTTAACCTCTACTGTTTATGTCCAAATTATTTTCTACAACAAAATTGTGGGCCAAACACATGTAAAAATTTTGCACTTAATTTCTAAGAAGTAGGCCCTAACATATCTTAAGAAGTCATCCATGAAAGTTAAGAAATGCTTGAATCTAGAGAAATAAGGAGAAGGAAGTGGACCAAAAAAATCACTATGAACAAGCTAAAAGGGGAATAAGGCATTCCAAGTGTCTCACTTGTCAAAACTATCTAGATGATGTTTTCCAAGAACATGAATAGCTCAAGCACCATATCTGCAAGAAATGAAAGGAAAAATAGACATATTATTTTGACTACGGAATTTCTGTAATGAGCAATAATTTACACGAGAAAAATTCTCATATCATTTTTTTCTTAAATCATTACTATGAGCAACCAAATTTTATGGAAAATATGATTACCCAAAGTTGTCAAATTTGTACAATTAGTTAATGTCATCAACAAATCCAATTACTTAGACATGCTTATGATCTTATATATATATATATTTGATTACAACTTGGTGAGGTAAAAAATATAATGTTTTACCTTCACCTGTATGAGTTATTTAATATACTAATAGAAGGTTGTTGGATAGCTTGGAACACACAATATAACATTAAAATCACCATCATCTACTGAACTATTATAGACCCTACAAGACTAAAATATCTATCATCGCCAACAAATATTTTTTTGGCATTATATTCATTGGAAGTAGAAAAAATGTTTTCTCCTTATACATGTGATAATATGCTACATAATCACTAAGCCTCTCATAAGAATAAGAAGTATATGTGGCATTCAAATAAAAAACATAAACAAAAAGTGCATGTCCATGAGAAGAAGAGTTAGAAGAAGAAGAATCAAGATCGATGTTGTGATTTTAAGGTCTCCATATTTTTAAATGATATAGAATTTTGATGACCATATCACCCATAAAAGTGAAATTCATGTCATTCTTACTTTTTTATTAGGTCCTTTGTCACCATTGGGAGTAGAAGGTGGGTTATGGGACCATTATTTTTCTTGTTTTTGTGGGGATGTTGCTCCTTTATAATCTTGGTTTTATCTTTCTGATGGACCACTAATTCTTTGTTGGATGTACTTGAAGTGTTGATCACTCCAAGATGCAAGATCTTGTCTTTATTTCTGATTAGGGGATTTCATTCTATATATGAATACCCTATAACTTCTTTGGTTTATGGGCCAAATAATGGAAAAAATGAAGTTTCACTTATAAGTTCACAACTTTGAATGTCAACATGGCATTTTTATAAACTTGAGAGGTGTTGTGTACTCTGTGTAGACCCCTCATACATGCATATATGTACAAGGAAATACTATATTCATTCAAGGACCACTTAGGTTTCTTTGGTAGAGGATGGAAAGATAACAAATATTTAACACTATTGGACTAGAAACTAAAATTTAATTCCAAGGAAAGTTGTAAACTAATTCAAATAAAGAACTACAAAACATAATGTAAAGGCTAAATTATCCTACTGACCAATCCCAAATTACCCTATCAGTGGAAAGATGGGGTATAAGTCTGCAAGGTGTAGAATTCAAGGTTTTCATTCTAGGTGAGATGATATATATTTTTGTATCCAAAAATTGAGTCGTTATGGTAAATTTTTCTATTACACAAATTTAAATAAATCAAGAGAAAGCAAAATTAATCCATTTTGAAGCAAAATTAAAGCAATTCATGGTCCAACATATTATCTCTAATGTTTGAGAAAGGATATACATAAATTAAAATAGATTTGGAAGTGATGCTACAGGAAACAAAGCACTCTTATAGGAATTGTAGTGCTACTATAGGAAATTGTAAAAAATTGTAGAAATTGATATAGGAAAGAAAAAAACACCATACTACGCAGATGCTACAAGGGGGATATACTAAATGTGAATAAGGGGGAAGTAATTACAACATGAAATAAATCAAATACACCCTAAAATTCTACAATATAATTAATATTGTTGTTGCATAAAACATATTATTCATAACTAATCATGTATAATCCTAATTTATGAACAAAAGGAACTAAAAGTTCCAAAATTAAAGTAAAAAACAAAACACAATAGGTCCTTATAGTAACCCTAGGTGTTTTGTACCCAAGGTTCCCACAAGGAACTTGGGAATAAATAATAACAAAAAACTTGAAAATTAAACTATTCCATTAACATTTAATATAAAACTTAAATAGAGCTTAAATAACTTCAAACTCTTTGAATGCTCACTATAATAGCCTATGAGTGACTAGAAATATTGACTAACTAACCCAAAGACATCCCCTAGGCTCTTTTTATACTAAGATCTTGCATAATTCCAATCCTTGAATCACTTCTTAACTAAAGATTTTATGTCCTAGGATCCCTAAAATTAGGGTCGCTAAGTGAGCTAGCTATGATATCTTAAATACGTGTTAGCCCGTATTTAAGAACGCTTAAGTAGAAATCCCGTGGTGAATCAAACTACTTAGAGTTGATCATGAAAATATTTTCATCATCATGAAATCAAACATAAGTAATCAAATCCATCACACTTTGTTAACCAACTTAGTTATTCATAATTTGATTGCATATAACTATGTTTTATATTAATTATGGTTATAAAGTGGGTTTACAAGAGAAGGTAAATATATATCATAGACGGACGTTATGATATATAATGTGGAGGCCCATCATCAACCCCCAACCTTATATCTTGCACATGCTTTTGCAACAAAATTAATGAAAATTTCTATTGTGTCTACATCCCAGGCTCTTACCGTAACTCCTTACATTTTTTTTTTAGGTCCCATGGAAAATTTCTATTGGTGGCATGATATATAATGTGGAGGCCCATCATCACCCTGGAAGCTAATATCTTGCACACTGTTGTGCAACAAAATTAATTCAAATTTTCTATTGTGTCTACATCTGAGGATCCCACTACTGCTCCTTACATTTTTTCTTGAGGTCCCATGGAAAATAGCTAATTATGGCTCCTTAACCATAATATCCAATAGTATTTTCAACGTCTATCCAATTTTAATTTTCTTTATCCTTATCCAAGTTTGTTGGAGGCAAGGGATATAGGCAAAGATGTTGGTTGCACCTCAACCCAACCCACTTCATTTTTAGCTTTCTCAGGTATTCCTTGTAAATTAGGGCCATAAATGATGTAACTTGTTGATTTCTATGTCAACAGGGTTCCGTTATTTGTAGACCATGCGGTAGTGACTGCCACCTTCTTTGGAAATATTGAGATACCTCCTCCCTTAAAAACCTCAAAGTATATTCTAAACAAGCAAATGATTTTACTTGTTTTTCCTCTAATATGGGAGATCCACTTCCAAATATGAGATGAGATTCATGGATGATCATGATATCTTCTATTTTGGTGGTTTGAACTTTGAGAAAAAAAGGGATATGTAGTTATTCTTCTCTATATTTCTTTAGTTCAATTACTCTTAATTCATCATGATGAAGCCAAGATAAGAGTGCCCAAATATTAACATATTCTACATATGGGTTTGCGCTCCAATTGTAGAAGTGTGGAGGGAAAAGTTGTGTAAATATAATTCACACAACCTATCCATCACTTCATCATTATCCTAACATACATCAACAAATTCTTTTGGGGTCTCGATTTGAAATGAAACATGTTTCTCTAGATTCTATAATTGAAATTTTTACCATTGTTCTTTGAGGCTTTGGATAGATGCCTAAAACTCAAAAAATCCTTTTTTAGTTGGGCCAATTTAGTAATGGATACCCTCATGATCCATACACTATTATTTTGAACACATAATTCAGCGATATTTCCAATTCTTCCTTCAAATTCTTATTTTCTATATCTAGCTACTTATGACTATCATCTCCTTGCATTTTCATAGTTTGGAACTTTTCTTGTCGGTGATGGACTAATTTCCTTTCCCACCTTACCTTTTGCTATGATTTTACATTTGAGGGCCTTATCCTTAGTTGATTCCAATTCTCTTAGTATGAGTTATAGGGTTGTTTTTATAGGAATCAATATCCCTTCCTCTTTAGGTTCCCATAATAAGCTTCCTAGAGGAATGAGGGAATCCTATATATTTATTATGGAGGAGGAGATTGGTGTGAATATATTATGATATACTTAGGATATAGTCCTAGGTATCTTGTAGAATTTAACACCTTCATTTTAATCTATGGTTTTCTCCCTAATTTTTACAACATTGATTGGTGGTGTCCTTAATTTGATGAGATGGGTGGTAGCCACTTCATTGTTTGTGGATTTTACTTTGATTATATTTTCTGATTGATTTTTTTTGGAGGTCTCTAGTTTCATTGCTTTATTATTTCTTCTGACATCCCTATTAGGGCTTAGCTCTTGAGTAGGCTACTAAGATTCTAGAAAACTTGTTTGTCCATATCCATAAAATCTTCCCATGATACCATGACAATTTTCCTTTCTAAGGCATCACAAACTATGAGATTAACGAGTACATGATGTGTAAGGGCCTCATTATTAGCTATTTTTACCTTTTTCCTCATTTACCTTAGGTACTGTATGATGACACTTCAATTTTATTCAAGCTTTCAGTGAAACAAGTGTCTTAGTTGGAGTAAAAATATAAATGGTATGCATGGACTACATTTAGTCTCCCATGGAAATTAATATACTTAAGTAAATGATAGGCCACTTTAGGCCAAGGATCAAGTAGGCTCTCCCTCTTCACCCCATTCTTATATTCCATTGGCTCCTTCTAGCTAAGATAAAATATTTTCTTGGCATATATGGCCTCTTGTATCTCTTTTTTATAATATGGAAATCACATAGGTAACCTTGAAACTCTATTAATTTTGGTTTCATTACCATGTAGTTCCAAACCATAACTATTGTAACACATTATTCTTCCCTTATATTTTGAAAGCAAGGGAAAACTCCATGGCTAGCTTATTATCATACCCCTTAATTTTGTTAAAGTATATAATCCAGTTGGACTATTGAAATATTTCCACCATATCAAAGTTACTATAAACCCTACAAGTTCATATTAAAGTCCCCTCATATGGTCTAATTATGAATCTTATATTGTTAAATATGATTTGTTTATATTTGCATTTTGAAATTGAGAAGAGAAGAAAACATAAGATAAAATAGAGTCTATTATAGGTGAAATTGGAAATTTTCTTTGAGATGTCTTTCATGTGGAAAAGGAATACAACCCAAATTCTAAAGGTTGAATACACAATTTAGATATAGCTAAGGAATGATTCATATTTTTCTTTGGGACAAAGAGGTTTGATCAAGAAAACCTATCATGAACCTAAAATTTCATTGTCACAATATTGTTGGACTAATTAAAAGGAGAATAAATGGAGAGAATAGGCCTAAAGTAGAGGTGGTGAGGTAAGAATTGGGAATGGAAGTTTTCACCAAAATGGTATCCCTTATAATGCAATAGTGTAGGTTATGGTTTCACATTTTTTTTCTTTTATTTTTTTTAGCAAAATTAGGAACTTCCTAGAATCTACATCGTATAGAAGACCACCAAAAAATTGTCAAGCTCAAATATATACATCAGTGTTTGTAAGCACTTGGCCACTAAACTTTCTTGTAGCCACTAATGGTACCTCTTGTTTTGAAGTTGAGACTCAAATTTTTTGGAAACCCTCTTACTCTAATGTTGGAAAACCAACCCCTATACCTCTCTTTTAGTCACTTTATGCTTTTTATGTTGCACATTGTGTTTTTATTGATGAAAAAAATGCTATTGATGTCAAAGGGGATGTAAAAGGCAACAAAAATGTCATTCATGCATCAAAGGTAGCAGTACACCACTTGGATCTCTTGCATGCCATAATTAAGTGAATTCAAAGAGGAATTAAATTTATTGAGTTTTTTTATACTAATGAGTCTATTGTTAGCATAGTTGGATAGTCCTTGTAGATACTTTTCAAACAATATATATCACTCTAAAAAATTCCTACCAGATGAGGAGTTATGGCCATTTGAAAATCAACACTCGTAAAGGACCAAAAATATATTGTAAAACCAAGATCAATTCATTAAATAGTGTGCAACTTCGATGTGGATTAATGGTGGATGAAGACCAAAAAAGCACAATGTTTAACATGTCTTGATTTCACACACATTGCTTAGATCAGATGATGGATGTAAGACAACATGTGCACAAGTTATCCAGGAGTGGCCCCACCATAGTGGCCAATCCCATTATGACACATGGCACAGTTTGATCATACAATGGTGAGATAGTCTCAATATAACATGTGGCATTGTTGAATTGGCAAAAAATGATGACATCAGTGAATGATGTGGCATCTCTAGGGAATACCAGGTGGCATGTCCAAATGGAAATTTTTGGTTGGTTAATCAGTAAAAAATGAGGTGACACGTGGAACCCATCATGGGATGACACATGGCATGATGACATATTCATGTGAATATCCAGTGATCCTATGGTCTTGGTCACATGCATGATCGTATGGTAACTTGGGGGTTAGTCCCAAAGATCCATGGTGCATATGTTAAGGTTGTTGAATATTGTAACTAGGTTTGATCTTCATAAATTATACTTATGTCAAAATAATAAAGAGAAATAATTTATATTATTATTAAATTACTTATTAAAGCGAAATTTTCATGCTTGGGTCATATTATTTTAGCTCAAAGTCCCCATTTTGTACTTCTAGGATTTATTCTGAGACTATAGAGTCATTACATATTTAAATTGACCCATCCTTGGCTTTTGAATCATGTAAAAAGGTTTAATATTAATTCAAAAATGAATTATGGATCCTCCACACCAAGTTGGCCTCAACCCCATGAATTCGATCTCATCACAAGCCTATATATACAAGGAAATTGAACTCATTTGGAGGAATCTCTCACTCACACAAAAATTTGATATCTACTGTTGCATTGGAAAAAGTGAAAAGTCAAGTAAGGGGCTAAAAGAAGTGTAACTTTGGACAAGATAAATGAGTGAAGGAAAATTGAAATTTTGGTCTCTCTCTCTCTCTCTAGATTAGAAGATCAAAGTCCCTCATTATTTCTCTACTGTCAGTTGCTGCTTCCAAGAGAAGAATAGGTCGAAGTTGATTTTGTTGGCTGATGTTCTCTTGATAAGTTGTATTGGGTCAAAATCAAACTCCTAGAAGCAAGATAAAATTATTTTCTCCAAGATCGAAGTATCAGAAGCAAGGTCAAAGTTTCTATGTTGAAGGAAGTGCTACATAGTGGTGATGTTGCTACTACTACCACCATGTAAAAAGTAGGATCAAGAATAAGGTTTACTTGGTGTGGAGGAAGTGTGAGTCAAGGTATAAAATCTTAGGAAAAATATTGAAGGAAGAATTAATTACTTGGTTTTCCCCTAGAGTGTGGTTTTTCCTTGGCTATTGACCTATATCTTGTGTCCTTGATCTATGTTCTATTTCTTTTGATAAACTAAAGAAAGAAGATAATAATAAACTAATAAGAACTAAGGAACATCACAAGTAAACTATCAAGAACAAGAAAATATTCCTCCCTTTCTGATGTTCTAACATGGTATCAGAGCTTTGGTGAAGAAATAAGGAAAAGGAAGTCTGAAGGAATTGATCAAGGGACCACAAGAGGAAGCTCTTTAAGGCAATAAGTTTCACTATATTCAAGAAATATATATAACACAATCAAGGGAGAGAACAAGCTTGAAGGAGTCTCAAACTACCAAATCTTGGAAAAAGAGGATTGACCTCATCCTTGAAAAGAAAAAAGTATTATATGTGGTGAAGGGAAAGTAAAGAATCCCACAAAATACTCTAGTGATGCAAATAAGGTGAAATATAGGGAATTTGAATTGGTGGCCATGACTCTTGTTAAACAATACACGGTAAAACACACAAAAAGGGAAAGATAAGCATTGATTGCATTTCCATTAACCATAGATGTGTATTTATAATACAATGGGGTGACTCTTGGATTCCATATTCCAAGGTCACTTGGACTCCTTTTGTCCATTAGGATTCCACACCTACCCATATAGGATTAGATGTCCAACGTTCCCCCCCTTAATCCGAAGGGGTATGTGTGAGTCCAAGAAGAGAGTTGTAATACAAATCTGCAAAGTATGCATGGAATCACTTAGACTGAATCAAATCTTTGAAATTTTGGCATAAAGAGGTGGTTTAAGGATGACCACCAACACTGGAACGCTTAGTGCAGTTCCCGGAACTCTTCCAAATCTGGAAAGAAGCTGAGGGCTTCTGCTAGAGGAAGTGTCCCTCATATTTGAAGAGGGAGACCTTCAACCTAGAAGAAGGGAGGTCTACAACCTGTGATGGTTTAAGGATGCCCACCAACACTGGAATGCTTAATGCATTTCCCGGAACTCTACCAAAGCTGGTAAGAAGCTGAATTCTTCTGCTAGAGGAAGTGCTTTGAATTATTTGAAGAGGAAGAATATCAACCGTGCATAGATGGTTTAAGGTTATCCAACAACCAAAGGAATTCTCATGGGAATTCGTGTCTTGTTGAAGATTGCAACAAGAAACGGTGAAAGTGGCATTCAGAAACATCATTCCTTGATCCTAGTGAAAAATAATCACCTAAACTAGGTTGGGCCCATACAGGCTATTTTTAGGTGTATGTCTATTTTTAGAATGGTGAGCATATTCTAAAATTAGCAGGAGGTTGATTCTAGATGGTTGAGAAAATTCTATCTTTGGATGAATTTATATTTTTAGAAGATGGGCGAAGTCTATTTATAGATCGCTAATCTAAAAATAGAATGCATGTCAATTATTATTAGCCCTTAATAATAATCAGATAATAAATAGTAACTTATTCTCTTGGAGCACTTTATTTTAGTGAAAATATGTGGCACATCAGCGGGTTGAAGGAATTACGCAATTCCTAGGGTGGTTGGTGACTCATGCATGGAGGACTTAGCTATAACTGACTATGGAAAAGTTGTAACAGAGTTGGAAGAGTAGTTATGTGAGTTTTTATTTAGTTTAACTTAGTTCGGTGAGTTAAACTCAGTTGTGCTAGTTGTAACTGAACACACACTAGTGATAGATGAGTGAATTAATTATTTAATTAATTCACAAGTAGTGTCTTACTTGCAACTGAAGAAATACAACAGTTAACTACTTGCATGTCAGATCCAGTGGAGACCCAATTGAGAGATAGGTGAAAGGGTGAGATGGACTATCTATTGTGACTATAGTGGAGCATTCAATGCATCCACACACACATTGGATATGCCTATGAGGATTTTGCAGTGCAAGCAAGGTAAGGTCAAATTAATTCCGGCACTACAAGAAAAAATGACATTGGTGAGGGTCATGCTTGTGACGGACCTTTAAGGTCCGTCACCAATATCACATATGGTGACGGTCCTTAAAAAAGCGTCGTTGTAAGTGTATATAGTGATGGTCCTTTAAGGTCCGTCACCAAATCCATTTTCAATGACACTTTTGGTGAGGTTCATTAAAGGCCCATCACTAATTCTATCTTTGGTGACACTTCTAGTGACGAACTTTTAATGACCCTCACCGATGCTCTTTTTGTTACTTTTGGTGACGATCAAAAAACGTTCGTCATCATTGATCATTCCAATGAGTTTTTGATGTCGTTATGTGCTTGTTAATATATTTTTTTTCAAAAGATAACGATTTAATACCATTATTGTGGAGTATTTTTTATAATATGTCCAAGGCCATAGTGGTTAGAGTCAGTCAATTTTTTAAGAAGTAATTTCCCTCAAGTAAGCACTAGTCGAATAGAGTTTTCCTATGAGTCAACACATGATTCATATCTATTAAGTTTATTATCTAGAAAATTACCTTTAGATAAAGTCCCAGTGTGTGTAGGAAATATATTATTTAATATATAATCAAGCTCTATCAATTATATTTATGAGAAATACCTAACACTCCTCAACAATCCGGGCACACCTTAATTAAATTAATTCTTTGGCACACACTAACATTTCTTAGCACCTTGCATGTCTTGGAACATCTTTGTATCTAGAACATATTGTTATGACACTGACGCCCAAGCACATGGTGGCATGCGCTAGCACAACATAGAACTCTCCTAGCATGTGTTGGCATGCATGTAGTCCCTAGTATGCCCTGGAACACCTTGGTTGAATGCATTGACATACATTAACACTTGGCACACAATGCCACTTGGCATGTATTGGAACCTATTATTAGTGTGGCTAGCATTCCCCTTTTGAAAAAGATAGTCCCGACTTATTAACCCTCTTATTGGTTCTTCCTTTTTTTTCCTTGAAACTTCTTGACACATATTGACATACCCTAGCACCCTGCACATCCTTAGCACCTGCCATGTATTGGCATATCTTGGCACTATTTGGCACATATAATTAGCACACCCTGGAACTCCCAAGCACAATTTTAGACTTATTGACATGCCTTGATATTCCCTAGCGTGCATTACCAATCCTTAACATACCTTGTCACTCCCTCCTTGGCATCACAACTAGCACTCATTAAAACTATTCCTTGGAAAACGTTCCTCATATTCATTAAATTACATGAATTTTTACCTAGAGCTCCCTTAATGTTTTTTCCTAGTACTCCTCAACATGCATTAGCACTCTCTAAAACACCTTAGAACTCTTCAACATGCCCTTCCACTTCATAGCATGCATAACACTATGGGACACATATTGACACTTGGCACGTGTTGGCGCTTGGAAAGTATTAGCTTGTATGGAATACGTTGACATGCCTTGGTATGATTTGGCATGGTTTAATATTAAATTTATTAGAGATCAACTGTTGGAAAGTAGATGAGAAGCAATAAAAGGAAGACTTGGCACTTAGAATGCACTAAGACTTTGCACTTGACACCTATTGGTGCCTATTTTTGGTGTGCCTAGCATGCTCCTCTTGGAAAAGGTAAATTGATGACTTATTAACCCTATTATGTGTTCATTTCCTTGTAGGTTAACTTGTTTCTACCTTTTTTGCCTTCATATTCCCTGGCACACATTGATACACCCTTGCACATCTTGGCATGCCTTATCACTTGGCACATCTTAGCATGTTTGACATGCATTTGCACTATATGACACATCTTAGCATTCCCTAGTATGCCTTAGCACTCATGTCCTCACAACTAGCCTTTACAATTTTTTACGACTTGGGAACCCAATCAATTCCTTTGCTACTGCAGTTCATGTGACAATATTGGCTTGTTTCAACCGCAAAAACTTGACCAATTGCACCTACTACAAGTAGAGTGTTCCTTGTTCACCTAAGAACTCCATATAACTCATCTTATGCCACTCATTTCCAAGCTCAACGTGTCCCAGTTAACTAGTTACCAAGACAAGGATCACATGATCTAGCCATGGCCATAAAGCAACTAAGAAACCTAGCTTACATAGAAAATATTTCACATATATGTCCAGTTCATATAAACAATAGAACATTAACTGGGATTTTGCAAGAACCACAAGATGCACAAGGCAGACAAGATATAATCTGACACAAGTCAAGTGCCCCAAAACTTGTACATAACAATTTTCAATATGAAATTATCTAGAATAGTTTAAAACATGAGCTTGTAGCCAAAGTGTGCCACATCTCATAGAGAAAAAAAAGCTAAAGGCGAAACAATGTTGTGGCTAGCACAAAGTGATCTCCCTTTGTCTAAAACTGCTATGTTGAGCCCTGTATAACAACCGTAGGCTTTCCTCCTATAAATCCTATTCTGAACTTCTCCTAACAGAATTTGTCCTTAGCACACTTGCATTCAGTGACATCCCTGGCACACACTCTTATTCGTTCCATTCCATGCATTTTGATCTAGTTATCCCTTGATATGCCCTGACACTCCCTAACACTCTTCAACATGCATTGACATTGTCCGACATGTTTTAGCATGCCTTTTCATTCCTATTGTGCATGCCCTTACCCTCCCTAGCTATCATGCCCTCACAAATACCCTTACTTAACTTAAAACTTGGGAACCCAACCAAGCCCTCGCTTGACTACAAGAGCTTGACCAAGTTACGATTACTACAACTAGACTATGTTGTTAAATTGTGTAGCTTGGGAGGTACTCCACAAGCCTAGTGAGATGGGTTTGTGTGATTTTGGTCACCAAATTATTTGTGGGAAAAGAAGCCAAGAAAAGGGATTTTGGACCCAAGATGGGGTTTAAAATCTAAAAAAATTTCGAAAGGAAAATGAATATTTCCTAAGGTCTAAGTGGATAAAATCCGTAAGTTCTAGAGGGTTCCTAAGTGGTCTAGGAAAAACTATTTAAGGAGGCCTTAGGATGAAGGAAAGGACATCAAGTGAGAAGGAGCTCATTTGATCAAGGGGGTGAAGAGAGATTTAGTCCTAAAGTAGGTTGAGTAAGAGGGCTGAGTAAGGGTTGCTAAAGGGAGGCAATGATCATCCTCCAAGAGCAAGACCATCATGTGAGGGTTCACAAGAATGTTGCATACCTTAGTGGTCGGCTCGATCTAGGAAGTAGGATGGCATATTGTTTTTTCTCTTATGGTAGATCAAGATTAAGAGAGGTTTCTCATGAGAATCTGGGCATGTTATTTCAATGGTGTCTTTGTGTGAAGGCCGCATAAAATTATGAAATGTTGAAATTTGCAACAAGAAACATTGAAATTGGAAACCAGAAAGGACAAAAGAAAAATGCACCCATGCTGGTGAGGAATTTTGATGCACCAAGAGTGAGTAATGTGGGGCATCTAATTTATTTTCCCTTAAATAAATTGGACAATAAATGTAATTTCATCTCATAACAACTTCTGTCAGTTAACTAAGTCATGATGACTGAGTTAGCTCAAGAAATTCGAGTTGAGGGTATAAGATGAGGCACGTAGAGGGATTAATATAATATTTTTGGGGTCCAGTTGCAGTTGATGCATTAGTGGGGTGCAGGTGTGAATTAGTTAACTCAATTAAATGAGTTAAAATAAGTTTAAATAGTTCTAACTAAGTGATGATCTAGTGAGAGGTCAGCTAGTGAATTAAACTAGATTTAATTCACAATGAGTGATAAATCAGATAACTAATGATTCACTATTAATAGTTGCATGCCTATCAGTTCCGAGGAAGACCCAGTTGAGACAAAGGTTAAAGGGAACATAAATATTAGTTGTATTTATGAAAATTTTCCCATGTGAAATTATAAAGTCATTGGGATGCCACGACAGATTACACAATCAAGGAAGATTGATTTTCCTAATTAATAGGGAGCTAATTCCCTAGGAATTTCATGAGCAAGGCATGTTGAAGGAAGGCTGAGAATTGGCTAAGTACTAGACCGAGTTTGCCTAGATAAGCGGGAGACAATTGGCAAAGTGCTGGAGAATCTCATGAGAGATTAAGCACTGTATTGTTTCGTGATTCCTTGACTTAATAAACAATAGAGACAGAGCAGTTTTGAGCAGTTTCTTTCCCTAGATACATCTTGTGTTGTGCGATTGATAATTTATTTCTCTTACTTATATGTGATTGTGCGATCGTGTTTTGTTTTCAAAAATTGTAGGAAGGATTCGGTATCTTGTTTTAGTACATTACAAGATCAGATTGAATCTCGTTGGTTAGGCTTTCCACATGGTATCAGAGCAGGAATTTTTTGATCGGCGAGTTTGCAGAGAATATCTGAAGATTTTGGCTTAAAATTTCAAAAAAAAAAAAAACTTATTTGGATTCCTTGCATAAAAATGCCCAAATGGAAAATTGATTTGAAGCTCAGATGAGGGAGATATTGTCGATTTAAAATCAGCTCTTTTTTAGAAAATTTTGTAACGACGGGACAATTACAATGTGTGCAAGTCAAGAACCTATATGCACTTGAGGTACCATATGCATGAAAATATTTGAGGAGCAAAGCAGGGGTTAGAGACTTGGTTGTTGAGAGGGAGTACAAATTACCTCTCAACATGTAGCCTTAGAAGCAGTCTCAGAAGGTTGTGGAGTAGCCACAATTAGATAAGTAGAGAGGAGACCGAGTGGAAGTGTCCCCTCAAGCAGAGACCTCCATGAGGGGGAAATTTCGAGCCAGATGGGCAGAGGGAGCACATGCAGCCATACCTCCAGGTGAAAGGTGGGGTGATGTGTAGACATAATCCCAAGATAAGAAATTTGGGCAAGGTCCATTGATATGGTGTGTCTCATGGAATATTGAACCTAGTTATGAGGAGTCCACAGTACAATAGTAGTAGGAAGGATCAGCTAGATTGATGTAGTCAGATTTTAGGAAGACATAAATCAGAGTGACATATGTCAGATACTAGAGCGCAGATTAGAGTTGGAAAAAATTCAAAGGGCACAAATGCAGAAGTCAGTAGCAGTGCAGAGAGTCTAGTAGACAGGTGTAGTAACTAGCAACATTCAAAAGATTATGATTACAAATGCATTATATTGATTTAGTTGTTCAGAGGCTATTCAGTTTCAGGATTTGCAGGTGCAAACAACACTAGAGAGGTGTTGCATGCAAAATTCCAAAGGTACTAGATCATGATAGATTGACTTCCTTTCTTGTTGAGAGGGAGCATTGAAATTTGCAACAAGAAACAATGAAATTGGAAACCAAAAAGGACAAAAATAAAATGCACCCACACTCGTGAGGAATTTTAATCTACCAGGAGTGAGGAATGTGAGGCGCCTAATTTAATTTTCTCTTAAATAAATTGGACAATAAATTGTAATTTCATCTCATAACAACTTGTGTCAGTTAACTAAGTCATGATGACTGATTTAGCTCAAGAAATTTGAGTTGAGGTGATCGAGGTGGATATTGGTGGCCACTCGCATATTCCACTTGGGCCCTCGCCATTATCTCTTTTAGTTTTTTAGTTTCTTTAATTATAGGACAGTTTACTATTTTTGTCAGTTTTCAGGTCTTGAACTTCCGAAGCCATTTTGAGGCCCAAAACGACATTTTTTAGGCATGAAAGGTTTGGTGATTTCATAAAAATTGTGTTATTATTTGTAGTCATTAGAGAGATATTTCTAACGGGGTATCATCCGCATCAAACATAGATCATATGACCAAGTTACGACCCTGGGAAGTTGGTTGCCCAACTACCCCCAACGAGGCCCATAAACTCTTCGTTTTACATCTCCTCGGGTTAGGGTTTTCTCTTATTTTTCAATAATAAAAAGGGCCTTGAGCCTTATTGTAACACAGTTAAGAGGCATGTAGTTGCCACATTTCTTCTCAAAGATAATAAACCATCGCCAGAGCTAGTTTGTTTTCCATTATGTCTGTAAGCATTTTTCAATATTTGATATTAATGAAATGAAGTGTTATTCCTACTACATCTCTGTGCTTATGTTTATTTATGTATTTTATTGCGTTCCTGCATATGTCCAGATCATGAGGGTCTAAGATGAGACATGTAGAGGGATTTTAATATTTTGGGGGTCGAGTTGCATTTGATGCATTAGTGGAGTGTAGGTGTGAATTAGTTAACTCAATTAATTGAGTTAAAATCAGTTTAGATAGTTCTAACTAAGGGATGAGATAGTGAGAGGTTCACTGAATTAAATTATATTTAATTCATAATGAGTGATCAATCCGATAACTAATAATTCACTATTAATAGTTGCATGCATGTTAGTTCCGAGGAAGACCTAGTTGAGACAGAGGTTAAAGGGAACATAACTATCAGTTTATATATTTATACAAAATTTCCCATGTGTAGTTATAAAGTCATTGGGATGCCATAATGGATTTCACAATCAAGGTAGACTGATTTTTAATAGGGAGCTAATTCCCTAGGAATTGTGTGAGCAAGGCAGACTGAAGGAAGGTTGAGAATTGACTAAGTACTAGACCGATTTTGCCTAGATCAGTAGGAGACAATTGGCAGAGTGCTAGAGAATCTTGTGAGAGATTAAGCATTGTATTGTTTCATGATTCCTTGACTTAATAAAAAATAGAGATAAAGGGGTTTTGAGCAGTTGCTTTCCCCAGATACATCTTGTGTTGTGCGATTGATAATTTCTTTCTCTTATATGTGATTGTGCGATCATGTTATGTTTCCATAAATTGTAGGAAGGATTCACTATCTTGTTTTAGTACATTACAATATGAGATTGAATCTCTTTGGTTAGATTTTCTACATGAAATAGAAGAGAGGGTTGATACAATCTTGTCTTGTAGGCTGCAAGGTTTGTGATAAAGACCAACATAAATGGAGGAGTGCTTGCACTGTAATTTAGAGCCAGAACAAAAGTAGACACAGGCATAGAATTGACTGAGATAACCCTAGTTTGAGGGTTGAAATTGAGATCTGAAGTTCATGTCAAGATTCAGTCAAAGAAATGCCTTGAATCCATGGATCCATATGAGCTAGGTCGAGTCCCTTATGGAGGCAAGAGTCGTGGTCTTTTCTATGGGTGGATAGGGTTTGTTCTACAACAATTAGAAGTACACAAGTATAGTGACCTAGTTAGGATAGTTTATTAGCATGTTTAGTTCATAAGTTATGCCCTTAAGACTGTGAAAAAATTGTGTAGAAGAAGAGTGTTTGTGACCCTTAGAGCGACGTTTATTTCTGCAATATAGACCGCATATCTGGAAGATGGTTGCATATTCAGTATGTGTGGAGATAATAGATCCAAAGGAGGGTGGAACTTGAGCAGAAGATTGAACATGCAGAAGAAATGTGCCATATGAAGAATGGATTGACATGTAGAGGAGTTGATTTTGGTGGACTATCCATAGAGTTTTAGACAAAGATCTGAAGCAACCTATATAAAATTAGTCAATGGACTATTAGTGGCTGATTTGTGACCCTAGTTCAGTCATCTACAAATTGTTAGAAGGATGATAAGAGGAGTAGTTCATATTTTTTCATAGATTGGACAACAAAGATCAAATTATCGATACACAAGAACAATTATTTTGAGAGGACTCAAACCATTGTTAGGTGGAAGGTTTGAAGAGACCTAGATGAAGACAATATTGTGGGTCCTAGATCAGTAAAAAGAATAAACTGTGGTTGGGCAGATTGATGGTAGTCCAAACACAGTTGGAGGGTTGTTAGGTGATTGTCAAAGAAGAGCCCTAAATCTTGTACTTGTGAAGGAAAACACGATTGGTAGAAGGGCAGGTGTATAGGGCCTAAGGATGTGCAGGCTTTGAAGGACTAAAGTTGCAGTTAAGTGGGCCAACCAACTAGCCATAGTTCACTATATTGTAGAGGATTAATTTAGTGATAAGAAGGGAAACCTCCATAGCCCTAGACTTCTCATCTTGGAGCCGTAGTATGGAAAAAGTGGGCATACTAAATATTTGTTCACAAAAGGAGTTGTGAATAACTTGTTACCACTCAAACTAGTAGTGGAACTAAAGAGGGTTCCTAATAGGGCAACTGTTAGGACAAGGGAAACGGTGGAGGCTTAGCTCATTGTCACCACAACTAAGGCTCCTTGCTCTTCACAGACTTTCACAGATGGGAGGAGTCCCGGTAGTTTAGGAAGTCACTTGTATAGTATAGGTCAATGAATAGGTGGGAAGTGACCCTAGAAACCCTTCCCCTAAGATAGAATAAAGAGTGGGACTTGCTTGCCTTTTAAGCAAGAGACTTGATCTTATAGGGAGAGAGGAGGTAGATTGAAGGGTTGAGGGAGAAGAATAAGACTTATGAAGGAAGTTCTTAATCCCTAAAATCCTTTTGGAACTTGGATTCCAAAATGGTCCTTAATGAAAGGCCTTTGACACCAAATGGGACCACACGGGGCCAAGTGGACCCAACCCAACTTAGGGGATGAAATTTAACAACCAATGATGTTCCTATCATGGAAAATTGAGGGGAAAGGATTAGGAAAGAGTTTTTACTTCGATGGGTCAAATAAATCCTGCTACATTCTAGCCTTGGGAAAACCTACACAAAAATTGATCCTAGAGCTAGGGCTTGAGGTATTCGGAGATTCCACCGTCAGAATTGGTACAAATTATGAGGAGAGTGAGGGGACCCACCAACGTATTTTCCTCTAGGAAATTGAAGTTTTCCTATGGCTATATTCATGGTAAATTGATGCCCTAGGTGACCTAATGGGGCTAGAACTAAGGTAAAATGTAAAATTATGAAAAAAGGGGGGGAAATCATCACCCTTTTTGAGGGACTAGTGCCTAATTCACTTGGGGATAGGGACTTAGGGATGATAATGAACAAGAATTTGGTTTCTTGATCAAGGAGGCCAAAAAAGTCAACTTCGTCCAATGTTAGAGGAAAAAAAAAAGTGACCTTCAAGCATTTTTACTTCATACAAATGGTGCAAGATTATTGAGATAAAATGATCTATAGGACATTTACTTCATCTAAAATTGGCCCATACATTAAATAAGCTAAATATACACATAATTCCACATTTCCATCATGCAACAATTAGCCCTAGCTATAACGAAATTCAATAGTATGCAACAACAAGAAGAATAACATTAAATTTTCACTCACAATGTTAGAGAGTATATCTAACTAGCTTCACATTTTCAAACACAAAGCTCCAAGATAAAATTAACCCAAATCCATACATCAAGATGCATCCATCATCCAAAATAGTACTCCAAGAAAAAATGTGAAGTTCTCTAAATATAGAGAGATCCCAAGTCAAGTGATGATACAAATGAATGCAACTAACTCCTATTTATACATTTATTATGAGTTGATATAATTAGCTTATGGGCCTACATTAGCCCCTAAACATAAAATAATATGCAAGTAACCATAAATTTTGGTGACAATCCCACCAAACTATCTCATACATGGAATAATAAGGCTCATAAGAGGTCAATTGATGTCCTAGGGTTTTCTAGGAGGCATATTAGGGTTCATGAGTGCCATAATGATGCATGGGACCCATTAAAAGTGTTGGACAAGGGGGTGGCCCCTTGTTCTCCAAACATTAAACCTGTGGTGCTCTCATTAAACCTGTGGACTGAAAGGGTTGTGTGTGGCCACCATCAGCAAGTAGGTCAAGTGTTGTCTTGTTCAGGACTGAATATGTTCAAGAGAAGATATGGATAGGAACTTTAGATGGTAGATCAAAAAATACCAAGGACAAGAATAATATTTCTCTTGCAGATAAGGCCAAGGGAAAGATGGGAAAAGGGAAGACCGAGTCTAGTCACAAGGGAGAGAAAAAGAAGAAAGATATACGTAAGATCACATGCTTTCATTTCCATGAGTTTGGACACTGTGATACTAAGATTGCTAATTAGAATAAGAGGTCTAGTAAGAATCATGCGGTTGCATCAATTGAGGTAGATGGGTTTGATTCTCAGTTTGAGAAACATTTATCATTGATAACTTGCATGGAAAGCTTTGTAGGGAGAAACACATGGTATATTGATTATGGAGCCTCCTTCCACATGAATGGGAACACGGAGTATTTTAGCGAGTTAGAGGAGAAGAACATGGAGGTTCATATTAAGCTAGGATATAATGGAAAGTACACGACCATGGGGGTTGGTGCTGTCATCTTTGAGAGGGAATTTGGAATCTCTCTCCATCTTGGAGATGTTCTTTATGTTCCAGGACTGAAGAAGAACCTTGTTTCAGTAGCAACCCTTTAGGACAAGGGATATGAAGTCATCTTAAACATTGGTAAGGCATATCTCAAGCACTTAGCTTCTGGATTAGTGAAGCAGATAGGTGTGAGGGCGAGGAACATGTATAAGTTGCAGGTAGAGACTTGCATAGCCTTGAGCAACAAGACAGGTGGTGAGAAGAGTAGAGATGTTGGAGAACTTTGGCATAAGTTCATGGGATACTTGCATAATTAGGTGCTGAAGATTCTTCAACAAATAAACACAGGATTACCAGTGTCTAGTTTTGACTAGCATGATGTGTGCAAGGGGTACACACATGGAAAGTATGCCAGGACTAATTTTCAAGGTTGAGACAACAGAGCCAAATAGATTTTGGAGCTGGTGCATTTAGATGTATGCAGGTCCTTTTCTCCATCTATTGTGATACATGGGTATTATGTTACTTTCATTGATGATTATTCTTGAAAAACTTGGATATTTTTTATGAAGAAGAAAGATGAGGTAATAACCAAGTTCATGGAGTTTAAGGCCTTGGTAGAAAACTAGATAGAGAAGAAGATCGAGGCAATGAGGAGTGACAATGGTGAATAATATTCCTATAATGCCTTCAAGGTTTTGTGTGTGAAGGAGAGCATTAGGAGAGAGCTTATAACACCTCATAACCCTAAGAAGAATGGGTTGGATGAGAGGACGAACCGCAGTATTGTTGGAGCGACCAAGGCCATGTTGCATGATTAGGGATTTCCTATGTTCTTCTAGGTAGAGGTATGCAACACTGCAATATTTCTACAAAATAAGAGTCCATACAAGGTTCTTGTATGAGTTACACCGGATGAGGATTTCACAGGAAAGAAGCCTGATGTTTCACACTTATGTATATTTGGCACACAATTTTTATTGCCATGTATCCAAAGATAGCAGGAAGAAGTTGGAGCCCACAACAGAAAATGGTATTTTTGTGGGATACAATGAGACAAGCCATGCATACAAGGTGTATCTTCTAGGACTCAAGAAGACTGTTCTCAGACGAGATGTGATGTTTCAGGAGTCCAGAGCTCTAAGGGAGTCCTTAGAGTGAGAGTAGGTTGGAGTACCTGAGATGGAGGAGCTACTCACTCCCAATGAGGAGACTTAGCTAGGATCATAGGAGAAGAGACCACGACAAGAGTAGACTCCTAACACTGGAAGGAAGAAATCTAAGTGGGTCACGAAGTTGGTTCAGGAGGCCGAGGAGCAGGTGGAAGCTCCTAGAACCATGTTCAAGTAGAGTGAGTAGCCACAGAGGTACATTGAATATATGGAATTGATGACAAGAGTGGTGGACATTGGACCTTCTAGTTATAAGGAGGTAGCTTCTAAGCAAGTTTGGAAGGATTCCATGGTGGAGGAAAATTCATCCATCATGAAGAACGCTATCTAAGAGATTATGCCACGACCTAAGGTAAAAATAGTTTTAGGATCACACTAGTGTACAAGGTGAAGCATGGAGCAGATGGGAGTGTGGAGAAGTACAAGGCCATGTTTGCGGTTAAGGTCTTCTCATAGATTGAGGGCATAGATTACAAGGATACCTTTGCCCCAATAGCATTTTATTCATCCATCAGGACTATTCCGACACTTTCAACATATATGGGGTGGAAGATCTAATAGATGGACATGAATATATCATTCCTCAACGAAGTGGTTGAGGAGGAGCTTTATATGGAGAAACTAGAGGGATTTCAGCAGTTTGACAGAGACACACATGTGTGCAGGATGAAGAGAGCTCTTTATGGGCTCAAGCAGGCTCTAAGAGCATGTTACACTCATAGTGATATCTACCTTTGAGGATTAGGCTTCACTAAGAGTGAGGCGTATGCCAAATTGTACCTGTTGAGATTCAAAAAGATGATGAGATTAGTGAAAAGAGTCGCCTTCACTAAGTGGGCCCGTAGGCTATTTTTGGCGCAAAGTCTATTTTTAGACATGTCGATCATATTCTATGAGTTGCAGGATGCTATTTGTGGATGGTTGGTCAAGTTGGAAAAATAGATGGACTTCTATTTTTAGACATATTGGGCAGAGTCTATTTTTAGACTGTCATTCTAAAAATAGATATGTTGGATATTATTAGCTCTTAATAATATTTGGACTCTATACATTATCTTATTCTCTTGGAGCACTGACATTTAGTTAACAGATTTTTCAGATCAGCTAGCTGATGGAATTACACAATTCCTAGAGCTACTAGTGGTTCATGCATGGAGGACTTCAGTAAGAACTCAAGTGGCAGAGTTTGGTGGAGTTGGTTTCTAGTTTAACTACACTTGTGGAGTTAAACACAGTTGAACTGATTGTGTCTATTTTTTACTAATTGATACTTTCAATGGAGTTGAGTGAATTAATTAGTTAAATTAATTCACTAAATAATAACTCATTATCTAACTGGACAGAGACAACAGTTAACTATAGTGCATAACAGATCAGTGGAGACTCAGTGGAGAGATTGGTGAAAGAGCAAGTGTGACTATCAGTTGTGACTATAGTGTTGCATTGTTTGCACCACACAATCGGTGAAGATACCAATGAGGATTCCGTGAGCAAGGCTGGAGCAATTCGAACTCATTTAGAGCCATTCTTCAGCAGGGATTGCGCAGTAGAGGCAGGCTAGCAGGTGGCAAAGATCGGTGCATGGATTTGCAAGATCGGGCTTGATTAGTGTGTAGCGATTGTATTGTACTGAGAGCTTGATATGATCATATTTGTATGAGGATTGTTACATGATATTTATGACATATATTGTATAAAAATAGTTGGGGTTTTCAGCTTTAGGCTTTCCTGTTAAAAAATTGTGTTAATGTGTGTGAATTTTTATTGTTTCATGTGTGCATTGCAATCTTGATTTAATTTCCACAAATGATCAATGGTGGAATAGATTTTGTACTTTGCATGAAGTTAAAATAGTGTGAGATCAGGAGAATCTTGGACATATAACACATAAGTTATATAATTTCTACATGGTATCAAAGCAGTATTGATCATTGGAGGAGATTGCAATTATTGAAGCGATTGAGTTTTGTGCTGGTGGAATTCGAATTTGCTGCAATGTTTTCTTGGTGTCGAAGTTGAGCATTCATTGAAATGTCTTTCAACGGATTGCGATTGGAGTATGCCCTTGATGGGAGCTCTAATTACATAGCATGAAAGGATTGGATGGAGGTGGTGTTGGATGATAATGGGTTGAAGGAGTTCATAGATGCTGATATTTCAAAACCTGCTTCTAGCGATGCAGCCGCACTTGACACATGGAAAAAGAAGGTAGCAAAGTGTTGAAAGGATTCTGTTGGAAGGTGTGAAGGACCACATTATGTCCAACCTTCACGGTAAATCCACTCCATTCTTAATGTGGAAGGCTTTGATAGATTTGTTCCAAAGCAGAAGTGACTAGTGGAAGTTGGCGCTTAAAGACAAACTCGGGAAAATAAAAATGGAGAAAGGCGACAGTATACCAAAATACCTCACAAAGTTTTTCCACTGCAAGGATGAGCTGGGAAGAGTGGGGGTTACTGTTGATGAAGAAGACTTGGTGAGCTTGGCTCGCCTTGGGCTTCCAAAGAGTTGGCAGAGCTATGAAGACTCTGTCAATGGACGGGAGAAACTGTCAGGATGGGATCGACTTTGGTCGGATCTTGTGCAGGAGGAGATAAGGCGGGGTACCAAGGATGGATCTTCATCGAAGAATGAAGATGAAGAAAATTGCGCTTTGGCTACCAAAGCTTGGAAAGGAAAAGGGAAGAAATATTCCAAATCCGAAGCTAAAGGCAAGAAGCAAGATTTGTCCAAGGTGAAGTGTTTTCACTGTCACCAGCACGGGCATTTCGCCACTAATTGTCTACAGAAGAAGAAGAATAAGAAGCCTGCTGGATCTGCAGCTGGAGAGGCCTTAGCCTCGTAGTTTGAGCTCTATTTTTCTTTGATCGCATGCTTGGTTTCAAGGTGATGGGATCGGTGTGGTTTCCTGACAGTGTAGTGTCTTTCCATATGACTGGAGACAAAGATTTGTTTAGTGATATGGAGGAAAAGGATCTTGGAGTGCACATCGAGATGGGCGATGATGGTAGATACAATGCGACTGGTATCGGGACCATTTCCTTTGAGGGGAGTCTGGTAAGCCTTTCATCTTGAAGGATGTCATGCATGTTCCAAGATTGAAGAAGAATCTGATCTCTATGGTGAAGTTGGAAGACAAGGGTTATGATGTTGTTTTTAGCGAGGGAAAAGATTTCCTGCGCCATAAAAAAACTTATCAAACCAGGAGGATAGGAATTTGAGTTAAGAATATTTATCAATTGCAGGTAGATGGCTACGCAAAAATGGCAGGCAAAGTAGAAGGAGTGGTGAGCCGAGATGAGGGTGAATTGTGGCACAGGAGATTCGGCCATCTTCACCATGGTGCTTTGAAAATTTTGCAGGAGATTTCTACCGGGATTCCCAAAGGTACACTTGCACAGTCAGATCAGTGCAAGGGATGTACTTTGGGAAAATTTGTGAAGACCACTTTTCATGAGAAGGATAGTCGTGCTTCGACGATCCTTGAGATAATTCACACAGACCTGTGTGGACCTTTCTTGGTTGCTTCAACAACAAAGCACATGTATTATGTAATATTTGTTGATGACTTTTCTCGTAAGTGTTGGATCTTCTTCATGCAGAAGAAGAGCGATACATATTCAAAGTTCTGTGAGTTCAAGGCGCTGGTTGAGAAAGAGTCAGAGAAGTAGGTGAAAGCTCTAAGGAGTGATAATGGCGGTGAATACATCTCTGGCGAATTCAAAGAATTTTGTAGCAAAGAAGGAATTCGAAGAGAACTCATAGTGCCTCATAACCCACAACAAAATGGGGTCGCGGAGAGTAAGAACAGAACGATCGTGGGTGCTGCACAAGCGATGTTGCATGATCAGGGCCTTCCCATACACTTGTGGGCTGAGGCATGCAACACTGTTGTTTATGTGCAAAACCGTTGTCCTCATAGAGTACTTAACATGAGTACACCCAAAGAGGCATTTTCTGGTAAAAAGCCTGATATTTCTCATTTGAAGATTTTTGGCTCACCTGTTTACATTCATGTGACGAAGGATGCCAGGAAGAATCTGGAGCCGACCACAGAGGTTGGGATATTTGTGGGGTACACATAAACACCCCACAATTATCGTGTGTATTTTCCAGACAGTCAGATGACTGTTCTGCGGCGGGATATCAAATTTCATGAGGAGAAAGCCATGAAGTTCTCGCTTGAGAGGGAGCTACACTTGCATGTAGAGGAGGAGCTACTTGTTCCTAAATATGAGCCTCAAGATGTGGATCAGCCACAAGAGGAGATTCATGGAGTGGAAGAAACCACTCATGCAACACCAAACATCAGAGGGCACAAGCGCACTACAGAAGCTAAGTGACTGAATCTTGATGCAGCGCAGAATGTAGGAGCTCCTACATCACAGCGCAGACAAAGACAGTCACCTGACTGATTTATAGGATACATGGCTCTGATGAGCAAGTGTATCATGACAGAGCCATCCTCTTTCAAGGAATTTGTGGAGGATCCCGCATGGGTAGATGACATGGTGGAAGAGTATGATTCGATTGTCAGAAACAGTGCATGGGAGATTGTCCCAAGGCCAGAGGGGAAATAAGTGGTAGGTTCAAGCTGGATCTACAAAGTGAAGCAAGATGCTGATGGGAGAGTTGAGAAGTATAAGGAAAGATTTGTTGCCCGGAGCTTCTCACAGATTGAGGGGATCGACTATGAAGAAACCTTTGCACCTGTCGCAAGGTATTCTTCCATATGGACCATCCTTGCTCTCTCAACACAGATGGGTTGGCACATTCATCAGATGGATGCGAAGACTGCGTTCCTCAACGGAATCATTGAGGAGGAGGTGTACTTTGAGCATCCTGAAGGATTCTAAATCTTCAGTAGCAAGTCGCATGTGTGCAGGCTCAAAAGAGCATTGTATGGGCTGAAACAAGCATCTCGTGCTTGGTACACACGGATAGACAGTTATTTCACCGGACTTGGTTTCGCTAAGAGTGAGGTGGATCCAAACCTATACCAGATTGTGGTGGAGGGTAAGATTTTGATCATTGTGCTTTATGTAGATGATTTAATAATAACAGGTGATGAACTGTTGATACACTCATGCAAGGCAAATCTTGCAAAGGAGTTCGAGATGAAGGACTTGGGCCTCCTTCATTATTTCCTGGGATTGGAAATTTGGCAGCGGAAAGTTGAATTGTTTGTGTCTCAAGGCAAGTACGCCCGGGAGATACTGGAGAAGTTTCACATGCAAGGCTGCAAGCCTATCGACACTCCTCTTCCTGGTGGTTGGAGGAAAGAGGATGCTACATCAGCAGAGTTAGTGGATGCCACTGTTTATCAACAATTGGTTGGTCCGCTCATGTATTTAGTCAATACATGACCGGACATATGATATGCTGTGAACCAGCTTTCACAAGCGATGGTGAAGCCTACCAAGCTCTTTTGGAAGGCAGGCAAGCATGTCCTAAGGTATCTTAGGGGTACATTTGGGTATGGATTGTGGTACAGACAATCAGATAAGGTGAAGCTGCATGGCTTCACAGATGCAGATTGGGCAGGAAGCCCAAAGGATAGAAAGAGCACATCTAGAGGGATAGTAACGGATCTACAACAGTTTCTTGGTACAACAGGGAACAAATGTCTATGGCACTCAGTTCAGCGGAGGCCGAGTACATGGCATCAAGTTTGGATGCATGCGAGGCTATATGGATGAGGAAGATCCTGGTTGGTTTGTTCGGTTCTCATTTAGATCCTACTGTGATATATTGTGATAATCAAAGTTGCATTAAAATCTCGGTTAATCCAGTATTTCATGATAGATATAAACATATTGACATCCGGTACCATCATATCAAAGATTGTGTGCAGTGGAAGATCATGTTGCTTTCTTACATTCCTACGGAAGATCAGGATGCAGATATTTTGACGAAGGTGCTCATTAGGAGCAAATTCGAATACCATAGAGACAAGATTGGGGTGGTAGATAATCCCTATCTTGTTGAGAGGGAGTGTTGAGATTCAACAAGATGATGAGCTTAGTGAAAAGAGTCGCCTTCACTAAGTGGGCCTGTGGGCTATTTTTGGCGCAAAGTCTATTTTTAGACATGTCAATCATATTCTATGAGTTGCAGGATGCTATTTGTGGATGGTTGGTCAAGTTGGAAAAATAGATGGACTTCTATTTTTAGACATATTGGGCGGAGTCTATTTTTAGACCGCCAGCCTAAAAATAACATGTCGATATTATTAGCTCTTAATAATATTTTGACTCTAAACATTATCTTATTCTCTTCGAGCACCGACATTTAGTTAACAAACATTGTTTAATCAAATAGCCGATAACACAATTCCTAGAGTCACTAGTGGTTCATGGCCGGAGTACTTCAAGAAGAACTCGGGCGAAGTAGTTTGGTGGAGTTGGAGAAGTAGTTGGTGGATTTGGTTTCTAGTTTAACTACACTTGTGGAGTTAAACTCAGTTGAACCGATTGTGTCTATTTCTAACTGATTGATACTTTCAGTGGAGTTGAGTGAATTAATTAGTTAAATTAATTCACTAAATAATAACTCATTATTTAACTGGACAGAGACAACAGTTAACTACAGTGCAGAACAGATCAGTGGAGACTCAGTGGAGAGATTGGTGAAAGAGCAAGTGTGACTATCAGTTATGACTATAGTGTTGCATTTTTTGCACCACACATTCATTGGAGATGCCAATGAGGATTTCGTGAGCAAGGCTGGAGAAATTCGAACTCATTCAGAGCCATTCTTCAACAGGGATTTCATAGTAGAGGCAGGCTAGCAGGTGGCAAAGATCGGTGCATGGATTTGCAAGATTGGGCCTGATTAGTGTGTAGCGATTGTATTGTACTGAGAGCTTGATATGATCAGCTTTGTATGAGGATTGTTACATGATCTCTATGACATATATTATATACAGATAGTTGGGGTTTTCAGCTTCAGGCTTTCCCGTTAAACAAATGTGTTAATGTGTGTGAATTTTTATTGTTTCATGTGTGCATTGCAATCTTGATTTAATTTCCACAAATGATCAATGGTGGAATATATTCTGTATTTTGCATGAAGTTAAAATAGTGTGAGAACAGGAGAATCTTGGACATATAACACATAAGTTATATAATTTCTACAGTACCGCATCATGGTTGGAGGGCTTCCACTCATTCTATTGCTCTATATTGACGACCTTATATCGACTGAAGTAGAAACCTTGATCCGATTACAAGGAGGACCTTGCAAGGGAGTTTGAGATGAAGGATATGGGGCTTATGAATTATTTCCTTGCATTGGAGGTTTGGTAAGGTGATGGTGATATCTTCATGGGACAATGGAAGTAAACTACAAAAGATCCTCTAGATATTTCACATGCAGGATTGCAGACCCATGACCACACATAAAGTCACAAACTAGAGGAAGGTGGATGCTAGTAGAGTAGAGTGAGCAGAAGTTATAGTACACAGACAACTCATCGTGTCATTGATGTACTTGGTCAATACATGACTTGATATTTGTTTTGCAGCCAACCAAATGAGTCAGTTCATAATGGAACCAACCAAAGTTCACTGGGTTGCCGTGAAAAATGTTTTGAGGTATCTTAGAGGCACAATAGATTACAGATTGTGTTATAAACATGTTGATGGAGTGATGCTTGAGGGCGTCACAGATGTAAATTGGGCAGGATGCTCCATAAATCTAAGAGTACTTTAGGTGGCATCTTCAGAAATTGGGACAACAGGTGTTTCCAGGGGCTTGTCCAGCGCTAGGAAATAAGAGACTACAATGCAAAGAAATATGGGTTGAGTCGAGTTATTACAGGGAGGTTTCGAGCTAAGTATTAGTAGAGAGAACAACCTTATACTCTATTGGAACAATTTTCCTTGTAAAGTATTATATTTGCTCAATTCCTGCCAATAAAATCTACAACAAGTAGAGGGTTTTCCGAGTTGAGTTCCCCATAAAAATATTGTGTTATTACGTGTGATTGTGTTTTTTTTCCGCTACTTATCTATCATAGAGAAATCTTGTGTCTTGGTGTAACAAAATTACTTTAAGATTTGTTCATTCAAGCAGTTGCAGGATTTTAAGGAATTTTTACACCCCTTAACTTCTAGAACCCCTAAGCCTTTCTCCCAAAGCATAGGTGCTCCAACACTAATCTTCTTGGTCATATTACGTTTTTGTTCCCTAACCGCTCCAAATAGCCACAAGGTCCTCAAATTTGATCCACATTTTATGGACAATCAAAATTCCCCCAAATATCCTCCATGTATTTTCTTTCAAAGGGTGATAAGGGTATTAGGGGCCCCATTATCACAACCCATAAGCCCTTAACCCATTGGATGGTTTTCAAGGCTTTCTTAATGTTGTTTTATGCATTGCATGGAATTATTTTTATGTGATATAGGTTGTATTGCACAAAAAAAATCGTGTGATATGATAGAGGCCATGAAATTTTGAAGGGACATGTGGTAAATCCTCATTGGAATATCATGAGTTGGGAAATATTTGTCCTGTGACATGTGTCACATTTTCATATCATTGAAAACTTTCAGGAGGACATGTGGCATGCTCTAATTGGTTGTTGTGCCTCTTGTAAACTTTGAAGTTAACACATGTCACACATTGGTTGGTTGTTGCATGTCTATAGTCTTTGTAGATGTGATAAATATGAGAAAAGGGGGTTGCCAAAAAATAAAATAGTTTCATCGTGCAATGAAGAAAGAGAGAAAGGAAAATAAAGGAAAAGATAAGGGATAGAGGAAGAAAAGAGAAAGGAAGAAGAGGTGGGGGACATAGAAAACACATGGAAAAGTAGGATTCATACAAAGAAAATTTGTGTGATGTGCTATTGTATACGATAAAATTTTCCTCTATGTGGCGTATTGCATAGATAAAATGTTCATGTGCACTGTGTCGCATGGTTTAAAAAGCTTGGCAAGATTAGAAGATTGGTGAGAATGTGATAGAATTGTGGAGTAGTAGCATTATAACCCAATAAGGAGTTAAGCAAAGATGAATGTCTTAACAAGTGTAAACCCAAGGGTGAATCATACTAGTTGTGACATGGCATAATATAGATGACTGGTGAACTTGTTGCCACATCACCATTATGATCGTTGACGTGGTTGAGGAAAATAGAACTTGAAGAAATATTTGGAAGGTCATATCTTTCTACGAATGTCTCATAACTAAGCCATATTATAATGGTTGGAAAGTTCTTATTGAGACCCTATAATAGTACATATAGAGGAAAAAAATAGATTAACTCACATCCTTAATACCACTTAGGGGGGCTGTGTACATGGTAAGAGAAGATGATTTTTCCTATAATATTAAGAAAGCAAAAAACCCAATAAGTGGTTAAGTAAAGATGAATGTCTCAACAAGTGTGAACACAAGGGTGAATTATTCTAGTTGTGACATGGCTTAGTACGGATGTTGGGTGAACTTGCTGCCACATCACTAGTATGATTGCTAGCATGGTTGAAAACAAGAGAACTTGAAGAAATTTTTATAAGGTCATATTTTTCTATGCATGACCCATAATTAAGCAAGAATACAATGGTTGGAAAGTTCTTATTGAGCAGAACACATATACAAGCTCAAAAGAGACTCTATAATAGTACTTAAAGAGGAAAAAATACATTAACTCATCTTCTTAATGCCACTTAGTGGGGTGGGTACATGATAAGAGAAGATGAATTTCCCTATCATATTTTAAGCAAAGACCAATTCTTGGATTTAGTTCTCAAGGGTAACATCAATGTCTTTGATGAAATTATTCCTTCAAATTGGGATAGATATTGGAGTTCTTCCAAAATAATTAGATGTATGGACAACATAAGGACTAAAAATATCCATGAAACCACTTTCACTTTTTCTATGATGAAATAATTTTTTCCTTACTTTTGAAAGTTTCCTTTGAAAGAGTCCCAAGATGATTTGAGTAGACTTAAATAAATTTCTCATAATATTAGTGTATTTATCAAAATGTAACATCTAACTTAAAACTTAAACTTTATTCATTAAAAATGATTTCATTTTCCTTAAAATAAAGGATTTTTTGAGATCTTCAAAAATAAAAATAAATTCAACTAAATAAAAAAAATTTAAAAAAAAAATTTAAAAAAAAAAATGAAAAAAATCACTTCGCTCTTTTAAAATATTCCATGCAAAATCACACTTCGAAGGAGTGATTGCTAATTTGATTATTATCTTTCATCCCAATTGAGACATCAGAAAAAGTTTTGACTTTAAATATTGTATCCTTTGTATGAATGTATAACCCATTCCATTTGAAGTATTATCTATTAATGGTGGTTGAGTTTTGAATCCATTTTCCCACATAAACGTTTCTGTATACTGGATTTTTCTCTTTAGAAGGAGATATTTTAATATTATGTATTATATATCTCCGGTTCCGCCGGCCATGGAGAAAGTTCACTCTTTAATGCAATTGATCTTCGATCTTGGTGCTACAGATAGTTACGTTACAGGTAGCCCCTGTGATCCTCCCCCTGCTGGAAACCTGATCCGGTATCGCCAAGCTGGTGTTCGCCCAATCTACTCAAACCTTTGTGATAGAAATGCACAAATATATTTTAATATTATGTAATTTATTTTTAGCTCGTCCCATCCTCGGTATAGAATAGCGCGTCCGTCCCATCCCCGGTTCCTCGCTGCCCACAGTTTTAAGCATTGAAAATAGTCAATTCAAACCACGGTTCAAGCCAGTTCAAGGGTTTGCACAAGGAAAGGCTAGTCGGAGCCTCGAAAGATGGAAGGTTGATCATTCTGAAGATGCTTGACAACAATGGTTGGATCGATTTCTTCAAAGCTTCAGGTGGCCCAGAGATTATTTGAGAAGGTAAATATATTCATATATCTTGCTTCTTTCCACAATTTTTCTAATGCCTTTTCTCATTTCTCAATCCAGATCGCATGCATTCATCAAATATGCCACATAGATCTATTTAATTCTTCACATATTATGATTGTTTATCTCAAACAAACCGTATGTGGAAAATGCTAGAATGTTAAATCAAATTTATGTTATTTAACAAAACCCAATGCGATCATGAAGATCATACTTCAAACCATTATGGAAAGGCAACCCATTATACTCCAGGGAACATGCTCATCTAGAAACCCTTTCTTTTTTCAAAGGGTGGGGACTATTTCTAACTGAGACTCACGTGTTGGTATTTTGTCTTGCTGACCAGCATCGAACTCCCCTCCGGAATATCCTCGGTTCTCCTCTGTCCCTACCCACAATGAATCCCCTCATCGGTGTCTCAAGTTCCCCCACTCGGGCCCTACCTGTCTCCATCCCAATTGATAATGGTTTATTATAATATTATTGCAGAGGTCATAAGAAAGTATTATCTAAGGCGAAGGCTGAATGCACATTTGAAAGAAAACCTCTCGATGTTTGGAAATTTGTTGCCCTGCAGACCGTCACTTCATTACCTGTAATATCTTAAAGAAATTGTGAAATTCTACAGATTGACCATTGGAGCTCTCCCGGTAACATTACCCAATGAGATTTGAAATCAACCCTTTTGGATGTTCAGTGTTTTTCTGTTATTCTAACCCTTGTTACATTAGGTTGGGTGAATTCTGTGAAAATTATCGATAAGATTTCAATTCCATTTCAGTAAGTTGTGTAAATATATAGATTGACCAGAAAGGTTTGGAATCACTTGGAAAGAAAGAAAAGCCTTGATTCAATGTAATTGACATCGGCTTTGGCAAGCCGAATGGAATTTCTTCTTTTCAAGATCAATTAAATAAGAAGTCACAGGAGACCCCTGAACTTTCCAATAAATTGCACATAAAAAAATATTCGTGGTGAAAAGAATTCACGGACCTGACATCTCCATGGCCTTAATAAATCCACTTCAAGTTCAATTGCCTTACAGTCTAAGGAAACATAGGTGCTTGGGAGATCATTTCCTAAGGTTGCTAAGCCATTGCAGCCTTTGGGAAATGCTTTTTCGACAAAACTTTTAGCTTCCCCTGAGCTTACTAGTCATGGAAACAGTTTGAGAAACTCTGATAATGTTGGAAATGGAAATGTTACAGGTAAGACTCCTTTCTTTGCAGGTAAAGATGCATAACAAAACGGGGTTTCAAATACAAAAATATCAGCATCTGTTGCTTCTAAGCATGCTCCACCCATTTCATATAATTCAAAGCTTTCACGGAGTGCTCGTCATTTAAATGGATTTCACTATTCTTTTCGAGTAGTTATCAACTCTGGCAATAACCGCAACACCATCCATACAATGAGATTGTTCGATTCATTAGATTGTTTGGTTAAGGCAGATCTTTGAAATTTTTTATAAATATTAATGTTCTTGCAAACCTAGCAGATTATAGATCTAGTGAATGAACTCACAACTAGTTTATTAACATTAAATTAGACAAAAACAAAAATATAACCAAACTCTAAAAAAAATGATAGATTCTGCCCCTTAAAAATAACCATAAGGCCTTCATTTTTTGCAGCTCCCTGACCCCAAGGGTTTAATTGAAAAACACATAGTTCCTTTAAATATTTGTAGGTTGAGGCAACCATTTCAAGCCCTTAAACTTCAACATAATCCAATATTTTCAATTATTTATAATAATAAGTCCATTATGCACACTCATCTTAGAGTTTGGCAAATAGGGAGAATACTTGATTGATTCCAACCTTGTAAATGAACAAACTTGCCTCTTCATTGGTTGGACTCTCCACCACTAGTTGAAGAAGTATATGTGCCTTGAATCAAAGACGATATCTTAACACGAGTTATTGACACTTGAACATAATTTCCATGGATCCCATGGAAAACAGATGGAGAGACTCTTTGAATCTTAGGAAGCATTTTCTCATACTCTACTTAATCTATAGGTGGTATTGGTAGGGCTTCAAATTTTCCATTTACTTGGAAATCTCACCCAAAAAGTCAATCGTTAAAGAATCAATCCTACGCTAAATCACACCTACCTTCTAATTTTTAAGATCTTCATGAGCTTTCACCTATGATGCTTAAATTCAGTGCCCTTTAACACCTCGAATGGTGGAGGAATAGAAGGCGTTGCAATAGGAGGGAAACTCCATTTCCTTTCACCTTTGTCAAGGCCTCTATAGACACCTGCAATCTATACCTCTCCTTCGACACAACATGAAAGTTTGTTTTTTCCACTTCCTTTACATAAGCTTCAAGGCCATCCTCATAGGAAGAACTCATTGTTGAAATACTATGACAACAAAATGGGGCACAACATCTATTTATAGGGTTTCGAGGGAGGGGTGTTGGAAAATAACCATCTTATCCCCCATAGCCCTTAAGACCTTCTTGTTGAGTCTCAATTCTGCATCTTTTCCATACACTTTTCTATACCATTTTCACTCACCTGAGCCTCCCAAGTTGTCAATATCATTGTATGTTAATTGCAAAAGAGCATCTAACATGGTTTTTAACTATATTTTTGTGTCTGCTGTTTGATTTAGATTTTGTTCATTTACCTGCGGAATCCTGCCACTTTCCGCAGCTGCTGCAACTTTCCGCAGCTATTTTGTGAAACTCTATGTTACAGGTGTCTACAGGGAAAACGAGCCACATGGGCAGGTCAGAAATGATGTGGACATGGTTCGTGTCCTATTGGCTTGAGCAAAATCATCTAAAGAAGCCGCGGTTAAAGGCGTCCACATGGAAGTCAACCATGGAGTCTTACGGTGACAGGACTCTGTTCCGTGTCACGTAAAGGTTCATATGGCCGTTTCTGAGCTGCGGAGGACAAGTCGACATCTGTACATGGCTCCATAGTCGAATTCAAGCATCTACTTCTCATATATTTACTTTCCAACATGGCCATGATCCTAGATCCGTGGACGTAATGGTCTACGTGTTCTTCACCAGCATAAACTTTAGGAGACAATTATATTTCTTTTGTTATATATAATGTGTTTGCATATGCATCTAGAGTTAGTCTCGATTAGTCTCTGTTATCTTTTATTAGTCTGCTCTGTAATGTAATTACGCTGCCTTAGTGCCGTAATACTACCATACTGTTATGACTGCATTTTAATATAAGAAGACTCTGTTTTCCAACTTAATTCGTACTTGAAGATCGTTTCCAAGGCTGGTGTAGAGGGCCCCTGCTCAGCTAAGGTTTTGTGCATTAGTGTATAGTTCTTATTTCATTTCTTTAAAGCTCATTGTGCCATAATCCATTCTCATGTTTATACGTTGCATTTTTTTTCATTTCTGTTTATAAACTTTCCTGCTTTCCATTTCACTTCTGTCTTTCATGTTTTATGTTGTTAATCACTGATCAGTGTTCTTGTTTCAGGTTATAGATAGGCAGCCCGGGCATTTTCATAGCTTTTTGACTAATGACATGGGATTAACATTGTTCTGCTGCTAATTTTTTTTTCTTAGTTTCTGTTTAATTTCAGTACTGCTTTGTTTAATTCAGTTTTGCTCATTTGCTTCAGTAGTTAAATTTAGATATATTAAACTGCTCATAACATCTTCAGTTGCCTCCGAAAGCCACAGCTGGACTGATGGTGAGGGAGTGTATTATGAAATGTGTAGTTTGATATTAGTTTCCTTTCTGCAAGTTAGATATATTAAATTGCTCATAACATCTTCAGTTGCCTCCGAAAGCCACAGCTGGACTGATGGTGAGGGATTGAATTATGGATGTGTAGTTTGATATTAGTTTCCTTTCTGCAAGTTAGAAATATTAAATTGTGCATGACATCTTCGGTTACCTCCGAAAGCCACAGCTGGACTGATGGTGAGGGATTGAATTATGAATGTGTGGTTTGATATTAGTTTACTTTCTGCAAGTTAGATATCAGTTACTCAAGTTGTTTATGGTTACTTCCGAAAATCATAGCTGGACTAATGATGAGGGATCAGAAGACAAGTTGATGTAATCTGATTTAGATTTACTTTGATGCAATTTTGGATTTCTTTCAGCATAATTTATTTTGTGTTTAGACAACAGCAAGAATAGTTTGGTTTCATGCTCACTAGTTCACTGTTTTGATTTTATTAGACTAGCAGCACCTTTTCATTTCAACAGCATATTTTCATTTTCTTTCAAGTTTTGTCATTTTACTTTTCAAATTCCTTTTTAAGTTTCAAGTTGGTAAATCATTATAGAGGATATCATTTCCTTGAACAAACATAACCACACTTGTTTTCATTTTAGAATTTCCATTTCATCTTAGAAAACCAAAAACGACAAAAAGTTAAGAAATAGGTTATCTTGCACATATAGTGCGCCGCACTTCATAAGCTTATGAATCCCGGATTGACAAATTAAATGCAACAATTTAGGACACACTAAATTGACCAAAAATTTTGGCGCCGTTGTCGGGGAAGTGTAACTAGGTAGCCAATTTCTTAAAAAAAAAAAAAACAACACAAAATCATAAAAGAAGGGAAAACTTGATAACTTCTTGAAGTATGCTCTCCTCTTGCACCTAGTGTGATATGGAGGATCAGAAAAGAGAGTTATTGGTTCAGTAATTTCTTAAGTATGCTCTCTTCTTGCACCTAGTGTGACCTGGAAGATTAGAAAAAGAATTATTAGCCCAACTTTTAAAAAAATAAAAAAAATGACATGCATAGAGCAAGAGATTCTAGGGGAAGGTTTGTAGCTAAAGCCAAGAGTTCAATTTTCACAACTCCATCTTCTTCAAGGCATAGAATAGATTCACCACCATCTACCCCTAGCCTTAATATTTTTGGAACCCAAGGAGCAGCTGAATTAGAAGATTCTCCTATACCATCTACTCAATCCCATCTAGAAAACAAAGAGACTCTCTCTCATCCTCCCTTGGTAGAAGAACTAGAGGACTTTAAGAACTCTAAAGAAACTATCATGGAAGAGGAAGTAATAGATGGAGGTAGAGGTAGAGGTAGAAGAGGAGGAAACAATGGAGACAACAATGGTGAAGGAAATAATGGTAGAAATAGGGAAGGAGACAACTTGTTTGGATTCCCTATAGTTGATGAGGAAACTCATACAACAATGAAAAATATCTCACCATCTGTTCTCCCTAAATTTTATGGATTGCGAAGTGAGGATCCTGAAACATTTCTGTTTGAGTTTGAAGTAGTGTGCCGAACTTATGACTATATGGAAGATTCTCAAAAACTCAAACTATTTCCTTCAACTTTGAAGGGATCTGTTTTGAAATGGTTCATGGGATTAGCCACTCAATCTATCAGGACTTGGAATGATATGAAACAAACATTTTTGGATAGATACTTGGACTATTGTATGCCTACCAATCACAAGGATGAGGTATTCAAAATGATGCAAAAAGAAGATGAAAATTTGGAAGACTTACTTGAAATATTTCAATACAACTTGAAAAGAGAAAAGATGAGCAACTTAGATGATGAAACCTTGAAAGCCCTCATATTAAAAGCCATTAGAGATGAATGGATAGATATTTTAAACATGATGGGGAAAGGAGACATTTCTCAACTCCCACTTCGTGATATAACAGAACTATGTGTCCATCTCTCAAGGGGAAAATCTAAAACAGGAAAAGGGCCTAGGGATCCTTCTCTTATTAGGGCTAACAAATCTGCAACTAGATCAGTAAGTAGGGAAGATATTGGTAACATGCTTGATGAGTTCAAAACTGATATCTTAGGGAGCCTTAGTGAACAACTGGACACCCTTAAAATCCAAAACAAGCAGAAAGCAGAAACAGATGCTTTAGCCATCTTTTGTCCGAAATGTAGGAAGAAACATGCTTTAAGGGAATGTCCCTTGGATGCAAAATTTGTAGAAACATGTATGATTTGCTCAAAGAATCATGAGATCAAGTATTGTCCTTCAATTCCTGGACTCAAAGGTGTCTTTCAAGAAGACCCAAATTCAGTAGAATCTCTCTGTTTTGTTGCAAGGAGACCTTGGCAGGGACAACAAACTCAAGGGTTTAACAACCCTATGAATTTTCAAACCCAACCAAATTGGAATCCTTGGCAACAACCTTGGCCCCAACATCAAAATCCATATCAACCATGGGTACAAGGGATGCAAAATCCTTATGGGAGATTTGCTCAATTTTATCAATATCCTCCATCTTTTCAAAATCAACAAGCTCCACAACTTCCAAATCCAAATCCACAACTTTCATTGCCATTTCCACAACAACAACCTTCTCAACAAAATTCAAATCCTCAACTCATGCTCCCATACCAACAAAAGACAAGCCAACTTCCAGCTCAGCCATTGCCAAATCCTAATAATAAGAATCCTCAGAATACTTACATGGTAGAAGGACAACAATTTCCTACCTATATGATTGTTCCTCTCAACGATGTACAACTCAGATCTGGTAGAGTTTTAGAAAAAACTTCTATAGATATTCAAGAGAAAGATACCTCTGAGGAGGACTCTCTTCAGGTCAATAAGGGTTCTGAGGAAGAATCTCTTCAAAATCCAAGCATGCAAAAAGAAAAAGAAAAGTTAACACCCACAACTCCTATAGTTGAGCAACCAACATCTTCATCTATACCTCCTTTTCCCGAAAGACTACAAATTGACAAGGGGGTGGAAAAACAAATCTTGTTGCCTAACTATGACTTTCTAGATGAATTGAAGAATGTTTGTATCAAGATTCCCTTGCTACAAGCCATTCGAGAAATTCCTATTCTAGCAAAAACCATAAAGGAGTTGAGTTTCAAAAGACCAGGAAGGAAACTAAAAGACACAAGAAGAATCCACCGGTAGGAAAGATTGCAGATATTATGATGGGAAAAATTACCATGCAGAAGTATGTAGATCCAGGAAGTCCAATTGTCAAGACACATATAAATGGGATAGAAATTCCAAACACATTGATTGACTTAGGGGCTGCTATCAACATTATGAGTAGACAGACTATGGACCAGCTAAAACTTCCTAACCTTCTTTTACACCTACTTTACTGCAACTTGCAGATCGATCAATTATTAAACCAGATGGTGTATTAGAAGATATTTCAGTCTCCTTAGATTCTTGGGAATATCCAGTAGATTTTATGATTTTGACTCCCAAGAGTAATCTAGAAGGGCACCCACTTATCTTAGGAAGACCTTGGCTAGCCACAGTTGATGCTTTTATTAGTTGTAGATCTGGGGACATGTACATTTCTAATGGTAATTCGACAAAGAAATTCAATTTGTATCCTCCAGCAAGAGAAATCACAGAAGTAGGAGACAATGAATGGGTTTATGATGAGGACACTATACAACCTGTCTTTACCATTTCTGAAATCAGTGAGGATAGTCAAATTCTGAACACATTAGAAAATTTTGAGACATCTTCAGAATATGACCCCACACACTTTCAGTTGGAATCTGACATAGAATATTTATCATCAAGACAAATGTCTCTTTACTCTATGGAAGAGTTTGGTAGTTCTACCATTGAGATTTTTCCAGGAAAAACATTGAATATCAACAAACATTTGGAAAAGTCACAACAAAAAGAACTAATCAAAATCTTGCAAAAAAATTCTACTGCATTTGCATGGGAGTATACTGACATGAAAGGTATTGATCCTAAGACTTGCATCCATCACATCTATATTGAGGAAAACAGTAGACCAATCAGACAACCTCAAAGAAGGATGAATCCAAATCTTAGGGAGATAGTGAAAGAAGAGCTCCAAAAACTTCTCAATGTAAAATTCATTTATCCAATTTTAGATAGCCGATGGGTTTCTCCTTTGGTTATAGTACCTAAAAAGAATGGTAAATGGAGGGTATGCATTGATTACAGGGAATTGAACAAAGAAACTTTGAAGGATCACTTTCCTTTGCCTTTTATCGATAAGGTATTAGATACATTAGCAGGTAAAAAGTACTTTTCATTTCTGGATGGTTTTAGTGGCTATAATCAAATTCAGGTAGCACCTGAAGATCAAGATAAGACCACATTTACTTGTCCATGGGGAACTTTTGCCTATCGAGTGCTTCCTTTTGGGTTATGTAATGCACCTGCAACATTCCAAAGAGCAGTACTAGGATTTTTTTCTGATCTAATCCATGATTGTGTAGAGGTTTATATGGATGATTTTACAATTTATGGTAATTCATTTGAAGAGGCATTAGAAAATTTGGAAAAATTTCTTATAAGATGTAAAGAAACAAACCTTTCATTAAGCCATGAAAAATGCTTTATGATATTTACTGAAGGGATTATTTTAGGACATCATATTTCAGGAGATGGGATTAAGGTTGATAGATCAAAATTTGAAGTCATCTCCAAGTTGCCTATTCCAAATTGTCAAAGAGATGTTAGAAGTTTTCTAGGATTTACTGGTTACTATAGAAGATTTATAGAAAACTTGACTAAAATTGCATCTCCACTCTTCAAATTGCTTACAAAAGACTGTGAATTTAAATGGGATCCTGATTGTCAATCAGCTTTTGAAACTTTGAAAACAAGAATATCCGAAGCACCTATCTTGAGAGGACCAAATTGGAAACTCCCTTTTCATATTTCTACGGATGCTTCAGATACAGCTCTAGGAGCTGTGTTGGGTCAAAAAGATTTAGTTCCTTATGCCATTTATTATACCAGTAAAAATTTGACTCCCACAGAGTTGAACTATACTGTGACTGAAAAAGAGTTTTTAGCCGTTGTTCATGCAATCAATAAGTTTAGACATTACATAACAGGCTATGAAACTTTTATTCATACTGACCATTCTGCAATTAGATATTTAATGAACAAACCTGTTACTAATGGCAGAGTGACAAGATGGCTTTTACTTTTGCAAGAATTCAATATTACTGTGTTGGATAGACCAGGAAAGCAGAATACAGTAGCTGATTTCTTGTCTAGGATTCAGAATACTAAAGAAGATTCTCCTGTAGAGGATAAGTTTCCTGATGAATACTTGTTTGCAGTAACTATTAAGACTCATTGGTATGCAGATATTGCTAAATATTTGGTTACAGGGAAACTACCTTCACATTTATTTCCAAGTGAAAAACGAAAAATTATTCAGGAGAGTTCAAAATATTCATGGATTTCTAACGAATTATTTAAAACAGGGCCAGATCTTGTGATCAGAAGATGTGTTAGGGAAGATGAAATGCCTGATATTCTTAAGGCATGTCATGATGAACCATGCGGCGGACACTTTGCAGACAAAAGGACGGCCTATAAAATCCTCTCTTTAGGATATTATTGGCCTTCCCTCTTCAAAGATGCAAAACAATATGTAAAAAGGTGTGACAGCTGCCAAAGAGTAGGGGAACCTACCCTTTCAAATGAAATGCCATTGCAAACACAGGTACTCATTGAACCCTTTGAAAAATGGGCTTTAGATTTCATTGGACCTATTAATCCACCATCTAAGCAAAAGAAGTATATATTGGTTTGTACTGATTATGTTACTAAATGTGTAGAAGCCAAAGCATTAGTATCTGCTACTGAAAATTCAGTTGTTCATTTTCTTTATGAGGATATTTTTACTCGCTTTGGTGTTCCAAGAGAAATTGTGACATATCAGGGGAGCCAATTCACATCAAATTTGGTGGAGAAGTTGATGGAAGAATACAAAATCAAGCACAGAAGATCTACTCCTTACCATCCACAAGCAAATGGTCAAGTGGAGTCCACAAACAAAGCTCTTGAAAGTATCATCACCAAAACTGTTCATCTACATAGAAGAGATTGGGCAGAAAGGCTTCCAGAAGCCTTGTGGGCCTACAGAACTACATGGAGGAATACAACAAGACATTCTCCCTATGAACTTGTTTATGGGAAAGAAGTCTTGCTCCCCATTGAGTTCCAAGTCAAGACCTTCAAGATAGCAGTTCAGTTGGGGATGGACTTATTAGAAGCCCAAAAGCATAGAATGGAGCAATTGAATGAGCTAGATGAGATCAGATAAGAAGCAATTTTAAGAACTGATCTAGTTCAATATCAAAGAACTAAATGGCATGAAAAGTACATCAAAGAGAAGAAGTTTCAAGAAGGAGATTGGGCATTGTTATTTGATTCCAAGTTTAAAGATTTTCAAGGAAAATTTCAGACTCATTGGCTTGGGCCATATGAGATTGACAAGATCTTTAGCAATGGAGCGGTAAGAATCAAGACCATTGATGAGTTTCAAACTCCTCTTATTGTGAATGGCCATATATTGAAAATTTATCATAAGCCACTCTCAAAAGAGGATTTTGTCAAAATGTTTCAAGAAAGTTCTGCAATCAGGCTGGTACAGAAGAATTCTTCTTCTTCACCAGCCTAGCTTTAGTTCTTTTCAGTTTAAAAAAAAAATAAAATGGTATAAGCCTGAAAACCAATCACTGATTGTCAGTCTTATACAGAAAATATAGGGTGAAAATCAGGAACACCTGACACTATATTTTCCAAAAAAAAAATCTCTCTTTCATTTCACAAATTTTGTGACCACCACTCCATTTCATTTCACTTCATTCCATTTCATTTCACTTCATTTCACTCCATTCCACTTCATTTTATCCATTTCATTCCATTTCATCAATAAAAATCTTCTTCATGACCATTTCCATCTGGTCATTTGTCATCTGTTCATCTCCATCCATCCAAATAATAGCTGTGTCAGTTTCCGCAGTTGACATCTGTTTCCGCAGCTGACTCCAGTTTCCGCAGCCAGAAGAAAATTCCGCAGCTACAACTCTTTTTTCAAAAGAATGTACAACTAGATGTTATTTCCATAAGCATGAAATAAAATGCAGGTGAGAGGATAAAAAAAAATGAAGACATGGAGCATTCAAGACACCAATAAAGAGCAACTAGTTGAAGACCAAGGAAAAGGCAAAGATTCCAAAGGTATGAATAAAATTTATTTCAAATAGCATTGAAAAACACATTTTTATATAGCTCTGAACCATAAGCTCTATCCATGATGTGCAATGATTATATTGAAAATTCCGTAACCTTTCACGATCTCCATATTATCCTCTCGCATTCATTCTCAAACGTTTCCATCATTTAACCCCCGATTTTCACTCATGTTCCAATATTCCACCGGTGACAATGAGACGTATTTGATTTGACCACGGACTCTTACAGCCGCATAAATCCATAACCGTTGTTTAAACGTGCTCATATTTATTGTGCAGCCACCAAAATTCAAAACGCTGCCGGATGTGTTATACTCTGTTAATCTCTCTGTCGTGTTTCTGCCGTGTTTACGAAACCCCACTCTATTCTGTCTCACTCCATTTCATTCATTGTGCTCATTCCCATTCTCTGATATTTACCCACAGTCATTGCGCTTATCTCTGTGCATTCAGCCGTTCTATTTCCATTTGAACCCTCACGCAGGCAAATTTGTGAAGAGCAGAAAGAAAAAAATGGGTAAATTGCTAAGAGCAGAACCGAAAGGACCTAAGTTTATAGAGGGACATCCACAAGTAAAGGAGATATTGAAGAAAGAAAATTGGCTGCGGTTTATCCAGAACTTCAAAGGTTATCATAAAGAAGTCACGAAGGCATTCGCAAGGTCGTTTAATGGCTTGGAAGCAGAGATTGGAGACCTTAAGTTTGTGGTCAATGAAGCATCTATAGCAACAGCCACGGAACTTCTTCAGGAGGGTGAGCGTTGGTTTAAAAATAAAAGCATCAGTGATGAAGCATGGAGGACAATCTTACGAAATCAAGGTATGGACATAATTGTTTTTAAAAGAGGAATTCTTGTGCATGCATTGAAAGAGGAATGGGCTACTTTGCTGCTAGTTGTTCAGAAATTCATTACATGTGAAGGTCGTTTTGGGTCCATGTATATGTACCATACCAGGTTATTGATGAATTTCTTAGATAATCAAACTCTCAATCTCCCATATTTTCTATTCAATAGTTTGAAGAAAATGTCTGTGACTGTTCAGAAACATTTAGGAGATGTAGAACCTCATCTATATCACCACGGCCTTGTAAAATTTTGATTGAAAAGGAGTTAAAGGAAAAGAAAGACACATGGGAACAATTTTTGGTTAGAAATTTCTTTGAGGAACCTCAGGAAATTCCTGAAGGTAGTATAACAAGAAGGAGTAGAAGAAAAAGAATAAATGATGAAACCCAAATTACTCCTACTCAGGAAATTCTTGAAGGTAGCACAGCAAGAAGAAGTAGGAGAAAAAGGACAATTGATGAAATTCAAAATGCTCCTACTACTACAATTGAAAGAACTGATAGGGAAGAGAGACTGTCAAAGAGGAAGAAGAAAGAAATCAAGGGTAAGAAGCCAATAACACCAAAAGAGAGAAAAACTATTGAGGCTATACATAAAACCCCTTCTTCTTCTGAAGAAGATCATCAAGTGTTATCTGAAAGATTAGTTTATCTTCAAAAACATTCATCTATGCCCAAGAAGACAGAGAAAGGAAAAAAAAAACAAAAGGATAGTGCACCACAGCGTGTGAGAAGAAGTAGCAGACTTAAGGGGAAATTGAGGAAAACACAAATTAAGGGTCCTCACTTCATTGATTTGGGAGAGGAGACATCTGAACAGTCCCCAGCTGACCATAGTCCATCTCAGTCAGTTAGTGAACCTGGTTCATTTCATTCCCAGTCAGACATTGAACATACTCCATCCTATTCTCAGCAAGATGTTGATGTGAGCCCTTCTCAGCCAGATTTTGAAGATAACTCTCCTTCACGGTATTTTGGGGACAACCCAATAAAAATGACACCTGATATAGACCCCAAGCAGCAGGAAGTATATGACTATATAGAATATTTGGAAAAGGCAGCTACAGGTCCCAGTACTTCGTCCATTCAGCCTCATACAGTACAGGATGATTTAGTCCAATCACTAAAACAAGAAATTTTTGAGCTAGAGCTTTTAAATAGGCACATCAAAAATGAAAATGAGACATTGAAAGAACAAGGCAAACTGGACAAAATCATCCATGATAATACCATGCTACATCTAGGAATATGGCAGAAGAAGAACAAGAAATTGAAAAGGAAATGCCAGAAGTTGAGCAGAGCACTGGTTAATATCAAGTTTAGGTGCTTAATGAAGAAACCCAGAATGTTGGCAGCACCAAGGAAGAGGAGGAGAGGATTGGATGTGCTGGCTGAGGTGTCAAGGCACATGAACTAAGGAAGGAATATCAAAATTTTGGTTGCATGAGGACATGTAACACCTTCACAGTGGGGGTATGTTGAGTCTCAATTCTGCATCTTTTCCATACACTTTTCTATACCTTTTTCACTCACCCGAGCCTCCCAAGTTATCAATATCATTGTATGTTAATTGAAAAAGAGCATCTAACATGGTTTTTAACTATATTTTTGTGTCTGCTTTTTGATTTAGATTTTGTTCATTTAGCTGCGGAATCCTGCCACTTTCCGCAGCTGCTGCAACTTTCCGCAGCTATTTTGTGAAACTCTATGTTACAGGTGTCTACAGGGAAAACGAGCCACATGGGCAGGTCAGAAATGATGTGGACATGGTTCGTGTCCTATTGGCTCGAGAAAACTCATCTAAAGAAGCCGCGGTCAAAGGCATACACATGGAAGTCAACCATGGAGTCTCACGGTGACAGGACTTTGTTTCGTGTCACGTGAAGGTTTATATGGCCGTTTCTGAGCTTGCGGAGGACAAGTCGACATCTGTACATTGCTCCATAGCCGAATTCAAGCATCCACTCCTCATAGATTTACTTTCCAACACGGCCATGATCCTAGATCCGTGGACGTAATGGTCTACGTGTTCTCCACCAGCATAAACTTTAGGAGACAGTTATATTTCTTTTGTTATATATAACGCGTTTGCATACGCATATGGAGTTAGTCTCGATTAGTCTCTGTTATCTTTTATTAGTCTGCTCTGTAATGTAATTACGCTGCCTTTGAGCCGTAATACTACCTTACTGTTATGACTACATTTTAATATAAGAAGACTATGTTTTCAGACTTAATTCGTACTTGAAGATTGTTGCCAAGGCTGGTGTAGAGGGCCCCTGCTCAGCTGAGGTTATGTGCATTATTGTATAGTTCTTATTTCATTTATTTAAAGCTCATTGTACCATAATCCATTCACATGTTTATACATTGCATTTTTCATTACTTCATTTCTGTTTATAAACTTTCATGCTTTCCATTTCACTTTTATCTTTCATGTTTTATGTTGTTAATCACTGATCAGTGTTCTTGTTTCAGGTTATAGATAGGCAGCCCGGGCATTTTCATAGCTTTTTGACTAATGACATGGAATTAACATTGTTCTGCTGCTAATCTGTTTTTCTTAGTTTCTGTTTAATTTCAGTACTGCTTTGTTTAATTCAGTTCTGCTCATTTGCTTCAGTAGTTAAATTTAGATATATTAAACTGCTCATAACATCTTCAGTTGCCTCCGAAAGCCACAGCTGGACTGATGGTGAGGGATTGTATTATGAAATGTGTAGTTTAGTATTAGTTTCCTTTTTGCAAATTTAGATATATTAAACTGCTCATAACATCTTCAGTTGCCTCCGAAAGCCACAACTGGACTGATGGTGAGGGATTGTATTATGAAATGTGTAGTTTAGTATTAGTTTCCTTTCTGCAAATTTAGATATATTTAATTGTGCATGACATCTTCAGTTACCTCTGAAAGCCACATCTAGACTGATGGTGAGGGATTGAATTATGGATTTATGGTTTGATAATAGTTTATTTTCTGCAAGTTAGATGTCAGTTACTCAAAGTTGTTTATGGTTACTTCCGAAAATCATAGCTGGACTAATGATGAGGGATCAGAAGACAAGTTGATGTAATCTGATTTAGATTTACTTTGATGCAATTTTGGATTTCTTTCAGCATAATTTATTTTTTGTTTAGACAGCAGCAAGAATAGTTTGGTTTCATGATCACTAGTTCACTGTTTTGATTTTATTAGACTAGTAGCACCTTTTCATTTCAGCAGCATATTTTCATTTTCTTTCAAGTTTTGTCATTGTAATTTTCAAATTCCTTTTTAAGTTTCAAGTTGGTAAATCATTATAGAGGATATCATTTCCTTGAACAAACATAACCACACTTGTTTTCATTTTAGAATTTCGATTTCATCTTAGAAAACCAAAAACGACAAAAAGTTAAGAAATAGGTTATCTTGCACATATAGTGCGCCGCACTTCATCAGCTTACGAATCCCGGATTGACAAATTAAATGCAGCAATTTAGGACACACTAAATTTACCAAAAACTTCTCTTCACATAAAAATGGCAGATTGATAACAAGACTCAAAGATTGATCTTAACGTTGAAGGCCAAACCCAAATAGATAGAATCACACCATGGATTAAGCATGGGCATTGAGTTTTGGTAAAATCAAGGACCTCCTTTCAAGATCATGACCTTGTTTTCAGCATTGTAAAATAGAAGGCTTAAAACCAACATTAAAAAGGGGAGATTTGCACCTTAGCCTTTGCAACATTTTCTCAAGACCAATCTATCTAATGGACGAGCTTGGATATGTCGGGTCTTGGATTTCTAGAGTACCCAATCAATGCTTTTGAGGCCAACTCCCTAGCTCCAACTAAAATTTATTCCTATTGAAGATGCAACTTGAAAAATCCTGCTAATAGGATACATTTTTCCTTCCTTTTGATTGACTTACAACAAACCTCAGTGCCTCTCCTTTCTTATATTCCTCTTCCATTCTCCAAAAAAAAATCATTAATCTTATATCATAAGAACTTTATATAGGTAAGCATTGCAATCGGTTTCCTCAACTCATGGGGTACCTTTACACCTAAACCCATGCAAGTGGACCTAAGTCCATGTTACAACCCATCACACTCTAAGATGGTTCTAATTTTCTCCTCAAAACCAAGGCATAACACACCTTACAATGCAAAATGGTTAAAGCCATCTCAAACTTGTGGGTTTTTTTCCTTCATGGAACACATTCTAGCAAGTGCTCATCAAACACAATGCACTAACACCACTAACACATATCAAAAGCCCAAGATACCCGTAATTCACCTTCAACATTGGATGTCCCAAAATACTAATATCCTATTCCAATATGGCCTATTTGTTATATTTTTGTAATTTTCTCCTTATCAGATCCTTTCACCCCCCTGAATCCCTTACAAATATACTCCAACGGTCACCTTCCAAGTTCCAACAACTCCTTTTGCAACACGACAAAACCACCTATATATGTTGCAACAACCTTGCTAATTTATTTAGTGGGTTGCACATATATTTCACATTTATTCTTCGTCTTGCAAAGTGATAGTGCCAAGGAGAGGCTATCAACTTCGATCAAGGAATGTTCACTTAGTAACATTAACAAGTTTCCTTTGTTCAGCTCATCAAAAGTCTTAATATTTCTTCATAACTTCTCATGATGCTTAACTTGCTTTTCTACACCTCTAAGTGAGACTAAAACATCCCAACCTCTCTAACTATTCCTCCTTTTCAACCCTTGTTAGAGTCTTCTTAGATGTGCACTCATGCCTCAAGCAGAACACTAACATCCTAAATCTGCATGCTCGTTCCATATTTTAATATCCTGTTGAAACCACATTGTCACACTTCTTAAAATGAAATGTTCACATCTTATGGAAAAGAACCTACTTTGCTTATGACAACCTAATCTACGCGAGTGACTTGGAAAGGACCCCATTTTCTCAAGATGAAAACATAGGGTCTTACAACATGGGAATTGTCATGTAACTTTTACTTAAGAGATAGTATATACACATAGAGATGCACATGTGATTAACATAGATGGAGGCATGATGTGCAGTAAACAATGAGGAATGCCTTTGCTTGTGATGGTAACTTAATTCAATATGGGGACCTTCATATACACCTTGAGGTCCACATGCATGGTTGTGGAACACAAGTGTTTGCCCAACTAATCAAGACTTCCTCTTGATGCCTTGAACTTCATAATGATCTTGTGGCTTGACTAATGAACCACTCCATAAGATGATAAATTACTCATTACATAATAATATTATTTCTATCATATTTAAACACTAAAAATCTTGGTCCATTTTTATGACTTTTAGTACTAGAGCAGTGGTTTACAAATTTGTGAGCCTTAAAAGGGCATGTTGAAACTTGAAACTACTTTATCCATACAAATTCCTGACCCTTATTCTTGACCTTGGTAATGGGATTAGCTATCATGGAGAATTATTCTATGAATCTCCTATAATACCCAACCAATCCATTGAAATAGTGTAGCTTATGAGCATCCTTTAGTGTTAGGAATTCATTAATGGCCTTGATTTTGGCAAGGTCCACGACTATACCTTCTCCAGAAGTAATGTGGCCCAAAGAATGGATCTTTGACTAGAAGAAGGAATGCTCAAAGAGATTTTAATCATTCTTATTCTCTCCAAGTCACTAAAATATCAACCTTAGGTTCTCCTCATGCTCCTTTGGAACACATGAATAAATCATACTATCATCTAGAAACACTTGAACAAATTTGCCTAGGTATTTCTGAAAAATCCCATTCATTAGTTTTATGAAGACTACTAGGGCATTGGTAAACTTAAAAGGTACCATAAAAATCATAATTTATTAATCATGGTTTGAATGCAATATCTGGGATTCCCTCTTAAATTCTTAATTGGTGGTATTAAAATCACAAATCAATCTTTAAGAATATTATGGTCCTTTTCATTTGATCAAATAATTCATCAATCTATGAGAACTAATATTGATTCTAGATGGTGATGTTATTCAACCATCTATAGTAAATTAAAATCTCCATTGACTAATATTTCTTCATCACCAAAAATAGTAACCTCCTCAAAATGTTGCATTAAGCCAGATCAATCCAAAACTCAACAATTATTATAGATGCAAATGTAATTCATATAACATGGGTGAAATCGTTTGATAAGGAACCTTGGAGATAGGAATCATCCTGCATTGAGTTCAATGGTGAACTTGATATCATGCATGGGTGGGAGCCCAAAAAAATATTTTGGAAATACATAAGGAAATTCTAAAAAACTAGGTGTTGAATCAAATCTATCTTTCCCCTTTTGTTCATGGTCACCACACAGAAACATTATCATGGTTTTTTTCAATGGAAAAGTTGAAAATATGTTAAGGATACAACCCTTTTGGTCCCAACCATAATCTTCTTCTAACCCAAGCCATTAAGGAGGTGAAGCAACTTGTAATTGATACATTAATGGTATTGGAGCTAGGTTGTTTTTACTTCATTTTATAACTCCACAATATTTCCTGGCTGATTTCTTTTATGTATTGTACAAAAGAGCTTCTACACCTTTGCAATATCTATCATCTGAATATTGAGATGGGAATGTTTCATACTCAATAGGTCACTCACAAAACCTAGGTGATTGCTCTTAGCTGTAGCCATACAATATCATCTCACTGGCCTCATTCTCTCGGGTGATTAGATCTCGTTCATTTGAAGAAAATCACATCCAAACTATTGTGGGAATTAGGTGATAGAATTTGTTGAAACTTGAGGTAAGTCACTGTTATAGCATCATTTCTCACCTTGACATGATTCATGATTGCTTCATGGCTTTTGGGCACCCATTCCTACAGACTTGGACAAATTCACTTAAAAACAGTGTAAAATCCCCCATACGCGACTATGCCCGTACTTTTCCGCGTGCATACACGAGTCCAAATACAGACTTTCCGCGATGCCATTAAAATCATTAAAAAATATATAAAAACTCCCTAATTTCACGCTGGGTTGATGGTTACTCAGGTAGTTCAACCACCCCAACCCGTGGCCAACTGTTTCCAACTGCTGGAACTACTTGGAGGGACTATAAAAAGCCCTCATGTGTATGGCCTAAGGGAGAGAGAGAATTATTGATATTATACTCTGTTGGTATTCCCTATCCAAGTCTGATTCCCCGTGCCTCCTGCACTTTCCCAGTTCATTGTAGGAAACCCTTGTTTCCTTGAGATACACATCCCTTTATATGTTATCTCGTATGCACCAGCTTGGAAGGAGTCTTAGCGAGGCAAGGGCTGGACGGATCCGGACGACGGTCTGCGAAGGCCTTGGAAGGATCAGGTGATCTCTCCACTTGATTAATTTTGTACGTACTATTTATAATACAGAAGTATCATGCTGTTCCCGAAATAAACGTGTTAGTGTATGCTTTAATGTATGAGAATATTTGTTATACAAGCATTCATTATGATTTATTTAATGTTTTATATGAATCTCACTAACATTTAGAGTAGATATATGCTGTACAACTTGTCCTTTGTGCTGGTTTCTTCTTGTATTTCAGGTTAAAGAGGAAGGACGGTTGCTGGGAGTTTGGACTGCACGTGGATCTACTTCAAACGTAGGACCTACGGGTAAATCTCTCATTCTGCTCTATTTGGTTTTTCTGAACGTGCATGGTTGTGTGAGTCTTTGTTAAGTAGTACGCCCCTGCTCTGTGGAGGTTGTATCCCAACCAACCTCTAGGGTGTTAATTCCCCGAAACAGTCACCGACCGCCACTATTACACCAAAAGCCTTGTATAAGACATTTATTTAAAACAAAATTATCATTTTGTCTTCATTATTTATTTTATATTAAATTATTATTTTGATATTTTTTATTATTTTAAATTAAAAATTGGAGTTGACGTTCTGGATACTCTTGGAGAAAACAAACAGTCTTAATTTCTCGGTTGTTCACATGATGGGATTGACTACCCCTTTGCCCTTTATTTGTCATTGTTCTTTCTTGGCTGTTGAGGGTTCTGGATGCTCTTGGAGAAAACAAACAGTCTTAATTTCTTGGTTGTTCACATGATGGGATTGACTACCCCTTTGCCCTTTATTTGTCATTGTTCTTTCTTGGCTACAGAGGGTTTTCCTACACCAGGCCAGGGTTTTGCTTCTGTGGAAAGGTGATTATGGTTTTCTCACAGTGAATGGAATCCATTCCTTCCTATGGTGGAACCCCAATCTACACTGGTAAGCAGTTCTGTCATTTTTTTCAAAGTCTTCTCTATTTAAAAGAGGTTGGGAATATTTGAAGGTTTCAATATAGAAAAATTGATACGTCAACCATATTAAGGAAACAAGGGAATGAGCTGCAGAATGAAAAACATACAGATTAAATAGAGGACAATAAAATAGGCCAAATTCCACTAAGCAGCAAGAAGAAGAAGAAGAAATTAGCTTCATAAATCTCCAATCTTGAGTATTTTGTTAAAATGGTGGCCTTGGGTTATAGTTTAAAGGTGGCCGATATTACAAAATTTCCTTTAACCACTCTTTTTTCAAGGATAGGTTCATATGACACAGGACATTGAATAATATAAATTAATTAATTGTTTGGACCAAGGATCCACGGGGATAAAATCACCTATTGCTAGCTCTAGCTCCCTTCACACAGTCTAATTCCTAGACTTTCCTAGTCTATAAACTCTTACAACTGTCTCAATCTACCAGCCCTCTCCCATCAGGTTGCACAACCCAAGGAATGGGATCCCTATCTTTGTCATGCAGTCCCTCAGGTTATCCCACTTCCCTCCAGTGCTCTAGCATTGACCGGCCATGAAATCTCACTGCTGGGACTCCAGGGATTATCAACTGTAATTAATTTTATTCAATGACAATCATTTCCCTTTCACATTGTCATAATTTCCACGTAGTTTCATGAAAATTGTTTCCATAATTCTATTTTAGCATTAATACAACAGCCTAAGCATTGAGAGAAAATTCTCATAGAAGAATCGATGTCAAAATATCTTTTGCATGCTCAAAAATCATGCATTATATTTTCATGCATATGAGATACCATGCACTTTCATAAGAAGTACATGTATCTCTCTTAACCACCAATTCCAAATTTCCAAGGCTAATAAGACTTAGGAATCAGGATAACCATAAAGTAAGGTTTAATAAGATTAAGGTTAAAGAACCGATGGGAGTAATAAAATGGTAAAATACAGAATAATTGGCTAGCCCCCTTTTGTTCCCTTCTCGTGGGATCATAGTCCCCCCATTGTTTTTCCTTTCTCCTTCTGCAGTCCTTGATGTGTTAGTATTATGATTCAATGTACCACTTTACATATTCAATTATTTGGCTTTTTAGCCATTTATCATTTAGACATATACATTACTATTCTAGGTATCAAAAGTGGGGGTATTACATAGATAGCATTATCACTCAACTCCAATTGGATGTCTCCTTTTGCTCTTGAAACATGCTGGATATCTCACAGTTGAATGTCATGTTTTTTGATCCTCCACTGTCTACATGCTGATCAAAAATAAAGTGGTACTGGTTGAGAAACAAGAAATTGTGGAGAAGGATGTCTCTAGCTTGGATGCCAACTCGTCCACTTCAGCTTCAACACTCATCTCAAACTGCTTTTGTAGCTGCTTCCCTTTTTTGTATATTTGCTTGCATAATGTACCTTATTACAACATTTGAAACATGTCACATGGATCATAGCCTCCTCCTCAGAATGAGATGAACAAACCTCTTTTTCCTTGGCCTTCTTGGGTCCTCCTTTAGTCATCCTCACAATGAGTGGAATATTTGGAGTCTCTTCCACTCTGACTGACAAATTATCCTCTTGGACAAAGTCATCCCGCAATGTTTCAAAAGTGGAAAACTTCACACATTCCCATTTTCCTTGCACAAACGTAAGTCAATATATTGGGAATCCATTTACAGATATCTGAACTAACTCATCTTCATAAACTTTGTTTCTTATGTTTGTAAAGTTGATCTCTCAACTTGGTGATCTTCATTGGATAGCTTTCCATAGTATTACTATTGCTCATGCAGTTACTAATGAGCTTTTTCTTCAAAAGCATCTTGTGGGATATGTTCAAACTTCACACTTTGATACAAAGTGACCGAGGCATGATACAAATTATTCCCTCTCTTCTTCTATTTGATGTGAGGGATCAAGTGGTCCTTGAATGAATCAAGGACAATTTGCTTCTTTTTTTCCACCTTCTTATTGTGCTCAACTAAATGAACGGATGGGCATCTCACCCTCGAACCTTGTACAGGTCCAAGTGCCTATCTTGGGGGCAGATCAGCTTCAGGCACAAAAATAAGGGCATTGCACACAATGAAAGCTTCTGATATCTCTGTCTCACAGAAATCAGTCCCATTCATATGTGGATTTGCTGAGAGATTTCATATGTACAGCTTTGATACCATGTCAGTTTTCTACACCATGTTTCAGATCTTTACCCAAAGACTGAATTTTACAGCTCCTAAAACATTAAAATTTAGAATATAGGTTGCACCTATCAAAACTTTAGATGAGTATATACTAAAATAATGTAAGGAAATATTTGGGAGTACAAAGACTGCATTTCATGAGCCAATTTACAACAGAAGATAAATAATGTCTACTTGACATAAAATCTGCAATTTGAAAATTATGACAGCAAGCTATACCAGCCAAATAGGGCCTGATATACATCAGAATGAATCTGCAATTTACCCAAAGAATGAATTTTACAGCTCCTAAAACATTAAAATTTAGAATATAGATTGCACCTATCAAAACTTTAGATGAGTATATACTAAAATAACGTAAGGAAGTATTTAGGAGTGCAAAGAATGCATTTCATGAGCCAATTTACAACAGAAGATAAATAACGTCTACTTGACATAAAATCTGCAATTTGAAAATTATGACAGCAAGCCATACCAGCTAAATAGGGCCTGATATACATCATGCAACAATCGGAAATGTTTTGGATGGCAAGGACGGGCTCCAACAACAATCATATGGTTTATGTATTACTCAGAAATAAATTATTATAGCAGTTTTGCATCATTCTCAAGCTCTACACGTCTGAAAGATACAACACACACAATTCTATTGTCTGAAATATTAATGTGCCCTCCGACCTTTTATAAGCCAAGAGGAGGGGGTTACAAACTGGCCATTAATGGGCTCAAGGAGTGCACCATTCTTGGCTAATTAAATCCTTCAAGGAGTGCAACTCCCAAAGTAAATGCAGCCACCTGCTTAGCAATAAATGCTCCTTGGTAAGTGCAGCCCTACACAACAATTGTAACTTCCAAGCATAAATGTGCCACAAAGGGATTTATGCCCCACAATCTTACAAGAGAAGATGCTCTATGGTATGTGCCCTACTTCATGAATGCACAATAACCCCTGCAAATCCAAAATCAAAGGGAGGGCCCATAAGTAAAATCGAACTCATGAGGACCAACCTTACAAGTGTGCCATCTCTCTTGAATTTTTGTTGTTGTTTGCCAACGTGGAAATGATCTCCTGCTAACTTAAATCAAAATATCAAAACATGCAAGTAGAAAGTGGATATGGGAATAGTTTTTTTCTATAAAATAATTTCCAGTGACGCATGGTGACAACTGCAACCTTTGTCACATTTCTCTTACAAAATGAATTCCACATACCTCCAATATATGGATTTAGATTACAACTGATAGGCAGGGTAAGCAAGGTAGTTGGGAAAATAAGAAAATTATAAGTTCCTAGAAGATAATTACATATGGATAAATAAGTTTGACTACATGTGATTATATCATTATTGACATGTGGATAAATACATGTGATTATTCACATGTGCATAAATTCATGTGACTACATATATAGAACCATGTTATGTGTACCTAATGGACAAGTAAAAATTACACACAATAGACACACATGTCTAAACATATGTCCTAACAATAGCCATCCCTCAGCAAATTTTCAGCATGAAGACAATCCAACACCTTTTTTCTCTTGAGCTCTCTCCCAAGGTTTCAAATTCTCTTCCCTTGAAGATGGCTAAGTGAGTTATGCATTCAGATCAAGTTCGCCAGTGGAAAAGCCTTGGTTGCAGTAGGAAGTTAACAAGAGTGAAATCCTTTTAATTCCCAGGATTGGTTTGTTGCTTTCATGACTCACCATGAGCATTCATCTAGGATAATTGTCCCCATAGCTGTAACAAAGTTCCTCCAACAAAATAAATTTGGCTGAACTCCATCAGATTAAAGCTTTTACCATGGAGTGGGAGGAAATGGCAGCTCAACAGTGTACGGTTTTTTAATAGAAAACCATCTGTCTCTTGGAATTTATTGTTTATGCTATCAAAATCTTGGATTGTAGCCAACAAAAATATGAATAATTTAAAAGTAGAGTTCTTAGTAGTTTGGAAACATTGTTTGATGATATGTACAAGTGTCACCCTGAAAAAGAGCTTCTATGAAAACCTAAGGAGCTATACAAAAATTGCAAACTTCATTAGCCACTGAAGCATCAAAACTCAAAGGTTTTGACATCTGCTTGGATGAAATTGTGTATGGAACCAACTCTATATTTGGATGTTCTAATGTCTTGTTAAGGAGATTTTTTGTAGTTTTGTTTTTGCATAATAGAAAGTATTGGAAAATATTTTGTATGCTCTATAGGAAGTATTAGAAAACTCACAGGCTCTGATCCCGGAGTGCTTGTAAATTTTGTTTCGATAGTAGTTTGGGTTTTGTAGGGTCTATGCTACAACTTACAAGTGAATATCTCTGTTTGGTGGAAACTATCCTGCTATTTGGTTGTACTTATATCTCTTCTTCAGAAGAGATCTTATATATAATATTTTTTTCTCTTATATAGGAGTCAACCTATATTTGTCTTTTATAGAATTTTATATAAATCCAATATGCACTGAACTCATCGGTGTTGGTTATTTTTTCTAATTGTCCACATTAGATTGAGTTCTATGGAGACTTTGATGGATGGTTTCACAAAAGCTTGGAGTTAGATTTCGATTTATCTACTGCTTTTCTTGGCCATCGCTTACAAAGGTACTTTATAAATTCTAGAACCATGTTTAATTTGTCATATCCTCATTAGTACTCTATTGAATAGTTTAGACCTATGTTCTAACTAGTATTCATTTTCTTGTCCAAAAGGTTTCCTCTTCTGCCCCCAGGTGGGCCAGGTATGGGCTATTATATTTAAGTAAATTGTAGTAAGAATGTTTGAGATGAATAATCTTTAACTTAATCATGATCACAATGAAACAAATCAACTTGATGGTAAGTCGAAAAAGGTTCCATATTTGATGTGTCCAAGGAGAATTGCATTCTAATTTTTGCATATCTAGTGTATTAGTTAGATTTGGATTTATCTTCTACTTTTCTTGGCCATCACACACTAAGGTGTTGTATAAATGCTAGAACCATGTTTAATTTGTCATGTCCTTTTTCGTACTCCGTATAATAGACTATTGTTCGAACTACTATTCTATCACTTCTATCAAAAAGGGTTCCTTTTCTGTCCTAATGTGGGTCAGGTATGGACTCTTATATTTAAGTAAAATTTAATAAGAATGCTTGAGATGAATGTTCTTTACTTAATGACCACACTGACATAAATCGACTTGATGATAAGTGGAAAATGTTTCCATATTTGATGTCCAAGGAGAATTGCTTCCAGATTTCAACATTTCTAGTGTATTAGTGAAGTAGTCTGTTGTATGTGACACCAAATCCCCATGCCCAACATAAGAAACATTCCTGGCATATACATTAATGAAAAATTTCAATTGGGAAACCTTTGTAATGTTGATGTACATTTCATGAGTGTAAAATTGAGTGGGGTATTTTCAAGTTTGAGCCAATGATTTTCCCCTCAAACCGAGCCTCAATAGAATTTACCACTAGTAAATAGCATTTTCAATGCTACATTCAAGTTAATAATGGCTAGACACGCATTCAAAATTTCCTCCATGAGCATATAATGAAGATTGAAAACCTGGTCATGACCCCTTTTTCTCTAATGATGGCAGTCTGGTTAGGGAAAAACCCTCTTCAACTAAACCAAAATATGTCTGCAAAAAAAATACACTACAGATTGTCACTGCTATACTCCATTTAATGATTTCGTCAAATAATTTAAAAACATTATAATAGTTTTTCTTTGTTTTTTATCTTCAACACATGCATGTCTAATGTTCCATATTGCTGAGAACAATTGCAGGTCCAGTAACATTCACCACCACATCTAACACCATCAATTTTGTAAGATTATGTAACTTGCAAGGGAACACCCCACTCAATCCCTACACATACTAAGGTCTACTCCCAATTTCCCTCGCCAGTCATTGTTTTAATCAAGGCTAAACATCGTCATAAAATTATAAATTGTCTCGAGATAAATGGGTTCTTTCAGTGGTCAACATAACTATAAACTGCAGATCTTTAAAGATGATAAGGCATGTTCTCTACCTATAATATGGGAAGTATTCTTCTGGTCCTATAATATGCTAGAGCTTTAAAGATAGTAATATATTTACACAAGGGACATTCAAAGATAGGTAGTGTAGAAATTGTGCTCCAAAAGTCATGGAAATAACTTCCTCTTGTTGATTTTGTCTTTGACATGTATATTAATTTGCAGTTGGCTAACACTACCTATTCCATATTAGTGCAGGAATAAAATCTTCATAGCACAAATATACATTTAGCAGTCTTGATTTATTCATTGGATCATATGCATATTTTACACATAATAGTTAACTTAGTTCATATAGATTACAATCTTAAAGTTTTTCTAAGACTTCTTATAGAATTGAATAAATGTATTCTACTTGTATGTTTGGTACTTCCGAACACTTCATTTACACCTCCACCCGATTTTCATAACTTCCATAACCGTTAGGTAGACACTTGCAACTTCGATGTTATTTTTCTTGTTTAGTAAAGATTTGCCAAGACTTTACAAAGTTTATAATTTCTCAAAAGTTGTATAAATTAGAATTTATAAAGTTTCAAGGTTTAATTTTATAAAGTCTAGATATTTAAAGGGTGCTAGCTCAATGGAAGAGCACCTGCTTTACAAGTAGGAGGTTGGTGGTTTGATTCCATCGTGCCCTGATATTAATATGAAATGGCGACGAAGGCTCTTTTGACCATCACCAATGAACTTATGGTGACATTTTTCGACCCTCACGAATGATCTTATGGTGACATTTTTTGACCCTCACCAAATATGAAATGGTGAGGGTCAACGAACGTCGCCATATATATGCACCAATAGTGACGGTCGTGAAAGGTCCATCACAAAAAATCGTTGTTGTTCATATGAAATGGTGACAGTCACTATCCGTCATTATAATCAATATTCGTGACGGACCTTGAATGTCACTACAACACATACTTTCGGCGACGCCACCTTTGATGACGTTCAATTTTTTGGTGACAGAGGCTATTTTCCGTCACCATTGCTCTTATGAAATGGTGACGGTCACTATCCGTCACTGTAAATCATTATTGGTGACGGAACTTGAATGTCACCAAAACACCTATACTTTCGGCGACGCCACCTTTGGTGACGAAAACTCTTTTGACCGTCACCAATGAGCTTATGGTGACATTTTTCGCCCGTCACCAATGTCCTTTTTTCTTGTAGTGAGGGATCTTCTTTAGTAGGGATTGCACAGTGGAGGCAGGCTGTCAGGAGCCAAGAAATTGGTGCATTGATATGCAAATTTTTTTCATGACAGTGTGTGACCATTGTATATTTTACCGAGAGCTCTACGACCTGAGATTTGTATGAGATTTTTACATGTTCCATTGATATACATAATATATGATAGTTGGGGGTTTTAGCTTTAAGCTTTCCTAGTAAAACATCTTGTTATGTGCAATTGATTTTGCTTCATATGTGTTTTTCAATTGGTGATTTAATTTCCACAAAGAATTAAGTGGAAGGATTATGTATTTAACATAAGATTAAATTTTTAGATCAGGAGAATCCGGAAATAAATTATTGTGTTTAAAAATTTCTACATGGTGTCAAAGCAGTGTTAATCACTGGAGATTGAAATATTGAAGCGGTGCTAAGTTTTGTGCTGGTGGAACAATTTGAAATTACTGCAAGAATTTCTTGGTGCTACAGTTGAGTATACATTGAAATGGCTTTCAATGGGTTGCAGTTGGAGTATGCACTCAAGGGTAGCTCGAACTAAATAGCGTGGAAGGATAGGATGGAGGCGGTGCTTGAAGATAATGGCTTGAAGGATTTCATCAATAGCAATGTTCCTAAGCCCACTTCGGCGGATGCTGCAGTACTTGACACATGGAAAAATAAAGTAGCAAGGGCAAGGAAGATTCTATTGGAAGGTGTGAAATACCATACTGTGTCAATCCTTCATGGGAAAGCCACTCCATTTGCAATGTGGAAGGCTTTGACAGATCTTTTCCAAAGTAGCAGTGACCATAGGAAATTGGCGCTGAAGGATAAAATCAGAAAAATCAAGATGGAGAAGAACGACACTATTCCAGTATACTTGACAAAGTTTGTCCAATGCAGGGATGAGCTTGGGAGTGTAGGAGTCATTGTTGCTGATGATGAATTAGTGAGCTTGGTTCTCCTTGGGCTTCAGAAGAGTTGACACAATTATCAAGACTATGTCAATGGATGGGAGAACCTGCCGGATTGGGAGCGACTGTGGTTGGATCTAGTGCAGGAGGAGAGAAGGTGGACCACCAGGGATGGATCTTCATCAAAGCATGATGATGAAGAGGATTGTGCTTTGGCTTCCAAGGCGGAGAAGAAGAAGGGGAAGAAATTCCATTTAAAATCTGAGGCTAGTGAAGATGGCAAGGAGCACAACATGTCCAAAATGAAGTGTTTTCACTATCATGAGTTTGGGCATATTGCCACAGATTGTCCACATAAGAAGAAGAACAATATGGCTGCTGGAGTTGCAGCTAGTGAAGCTCTTGCCTTGAAATTTGAGCTTGACTTCTCATTTATCGCATGCATGGTGTCTAGTGAATTGGGATCAGGGTGGTACTTTGATAGTGGTGCTTCCTTTAACATGACAGGAGATGAGAAATTGTTCAGTAACTTGGTGGAGAAAGATCTCCAGATGCATGTTGAGTTGGGTGATGATGGATGATATAGTGCAACTGGCATTGGTACTGTTGATCATATGGTTAACATTCACTGTTGTTCCCAGTTTTGAAGCCTCTTTGTTTGCTAAGAAGAATGCCCAAAAGGCCTCCTTTTCCCCTGTTTCATTTCCCACTAAATCTCTGTTTCCTTCCCTTTTAATCATCTCTATTTCCCTCCTTACCCTTCAAAATCATCCTATTTCCCCTTTTAACCTTACAAATACCCTTTTTTTGTCTTGAAAACCCCTTATTCTCCCTACCAAATCCCTTTCCTGGCCTTAAAATGCATTGAAAATAGGCCAAAAAGCCATATTTTACATATGAGGCTTAGCCCCTTTTGGGCCAGCCCCCTTAACCACTTCCCCACATGACCCCAGCGCTAAGACCAAGTGCTAGCCCATAAGGCACTTATCGCAATCAGAGAGACGGACGGAAGTGCATTCCTGTGTTAAACAAAGAAAAACTCCAATGCGATGACGTTTGTTCTATGAATCTCGGGAGTGATATCCACCGTCGATCTTATTTAGATTTGACGGCCCGCACAAATTCCCCACGCACCCTGCAGCAGCCCTATATGAACCGCCGATGATAATATCCACCGTTGATTCCCATTCCGATCCAACGGTCACTGCACTGACGCCTGATCGTTAATCGCAAATCATAAACAGTGCCACCCTCTGCCCTTTGCGATTGCGATCCTCCGATTGTAATCTCCGCCGTCGATTTCCCGATAATCCAACGGTCATTGCAACTCCCATCGCTCCAGTCTTCCTCCCCGCCGATTCAGTCTCCACCGTCGATCTTTACCCGGATCAGACAACTGGCACTCATCGCACCGTCGCCAATCGCAAAGTTTAAACAGTGCCACCCTCCGTCCCTTCCGATTGCGATCCGCCGATCTAATCGTGACCGTCCATTTGATCCAAGATCGACGACCCACATTTCATCGCCTCCCCATCTAACTTCATTCATCGGACCTTTCCCATCAATTCATCCTTTAATACCCACCGTTGATCTCCCCCTGAGATCCAACAGCTTGCGTTCAATCGCCCTCCACCTGCCGAGTCCCACCATCAAAGGCCCCCGATTTCATATATTTTAACCCTTTTTCCTTTATATTTCGCCCAACGTTAAACCTTTTTGTTTTACACTAAGGCCTTTCCGCCACCATTCCTCAAGGCTTCCGCAGTAATCTTCCACCACTCCCCTGAATTTTGTAACAAGTTTATCATGTTTTGAGTTCACGGAGTGTGAATTTCGCCCCGTTTTCACAGTCACTGTGACCGAGAGTGCAGAAAGGCCATTACAGCATCAAAAAATGGAATTAGCAAATAGAAGTAAAGGGGTTTAAGCCTGTTATTGAATAATTAACGCTTAACCCCGCGTTCAAAGGAAGAAAGCGCAGTTCGAAGACCAAAAGCGCACGAACCAAAGCCATATTTGTGTTTGAATATCTGCGAGACATTTTTATCTAGAAAATACACCTTCCACTAAAGCCTCCATGCATCCTCGAGCCCAGAAACAGTTAATTACACTGACAGAAGCTTCTTAAAGACGGTCAGAACTAGCAGTTATGGAGTATGGAGACCCGCAGACCTTATATACATACCATTAATTCCAGAAGGCAGAACAGAGAGATTTACAGCCAGAAAGGACTCCAGAGAAACATCAGAGGTCAGATATCGACCTGACAAAGACCCCTTAGCCATCCTATTAAGTAAATACGGCAATGCAGTGCCATTAAGCAATATGGGCGTGGATGCTTGCTCCATGCTATATTAATGAATCAATTTAATGTACATCGTCCACTCCTGTTAAGGGGTTTTTCTCCTATAAGAACCCCCAAGAATAGATGGTAAGGGGTTCTAGATTTTTAGAAGAACATGTTATGAAAGAATTTTGTATGCATTCTGCTGCGCTTTAGTATGAGTGCGAAGAGCCCGTTGGGTTTCAGTGATGAGGAGTTCTGTCTTTAATGAGGATTCTGGTCTCGGTGCTTTACAATTTGTAACTCTTTCTTATGTGTTATAGTTTAGCTGTTCGTTTCATTTACATCAATTTATCTTGTATCATGTTCTGGAATGCGAGTAGCCCACTGGCTTTGTTATGAATTTATCCTAGTTGATACTTATGCCAGAACCTGTCTGGAATTTTAAATATGGCTCAGGTGTGATATACTGTTTCATTTTCAACTCCAACCATACTTCTGCTATATTAGCTTCTATGGGATGTTATTTTTAAAACACTATTGTCATGTATGGATTCTTAAATTTGTAAGCCCATTACATGTTGATATTTGTTCCTGGATATCATCTCAATGACATTTAGTATTATCTCAATATTTCATACGTAGTAAACACTTTTTGATTATTCATCTCTGTGAGGTATTTTAGAACCCAACCCTCTTTACAGTAAGCTAACTTTGAATTGTCTGATACACTTGTATTAAAGTTTCACACCTTGCCTCTGCTGTATTTCTTTCCCTATGTCAAGCTTCTGAAAGTTTTGGTCCCATTCAAATTAACCTTTCTGTTTACAAGAGATAGCATGAGAGCCTTTTCCTGATAATTTCCCATATTATATCATATGCTCCTTGCTGTATAAGATGTCCTAGGCACTAGTCTTTCACAACTCAAGGTTGTCTCTAGGGTTGACAACAGGTACCATTACCTTTCAGAGGGCATCAGGTAAACTCTTTCATTTAAAACATGTTGTGCATGTTCGAGGTTTAAATAAGAATTTAATCTCGGTCGCAATGTTAGAGGATAGAGGCTATGATGTTGTCTTTAGTGAAGGAATTTTTTTCCTTCGACACAAAGCAGCACGGCAAGCCAAGAAGGTTGGGATTCGAGTTAAGAATCTCTGCAGATTTGAAGTAGATGGGTTTTCTACGGAGCTTCCTACTGTTGGGAAGTGCGAGAAAGCCATGCAATTGACGCTTGAGAGGGAGGGGGATTTGCATGTAGGTAAGATTGAACCTCAAGATGTGGAGCAACCAAAAGATGAGGATCATGGAGTGGGAGAAACCACTCATGCAGAAAAATTTCGTGCCAGATGGGTAGAGGGAGTGCATGCAGCTATACCACCAGGTAAGAGGTGGGGCGACATGCATGAGTAATCCTAAGAAGATATTTCTAGGCAGGCTTCATTGAGATGATGTGGATCTCATGAATTGAACCTGGCTACAAGGTGCCCACAGAGAGGCAGTAGCATGATCAATTGGATTGATGCAGTTAGATCAAAGTGATAGTGTCGAATATTGGAGCACGGATCAGAGTTGACAGCAAGTGCATTGTGCATGGGTGCAAAGTTCAACAACGTAGTGGTTCCTGAAGACATGTGTAGTACCTAAGTAGAAGTCAGAAGACTTTGATGACAGATGCATTATATCGATTCAGTTGTTTGGAGGCTATTTAGTTTCGAAAGTGTTGCATGCAAGTATTGTAGGGCGAATGCATGGAGTTGCATGTTGCATGAAAATACAGTCCTTTCTTGTTGAGAGGGAGTGTTGAAGATTGCAACAAGAAAAAGTGAAAGTGGCATCTAGAAACATCATTCCTTGATCCTAGTGAAAAATAATCACCTAAACTAGGTGGGGCCCACACAGGCTATTTTTAGGTGTATGTCTATTTTTAGAATGGTGAGCATATTCTACAATTAGCAAGAGGCCGATTCTAGATGGTTGAGAAAATTCTATCTTTGGATGAATTTCTATTTTTAGAATATGGGCAAAGTCTATTTATAGATCACTAATCTAAAAATAGAATGCATGTCGATTATTATTAGCCCTCAATAATAATCTCAAAACTGTAGAAGTAACTCCTAAATCTGCACCGTATTAAAAGCTGAAGAATGTACATGCTTATATAGATGGGAGGTGAGGCTATTGGGATTCATCTCCCAATGACTCTTGGCCTTCCTTATTTCCTAATAACAAATAATATACAAAAAGAAATGTGCACACCCATCCATAGGATTAGGTGTCAACATTCCCCCCTTTAATCCGAAGGGATGTTGGTGAGTCCAAGCATCGATCTGAACTTTTCAAACTTTTCTCTTCCAAGTGCTTTGGTGAAGATGTCGGCAGTTTGCTCATTTGTGGAACAATGATGTAGATGGATGGTTTTGGCATGAACATGATGTCAGATAAGAGATCGTGCTGTATTGATAGCGTTACGATCCTTGGAACACAGGTTCTTGTAGCTTTATTGCGAATTGTTATCGATCATGAGTAGTGTTATACTTCGTTTCATCACATACCGTCAACTTTTTTAGAACCCTGTTCCTTTGTTACTTAAATTCTTTTGCCTCAAAACTGCCTGTTCGTGCGTCTGTAGGCTTGGCCCATTTGCGTGATCTCCGTAGAGCCATTTCGATCCAAGACTCATGGTGTAACATGTAGTAGACACCCCTGTTTCTTTGTCGCCATCAAAGTCTGAATCAGAGTATCCGATCAAGCTGAAGTTGCCTACCTGTGTATATTTGAGTCCAAAGTCTTGAGTCCCCTTCAAGTACCTTAACACTCTTTTTGCAGCAAACCAATGTCCTTCACAAGGTTTTTGCATGAACCTTGAGAGGATTCCAACAGCAAATGAAATGTCAGGTCTGGTGGTGGTCAGATAGATAAGACTTCCTACAAGCTGTCTATACTTAGTTGCATCCTCAAATTCCTTCCCTTCAACTGATGTGAGCTTCAAGTTTTGTTCCATTGGAGTGCCTAAGGGTTTACAATCATCCATGCCAAATTTGTTCAAGAGATCTCCAATGTATTTCTTCTGAGAAAGAAAGATGAATTTAGGATGTTGAATTACTTCAATACCCAAATAGTAATGAACATGACCCAAATCAGTCATTTTAAAACCTTTCTTCAACTCTTTCTTCATGGATGCAATATAGCTCTCATTGTTTCCTGTTACCAAAAGATCATCTACATATACCACAAGATATACAACTGTTTTTCCAACTTTCTTAACAAACAAAGTTGCATCATCAAGATCAAAGTGTTTGAAATCAAGTTTCGGAAGATGCTCGGTCAACTTCTCATACCAGGCTCGTGGTGCTTGCTTGAGGCCATACAAGGATTTCACAAGTTTGCAAACTTTGTGTTCTTGACCCTTTATCACAAATCCTTCTGGCTGGGACATATAAACTTTCTCCTTCAGATCTCCATTCAAGAACGATGTTTTTACATCCATCTGATGGACTTTCCATCCACTCTGAGCTGCTAAGGCAAAGAGAGTTCGGATGGTGGTCCATTTTGCTGTGGGAGCAAACGTTTCTTCATAATCAATTCCTTCCTTCTGTGTGAATCCTTTTGCCACAAGCCTGGCCTTGTGCTTGTCAAGTGAGCCGTCTGCTTTGTACTTGTTCTTGTAGACCCACTTGCAGCCAATTGGTTTTGCTCCCAAAGGCGGATCAACCAGCTTCCAAGTGCCATTCTTTATCAAGGCATCATACTCCTTCTGCATCGCTTCTTTCCATTCATCATGAGAAGCGGCTTCTTTGAAGGAAGTTGGTTCATGATCTGTAGACAAACTCAATTCACAGTTATAAACAATATCCATATCAACAGGGGAATCAGAATTATCTACATCACCTTCGATTTCTTGAGTGGAACTTCTTGTTCCTGTTTTTCCAACCTCATCAGGATGAACATCCTCCAGTGTCTTTGTCAGCCATTTGGGAGGAACTTTCTGAGATGGCCCTGGCTGGTCACTTTACTGAGTTGGGATTGATTCAAGATTCAATCTCCCAATTCTGTCGATCACTTCATCCAATGTGTCATCCGTGGTTGTTTCTTCATGTGGGGGAGAGTGTGGTTCAGGAAATGATTCCAAAGTTTGATTCAATATCGGAATCCCCCCTTCAAGGTGTGGAATCACATTATCAAATTCTTTGAAAGACTTTGCATGTGTGAATCTATCCAGGCGATCAAGTTGCCGCTCAACAACCTTGTCACTCTTGGATGATTCAAGATATATGACATCTCTTGCTATCACAAACTTCTTATTTGCTTCATCATAGAGACGATATCCTTTGGAGGTATTGGAGTACCCCAAGAAGATACATTTGCGACTTCTAGCACCAATTTTGTTCCTTTGACCCTTGGGTATCAAGGCATAACAGGTGGACCCAAAGACCCTGAAATGCTTTACCGAAGGAATGTGGCCATGCCACATTTCAAAAGGAGTTTTTTTCTAATTGAACTTGAAGGACACCTATTCTTTATGTAAACAGCACATAGAACTACATCAGCCCAAAACATCAATTTTACATTCTTGAAAAATAGCATGGAGCGGACCATATTTAAGATGGTTCTGTTCATTCTTTCAGCTACACCGTTCTGTTGTGGATTATATGGCACAGTGGTTTGATGTTTGATTCCATGTTGACGAAGATAATTTTCAAATTCGTTTGAAGTGTATTCTTTTCCATTATCAGTAGTAGAGAGCCAATATGTGTTTGTGCATCATTTTCAATCCATACATGAAAATTTTTGAAAGTTTGAAAAGCATCAGACTTATTCTTCAGTAAGTAAATCCAACACATCCTGGTGTAGTCATCAATAAATGTCATCATGTATTTGTTTCCATTTGCAGAATAAATAGGCATAGGGCCACATAAATCTGAATGAACAAGTTCAAGTTTCCTATGTGCTCTTGAGTGTGAATCATGAAATGGCTGTTTGCTATGCTTTCCTAGAATACATGCATCACATTCCTTAGGTTTTCTAGGAATTGTAGGCAGTCCATCAACACCATTTTTCTTCAACAAACGAAGGTTGTCATAATTTAAGTGTCCAAATCTAGCATGCCATAAAAGACTTGATGGAAATGTACCTTCATCATGATGTGAACTGAATGCAAAGTTTTGAGCATGAGCGGATGAACCTTTCAGCTTCAAGAGTCTCCCTTCTTCTATTCCCTCCATGACAAGTGAGTGATCTGATGCTTTTCTGACCTCTGCCTTGCCATCAAACAAGTGAATTGAGTGTCCTTGCTGCCGGATTTCGACCAGGGACAGCAAGTTTCTCTTCAACTCGGGGAGGTATAGAACCTCATGTAGGATATGATCAGGAAGACCAGGCAGTTTAAGCCTGACTGTGCCAAGCCCTGATGGCTTGAGTTTGGATTTATCTGCGAAATATACTGCTCCATCAACTTTGTCAGTGAATTCTTCAAAAAAATCTTTTCCAAATGTCATGTGACATGTTGCTCCTGAATCTAGCAACCAATCATCTCTCCATGAAGTAAATGAAACATCAAAGAGGTTTTCAGTTACTCCATTGTTACAATGTGCTAGAACATAGTGAGCGGATTCAGGTGCTTTACCTTTGTCTTTGTCATTGGTTTTACCTTTGTCTTGATTTATGTGCTGCTCAATTTTGTTCCATGGTGTTCTGCATTTGGGTGCATCATGTCCATCTCTATTGCAGCGTGTGCAATGAAGATGGGATTTGTCAGCTTGTCTGCCCCCCCTTTCTGTGAAGTTCCTTCTTCCTCTTCCTCTTTTGCCACCTCTTCCTCTGGATGAATCTAGAGCATGATTCTTTTCTCTATGTGCCAAATATGCAGCCTCTTCGGAAGATGAAGGGACTGTCATCTTCCCAAAAGCTTTCTCTCTTTCTGCAAACTTCTGCTCAAGTTTATCAAAGGTGATTTGTTCAAGGTTTCCACTTGCTTGCAAAAAACTCAAGATAATGTGAGTAAGTCGGATATAATGCCTTAACATATGCTATGAGAGGTATGTCCATCTTTACACCAGTGTTTTGAATGTCATGCATTATAGATCTTATTTCTGAAGCTAAAGCAAGGGGATCATCATTCTTCATTTCAAGACTGAACAGCTTAACCATCAATTGAACATTTTCTAATTCTGAATGTGAGTCATAGAGTTCTTTTAGTTTCTTCAAGGCTTCATAGGCATTTGAGAATGATGAAATATGGCAACTCACCTCTTCACTTACTGAAGCTGCAATCAAGGCATAGGCCTTGCAGTTCTTGTTTTCCCAGATGGCAAGCTCTTTGTCTGAAGTGGGCTTCTCTGGTGGATTTTCTGCTTGTCCTTCACAGATTCCTCTCCACGGCTCATTAAAAATGAGTGTGTGTTTAATCTTCCGAGACCATTCGAGATAGTTCTCTTTGCCAGAGAGAACTATCCCAACAATAGAGATGAGAGAATGCATTAGACTGCTGGAAAAATCTTCTGAAGAGGAAACAAATTCTGCTATAAAAACTTCAAACTCTTGAAATATTTCAAATACAGAGGCAAAAACTCTTGCTGGAAAAAAAATTTTCTGAGTTAAAAACTCTTTCTGGAAACTATATCTGCTCAGAAAACTTTGCTGGAGACTGAATTTTAAAAAAAAAAACACCCTATGCTAGAGACTGAATTCTGCATAAAAAAAATGTATTTTTTTGTTTTGTTTTTGGGAACAAAATATATGAAAAAAATGGAATTATGGATGGAGCGTAATGGGAGGAATTGAAAGGGCGTAATGGGAGAAGAGGCGCAATGGGAGGGGCGCAATGTAATGGGAGTGGAAAGAAGTGGAGGGGCGGTGTATTATGACATGGGAGGGGCCCACAGCGCTGGCATGTAATATGGGGTCGATGGTAATATAAAACAGCGTGGAATATATGATAGTATAAGACAGCGTGGAATATATGACAATATATGACAGCGTGGAATATATATCAAAACAGCGTGTAATGAATTCTAACAAATGTTGAACTATGCAAACAACAGTAATCTATGGGACGGCGGTGTTATCTTATGGTAGCACAGCGTTTAAATGCAGCGTTTAACTATTTTAAAACATTACAAAGTAATGACACAACGTTGGATTAATACAGTCACGTAATAAGAATGCAACCAACGTTGATACAATGTAATGACAATGACAACCTTTGCGGAAAAAAGAGACAGCGTATGTCAATACAACGGATATGACAGCGTTTAATATCACACAGCGTTTACATATATGAGCAGTGGTAATGTAATACAGTGGTATATAAAACAACGCAGACAATATATGATGACAATACCACGCAAGTTCAATACCACGCAAAATGACAGCGTTCAATAGAATATACACAGCGTTTTATATGTCAATGGGAGCGTAGGGTGTGCGGAGGCGGAGTATGCGTAGTGGAGTAATGGTGAGGATTGTGTTGCAGTCGAGATGTGTGATAGCGTAAGCGTTATGGTAAGATGTGTGATAGCGTAAGGAATCGATGGGAGTCGAGTGTAAGGAGGCGGGTTGAGTGTGTGAGGGGGTGGGCGAGAGGGCCAGCGTAGTGTGACAGAGATGGCCTGCGTGAAAGGGTTGTAAAGGGGGGTCGTATTATATGAGGGAGCTGAGCGGGTGCGTTGAGAGCCGGGGAGTGGAAAGGCCAGTGGGAGTAGAGGTGGGAGGCCAAGCGGTGTTGCAGAGAGGGCGGTGAGGGAGCGTAGGGAAATGCGGCCGGGGGGGTGAGGGAGGGCGTAGGGAAATCTGAGCGGGCGTAGAAATGAATGGAGAGGCGTGGAAATAAGGTGAGAGGAGAAATGAGAAGGCCCAAAGGCGTTACGTGGGCGGGCTGAATCTGCCGAGCGGTTGGGGCCTAGCTGAGATGAGCACAGTGAGATTAATGAGGCTTACCAATCTGCAGAACAGAGAGCTGCAAATGTCAGTGCTATTTAGGGAAAAAATCTGACGGTCAGCAACTGGAGCGTGAGAAAACAATTAATAAAATTAGTGACAAAGATTAGGAAGTTACACACAGTGAGAAGTGCGAATGTGAAAGTTGAAAACTCCCGATACCATGTCAAACCAGGAGTTAACTCCTCAATCACATAATCTGTATTAGTGAAGATATACATGCGAAGAATGTACATGCTCTTATAGATGGGAGGTGAGGCTATTGGGATTCAGCTCCCAATGACTTCATTCTTTCCTAATAACAACAATATACAAAAATAAATGCACAATCTATCCATAGGATTAGGTGTCAACAAATAACGTACACAATAGTAACTTATTCTCTTTGTTACACCTTATTTCAAAGTTGAAAAATGTGGGTACATATGGGTCAAGGAATTACGCAATTCTAGGGTGGTTGGTGACTCATGCATGGAGGACTTAGTTATAATCGATTGTATGAGTTGTAACAGAGTTGGAAGAGTAGTTATGTGAGTTGTTATTTAGTTTAACTCAGTTCAGTGAGTTAAACTCAGTTGTGCTAGTTGTAACTGAAAATACACTAGTGATAGATGAGTGAATTAATTATTTAATTAATTCACAAGTAGTGTCTTACTTGCAACTTAATAAATACAATAGTTAACTACTTGCATTCCAGATCTAGTGGAGAGATAGGTGAAAGGGTGAGATGGACTATCTGTTGTGACTATAGTGGAGCATTCAATGCATCCACTCACACATTGGAGATGCCTATGAGGATTGAGTAGTGCAAACAAGTTAAGGTCGAATTCATTCAGGGATCTTCTTCAGCAGGGATTGCATAGTGGAGGCAGGCTGTCAGGAGGCAAGAAATTGGTGTGTAGATATGCAAATTTCTGCATGACATTGTGTGGCGATTTCATATTGTACTGAGAGATATATGAGCTAAGCTTTGTATGAGATTGTTACATGTTCCATTGATATACATAATATATGATAGTTGGGGTTTTTAGCTTTAATATTTCCCGGTAAAACATCTTGTTATGTGTGATGGATTTTGCTTCATATGTGTTTTGCAATTGGCGATTTAATTTTTGCAAAGAATTAAGTGGAAGGATTCTATATTTAACATAATATTAAATTGTTAGATCAGGAGAATCCGGAAATAAAATATTGTGTTTATAAATTTCTACAAAAGACTCTAGTGATGCAGATAAGGTGAAATACAAGGAATTTGAATTGGTGGCCATGACTCTTGTTAAACAATACACGGTAAAACACACACAAAGGGAAAGATAAGCATTGATTGCATTTCCATTAACCATAGGTGTGTATTTATAATACAATGAGGTGACTCTTGGATTCCACATTCCAAGGTCACTTGGACTCCTTTTGTCCATTAGGCTTCCACACCTACCCATATAGGATTATGTGTACAACATTCCCCCCCTTAATACGAAGGGGTATGTGTGAGTCCAAGAAGAGATTTGTAATACAAGTCTGCAAATTATGCATGGCAGCAATTAGGCTGAATCAACTTTATGAAATGTTGGCATAAAGAGGTGGTTTAAGGATGACCACCAACACTAGAATTCTTAGTGTAGTTCCCAGAACTCTTCCAAATCTGGAAAGAAGCTGAGGGTTTCTGCTACAGGAAGTTTCCTTCATATTTGAAGAGGGATACCTCCAACCTAGAAGAAGGGAGGTCTACAACCTGTAATGGTTTAAGGATGACCACCAGCACTAGAATTTTTAATGCATTTCCTGGAACTCTACCAAAGCTGGTAAGAAGCTGAAGTCTTCTGCTAGAGTAAGTGCTTCAAATTCTTTGAAGAGGAAGAATATCAACCGCGCATAGATGGTTTCAGGCTATCCACTAACCAAATGAATGCTCATGGGCATTCGTGTCTCTGGCTACAACTCTGAATCTGGAATGACAAGTTGTGGCTCAGGCTTGCTTGAACTGTTGTGTCTTTGGCTACAACTTGGAATATCGAATGACAGGTTGTGGGCCAGGCTTGCTTGATGTGGCTTTGAAGTTTGTAGATGACCACCATTTTCCCCCTTGTCAGGTACAAGGTGAGATGATGGCAAAAATCAACTGCAAGATTGTTCAATATTCTTGAACAAGTTCTGACATATGACTTAAACATCTTCTTGGTTGTTGAAGCCTTTCCAAGAAGCGATCCATCCAAGATGAATCTTTGTTATTGTAGGAGGCTTGTTTCTGAAGCATCTATGTGAAGAATGGGTGTGTCGACCACAGTGCTTGCATCGGTAAAGATCAAAATAGTGATCTTTCATATGGCCAACTCGATCACAGTGTTTGCATTTTACAATATTTTGTTGTTGCTGTGGAAGAGGAGCAGAATCTAAAACAACTGTAGGTGAGCTATCATGAAGAAATCTGGCACTCTGAAATTTTATGGGCTTGGAGAAGTCCAAAATATGAAAGGAAAACTCCTTGTCATATCCAAGACCTGTTCTATGATTGTTGTGAAAAAAATCTTCCCACGGTCTGATGATGGGCTTGGGAAGCCTAGGTTGGATGTTTGACTCTTCTGCATCTTTATGTAACTCTACTGCTTCATTGGGCACTAGATCTGAATCAACTGCAACGTTATTGACTTGTTTCTTATGGGAGTCTGATTCAATGTTCTAAATTAAAACAGGTTCAGAATGACAAATATTTTGCTAAATCTCATCTTGCTGAAGCTGAGACTCCAACAACAAAAATTCAATCTTTTCTTGTGCATGTTGTAGAGAGATTTGAATATCTGTGAGCGTGTCTTTGTTGACTTTAACTGTGCTTTCAACATTACACATGATTAGAGTTCTTAATAACTCTAATAAAGGGTAAATATAAGCCATTTAAACTTAAAAAATTTCTTGGTAACCCCACGCTTCAACACTCAACGAATCACAAAATAATGAGGAAGATAAATACAACTTAAGGTCTCAACTCATATGCTATTGATTTTGCTGAGTAAAAAAAAATCTTCTAATGATCTTACTTATGTTTGGAGGAAACATTAGTTAATTCATTTTTCTTGAGCATAGAATTCAAGAATTATTTTCAAGATCATTGATATTTGGATACTGGCTAAGAAAATTTCCTGGCCACACAACTTGTCCAAATTTAGTGCCCTACACCTAAACAATCTCTCTCGATACTGAATGCAACCCCCCAAAGCCTTTTTTTTTTCAAATCTTCAAGAAAGCACATGAAATAAAATGCAGAAAATACCTTCGGAGGTTAAAGACACAACTCTATGTGCAACATGCAGTGGGAACTGGTGCCACTTGACCACAGTTGTTGTTTATACAATTTAATGTCTTAAATTTCTTTCATTAATTATCAACCAGGGCTAGTAAGTTGATGAAGTGTGATGCATTGTATGTGCTTAGTTAACCTATTTCTTACTTCCTTGTTTTGTATTTTATTTTGTTTTGGGGGGTTTTGTTCTTTGATGTTTTAAGAATGTTTAGTCTAGAACTATGAAAAGATTTAAATGAATCTAATGAATTTTAAGAAGGAAGAAAAGGAAGTGTTCCTAAGTTAGTCTAATTTTCATAAAAAGAAACCAAAAACTATTGGCTAGTTAAGACCTAATTTGGAAAACAGAGCATCTATTTTATCTTATCATTAGTTCTATTCCATGGATCTAATTCTAAAACTAAGATGAAAAACTGCAATGCTTGGATTAAGTAAAAGCAGAAAATGAAACTACTGATGTACTTCTGTATACTTCAGCATTCAATTATGAGGTATGACCTTCTTGAGATGATGTTAAGTAACTGTCTGTACTTAAACTTCTAATGTCCTAGAACAATAAGCAAAGAATGCAATGGAAACATCTAATGTAGACTCAGTTACATCCAATATTCAATTATGAAGTGTGATCTTCTTGAGATAGTGTTAAGTAACCAATTACACTCTAGAAAACTAAGCAAATCTTGCAAAAAGGTAACTCAGTAATTGCACTCACTAAAAATTCAACCATTCAATCTTGAAACATGATTAAATCAATTTCTTTTAGAATGATTTTTAGGAATATCAGTGATTGCAATTAGGTGAGGATTTGAAAGCAAAATATGAAAGCATGCAAGACTAACTAAAAACAACTAATGTATATTTGACTTTTCTACAACATTCAATGTGAAGTGTTAACTTCTTGAGATGCTATGTGAGAAGTCAATTATACCTTAGTCTCTAAGAAAATGACAATGTGCAAAGTAAATTCAACCATTTTATGAATTAGATATTTAACTGTTTAGTTTATGATCATCATATTGAAATGGATTTTGAAAACATTTGTTGACACAGTTAATTGACAATTCTGTTCTAAGGAAATAAATGATAAAACAAGAAGGAAACTAGGCAACTGTGTAATATTATTATTCCAATCTTAATTTGATTTTAAAAACAGAGTTATCTATCTTCACGAAATGTCTTAGAAGAACAAGGCTGCATAATTCCGATTTAATATTATTCTATTGACTAAAAACTGGAATGAACATCAATCTAATTAGAAAACATATTTGTCAAAAAATAGAGTAATGGAAATTGAACTAAAACAACAAAGGAAAAACCTCCTCCAGTGCAGGGGCCCTCTACAACTGATTTGGCTAAACTACTAGCTGGTTAAATATGCACTTAAATAGTCATTGGCAACACGAACTTGGTATTAAGATAAAATGATTTCTAAATACAGAGTATCAACAAAAATCTTGATCTTAACACTTAAAATCTGAACTGCCTTCTCGGCCTTTTACAACTGATATTTAAAGGAAAATGCATAAGAGTTTGTGAGATAAAATTGCTACAGGTGGCTAATCCAAATTATAATTGCAATAGGACTGTTGGACCCTTTATTTGCTATGAAGATAAAATCAAGAGTCCTACTACTTTCAGATAACATACTTTGACTCCATCTTTGACCATGATCTTAGGTTCTTTTTTTCTGTCGATCTGGATCAGGTGAATATGATAGAATCCATGTAGAAATGACTCTAGAAACACCCACGTTGCCCAATTATTCATTTGACACCTGGAACCTGCCAAACTATGAGAGTAGCTAAGGAATCCACAGTTAACTGCAGAACAGGCTGCATTCTGTAGCTAAATTGCAAAAATCTATCCAAATAGCAAGAACATGAAAATATAATATGGCAATCATTTTGATGCATCCTTAAGACAAAACCTATCATTCATCATTGATTGGGGTCTGTGATCTTATGAGAAAGTGATGGAACGAGGTGACGAAAACTGTCAAAGAGAGGGTAATTCTGAGGTTCAACAGTTGTAATTATGAAACCGTTGTTATATCACTTCCTTCGCTGTCACTTTCTTCGCTAGAGACTTCTCGCCTTCTAAAAAAGTTTCGGAACACCTAAAACCTATTCTAAATTTATCATAATGAGATAAATAGTCTCTTAATCCAAAGTACTTCTCTAATTCTGCAACCATTACAAGAAAATCTAAAACAGAGCTTATGCTTGCACAGATTGCAAGCAAATTGTAGGTATATTCACCTATAGCATAAAAGCCATGATATCAAGTATTTGAGTTTAACTATGTATCAAGCTCAATTATTAGAAAATAAATGTACTAAGTAGCACTTCCAATGCTGTAGCGCGCAATTTTCCTTCAGGTTGATGACTATTGTGGTTCATGAGTTACACAATCCCATGTGTTGACTTTACATTCAATAGTAGCAGACTCACAAAATGCAAACTTGACATATTTAAACTAAACGAAACTCCATGTCGCTGCATTCACTGCTTGAATTATTCAACGCATTCATCATTCAATTTTTATTTATTTTTTATTTATTTTTGACTAACGAACAGGTAATACACATGAGACAATACAGATATGCTCCATAGTTTATAAATAGCACATGAAGCAAATAATTCACGGTCTTCAAAACTTCGCATAGACTGATGCTTTAGAATTTCTGGCGGACTCTACATGCACACACAAATGTTTTGATCGAAACTCGTGGTTATATTCAAGCACTGAGTTGCCCCCTCTCGAATGAAAAAGTAGCATTTCCACCAAATTTTAATACATTTGTTTTGACAGTAAACATCCAGGGACAATATTCACGCGCTTTGAATTGCAAAATTTTGTGGTACTTTGAAGGCATAAGAGCTCCATTTCAATGGCTGCTGCCAATTCTGAATCCATGCATAATATTTTCAGGTTACGTACAAGTACAATTAAATATCCTTCTTTTTAACCTTCTTTAAATGCAAATTGAAAATTTAACTCACATGGCTCCCGATTTGCACAGTGAGATGAAATTCGTAGAGAAAATCCATATTCTCCATGTGCACTTCAACATTTCCATAGAGGAGGATTATAACCCAGACTGCTCCTCAAGCTACAATCTTATGTTGCCTCCATGTTGTGATCCCCCCATATCAGTTCGAGCAACGTTATAAAGCAGTTAACTGTGCAGGCGTTCAACATAGTCCACTTAAAAACTCACTGGACCTCACAACCTTTCCCTTTCAAAACGAATTCTATGCGGGTGATACCTTTTTCTTTTTCTAAGTAATAACACTAACGTATATGCAAAAATGAAAACAAAAAATGGCAGATAGTGCAAACATGTTTAAGGTGAGAGAGGAGACAACACTGTGGTTTGAATTATCTTAATCGAGGCAGGTAGATACAAGAACCTGAATGGAGGAAACGTAGATACCAAGCCCCATGGAGGCAACTATGCTCAAATAGCTGAGAGAATTAGCGTTGTGAAACTTAATCGAAAAATTACTCGAAGTTATGGTTACTCGAATGAGGAGATTACATGCAGAACAATTAGCCGAACGTGCCAGAGCAGTCCAGTCATAGCAAAATAAGTAACGTTCTGCCCTAATCATTCCATTTGCTTGTGCCTTACACCACTAGCATGGCATGGATGACAAAACTAAATATTATTGCCAAGAATATATCAGTGACACAAGTACACAGAAATATTGTAATGGTTCCTTCAAGAGGCAGCGGTGAATGAGCTTGATAAACAGAGAAGTAATTAGAGGAGTTGCAAGGGTCAAGACAACCAAATTTAGAACCTATGCTCTGATGAAAAACTGAGGGAGGAAGGACTGACAGTAGAGAAAAACCACAAAAAAAAGTGGCTCATTCACATGAAGAAGTAGTAGATCTGAGGCTCTGATACCATGTTAAACAACGCACGGTAAAACACACACAAACGGAAAGATAAGCATTGATTGCATTTCCATTAACCATAGATGTGTATTTATAATATAGTGGGGTGACTCTTGGATTCCACATTCCAAGGTCACTTGGAATCCTTTTGTTCATTAGGCTCCCACACCTACCCATATAGGATTAGGTGTCCAACAACTTGAATGGTTGACGGCATAAGGGACAACCTTGTCACTTACATAGCTAACATTTACCATGCTCAATAAATGTATGAACCCTTGTCAAAACTATTTACCATCAAGAACATTGGAAAAATAGAAAGCTTGAAAAATGAACTAAGGAACACTAAGAGGACTAAGAAATATATTGTGGTCACTTTCTTTATAAAGATAGCAATAATGAGAGATGATGTTCTTGCCATTGATGAAATAGTGCCATACATGGAACTTGTGATCAAAACCTTATTAGGGTTTCCACCTTCTTGGAGTTCTTTTGCTTCAGGTCTTAAAAACTGGAAATAAGCTCCCACTTTTGAGGAATTATAAACATCCTTCAATCAAGAAGATTTAATAATTTCATTATAAACCAACAATGGATAAGTCTCCAATGCCTACATTTCTCATCACAAGGGAAACTCAAAAAATAAGGGGCCAAGAAAGAAGGTTGACATGTCTAAGATAGAATGTTATAACTTTCATAAAATGGTTCACTATAGAAGTGAGTGTCTAGTTAATCCTAGAAATAAGAAAAGAGAAAGATATCACATAAATGTGGTTGAAGAAGAAGCCTCTCCCAAGAGAGTGAAACCCGAAGAGAATGACATAAGGGAATTACACTATTCAAACCTTTGATCTTAGCTTTAGATATTTCATTTGTATATTTTATATTTATTTATAGGCTTAACATATTTTTGGAAAAGAAATTTCTTGTTTTATAAGTTTTAGGTATCCCTCAAATATTTGGAGGGAGCCCACAATACCTCCTAAAGATAAGTATCTCATTCCCTCTACATTTTGGTTTCATATAATTGTTTAAAGTTTTGATTATATTAAATAATAATCACCTTTCTACCTCTATTTACTTTTCTACGAAATGACTCGCTAAATGCTCAAGGAATATGAAAGAAGGCATCACAGGACAAAGCATTTAAGTTAAAAAGGTTTTTCAAGAAACAATGGTATGTGTTATATCATAAATATTTATTATTATCTTTGCATGACCATTATAAATTACTAACAATTGTTGTGTTTAACTCTCCTAAATCTTAAACATTCTTCTTTGGCGTGATTCATCATTTGATAAATATACCCACCTTATATCTTTGATTGTTTGTGTAAAATAACCCTAAAAAGGTTCTATGGAAAACCATAACCTAAGGGTATGTTATTAATGTCTAAAACCCTAAACGTAATTAGGGTTATTGATGAAGTAACTACTATTATGATGATGTCATGTTTGGGATCTTGGTATGATCATAAAAACTCTAACCTGTTAGGGTTGAAATGATGTTATCCAAAATCCCGAACCCTTGAAGTGTTGAAAAGGAAGGGCTTGCTATATTATGAACTAAAATCCTAAATTATTAGGGTTTGGTTGGGTTTGTTATCACTCATAAGTTTTAAAAGTTTCATTGATAGGGTCTCGCATATCATTCACCTAGGTTCCATGTTGTTTTCACGGTTAAATTCATGAAATTTATGAAAAAACACATGTAACAAGCTTTATCCTAAGTCTAAACCCACCTTGAGTCATGTCATGTCATTCAAATCCATTTAATTTCATTTAGTTTTCGCACCCATGCCTTCAAATAAAAAATAAGCCACTCATTTGTTTTTTCACCATTTCATAGTGAATACAATGGTAGAACAATGAATTTCACTACGGAATTACCTGAAAATTCTATAGAAGATCTGACAGGATTTTAATTGTTTTTGCTACGAAACTGTGTTTTTCTATAGAAAAGATAGAGCGGTGTGAGGTGTCAAGTTTTCTATGGCCAAGGGTAAAGGTGAGGTCAGCAAATTAGTTACCATGATCACCAAGCATGCAAGATCGTGATTTGACTCATCGTTTCTTTTTGTGGTCACATTTGTCATCATTCTCCCTCAAGTTGTCGAATTTAATTTTAAATTTCGCCTCTAGAACCTCTTTTTCATTCATTGTTCAAAGTCTTGCATGTAGCATCACAATGTCATCCTTGAAGAGCTGATTCATAGTCCAAACAACTTGTTGTCTAGGTTTTTTCATTTGCAGGTGTCACAACTAAGAGGCAGCGAGAGTATAAAGGAGCAATGGTAGCGAAGAAGAAAGTGAAGAAAGGAGGTTGATGTGTGAGATACGAGCCTATGGATTTAAAACTATTGAATGAAGATCCTAGTTTCATGGATTCTTTCAGGAATTTTGGTTGTCCATAGTTCTATAAGAAGCTGTAGGGTTTTCATGCTTAGATATCCAAAGACTTCACAACCGATTTCATAGGCACATCCTCAAAGGTAGGAGTATTGAATTTCACAGTATCACCTGATACTATCTCTCAGGCTACAGAAATACCCAGAGGAGGTGAGGAATGGTTCAAAGGTACAAAATTCAAAATGCAGAGCTATCAAGAATTTTTCAAATAGGAGCACATCGGAGCTGACATGGAAAGTGGCATCCCCAAGAGTTATATGAAAGAAAATTATTCAAAGTTGTTGTTTTTGGTCCAGAAGTATTTTACTTACAAGGGAAGGTTTCAAATGGTCTACTTATATCATTTTAGGCTCCTTTTGCATTTCGTTGGTAAGAAGCCCCTTGATTTGCCTTTATTTTTATTTAGAAGTTTGGGGAATATGTCTGATAAGGTCCAAGCCAAGGCTGAGGGTAGTGAAACAACATTTTTTCACCATGGCCTAATCAAATTATTAGTGCTAGAGGAATTAAAGAAGTTAAATAGAGATTGGGCATCTTTTCTCTTTCTTAGTGGATATGAAGTAGATTAAGTGACACCTAAAAAGATTTCAAAGCCAAATATCACTTCATCTCCAGCTATGATAGAAGAAGTTAATGAAGAAGGAGGATATCCTATTGTGGAACCAATGGATATTGAAGTTGAACCCATACCAGAGACAAATATCTCACAACCATCACCTACAAGTCAAAAAACAAAAAATTAGCAAACATGGTAGCAGGAGGATAACCAAGATTCAAACCATTGCCAAAGGAAATATTGAAGACATCCTCCAAGAAATAGAAATTTAAGAATCTCCAATTGTACAAGCAGAAGACATTAAAGGGGATAGAAGGAAGAAGAAGAAAGGTAAGTCTGTCAAAAAAATAGATTTTGCAGGAGAAGATGTTGGTTTCATTTTCCAGCCAAGGAAACCAAAGACCAGGTCACATCTTGAAAAGGGTGCCATGGATATCAAGAGAGCAAAAAATATTGTTGAAGGCAAGCATCAAGAGAACATTATAGACCTATCTCCAGCAACAGAAGATGTCTTTGTGCAAATAAAAGGAAAGGAACAATTTGAGGAAAAGACTGAAGTACGGATATTACAGGAGCAATTAAGAGAGGCCAAGGAAGAATTTATTGAAGTCAAATTGGAACTACAAGAGGCCAAGGTAGAAATACAACTAATGGTAGAATTTGAAAAAGAAATGAAGGATCAACTAGACAAATATGACAAAACTTTGTCAAATGCCAAGAAAATGTTGAAGAGAAGTCTTCCTCTAAGGAAAGTGGTGAAGAACACAAGGAAAAGAAATCTATGGTTGTAGTCTGAGAGAAAAAGGCTCAAAGGGCAGGATAAGGAGCTAGAAGGCCAAATGGATATGATCCAAGAAGAACTGAAGAAAAGAGGGCTGAAAATTAGAATGGTAAATGAACCTGAAGAGGTACAACCTGTTGATGCTAAAGATGAAATACCCAAAGTCTAAGGGGTTAGTGTAAAACATTTTTTATTAATTTTACAACTTGCAGGAAACATCAATTTTGGTTGAAAAGCTGAATTTTTGAAGAAAAATGACAAATCTGTGTTTTCAACCAAATTAGGCATTTTCTTAGCAAAGTCCAAGCTTGAGGGCTGGAATTCGCTATGAAATTATTGTTGGATGCTTTTTACCCAAAAAACCAGTTTTGATGGAGATCTAAGGAGGGAAAGTGATGTTATTTAACCCATATGACTTCACAAACATATCTTGATCAGCAGAGGAGGCAAAAAAGGAGGTTGGATGATTGAAGTAAATGTGCTACTAAATTTTGCTACGAAACTGCCTAAGGTCACTCTATTTTTGTAGCAAAGTGTTTTTAATGGATTTTGGAGGTATGAAAAGTGTGTTGAAGAACATCTAGCCACGTGGATACATCCAAGATGACAGTGGGCCATCAAAAAAAAGTTTGAATACTCGACAAGAGTGTCACCAATCCATCTCAACATGAAGACAAGGATTAAAGTTGAGTTTATCTTTTCCTAAAAAATAGGAATGTTGTTTCCTAAATCTAGTGGGTACATTAATGTTTTAGTGATGGTGAATTCCACTCGAGTAGTTGATCCTTATCAATTTAATTTTCCCGCTACTGAAGAAGTGAATGTAATAAATGTAAAGCATAGTCCTATTAGAAGTGTAAGTCTTTAGAGACTAGGTGTCTTTTTCAGTTCCAAGAATAGTTATGATAGGCATCAAAGTGATGGTTCGATGATCTAGCCAGCTGGGCTGATCCTATGTAAGAAACAAAGGTCTAATTATAGACAATAAATCAGATCATAAAGGGTTGGAGAATGTTACTTTGAGACTACTATTATTGTAAATTTTGGAATATCAATAATATACATTGATGGTGTTTTTCTGTTTAACCTGAGATTCTTTGACTGTTGTAATGAGTTTATGCCTTATGTTTTCTTAATATCTTTTCTCAATGTATTGATGTTAAATTACTCATAATTCATGCCCTCTTGCTCTGACTTCCTTTTGACATTAAGTTATTGAAATTTCCTATGTGTTAGTATTATCTTTTTCATTGAAATGGTAAAAGCTTTCGCTTCCACAAGGAGAAATCATTTGTCACTATATATCTTCATACTGACTCCATGAGCCCAATGGTAGTGAAATATATCCCATTTTCACCTGGAATTAAATACACTAAAACACTTATCACATAGTTAGCCATCTAATTTAAGACCTAATTGAGAAAATCATTAGATAAGTTGAGAGAGGCCTCTCAGGATCAAGAGGCTAATCCTTAGTCAAAAGCTGGTTTGAAAGAGTTACTCTAAGTTGTCTATTGGATAACCCCATCAGTACCAATTTAGAGATAACATTTTTGTGCGTCTGTCAGGAGTCTGAAGACATATTTCCCAAAGTTTGTGCTCAAACAGTGAAGTTGAACTCTTGGAAGTAGCAGGAGCTCAGAACATTTCAAGGCTACATAAACTACCTTAGTGACTCCACTAAAAATCTTCATGCTTAAAGGTGGCTTCGAGAGAGAGATACACAAGGAGAACTCCAGATCCTAACCCATCTACAATTGTGGATAATCCAGAGAGCATTCTTAAAGGCATTGGAAGAAGCTCTTCAAAATCAGGTATTCCATCACATTCAAGAGCTTTGTCCTCTGAAATTATTCGAAGTCATGAAGATAGGTAATTTGATGATAAAATTGAATAAGTATTGTTTAGTTCTAAGACTAAAAACGAACTGACTGATATAATACTAGACCTACAAAGACTAGGTATAGTATCTAAAGAAGAAAAGGAAGAATTCCGGAAAACATTCACATCATCTATTGTTAAAGAGGGAGTCTTTTGAAAATTTAAAAGAGTTAGATCCATTTGAGTTTTTATCGAAAGGAAAATCTAGTATACCTTTTCCTGAGTGGACTTCATTCATATCTAGATTTCAGATACCATCTACACCACCTCCTAACAGCTCATCTTCACCTATTGTTTTCCCAAAAAATCGAAATTTAATCTCATTTGTTGTCCTTCCACATATCACAGTTCTTGTCATCATGGCTGGAATTGTCCCTCCTCCTCCTTCTATTGGACCTGCAAGGTATGCTCCACTTTTCCTCCCTGATGTTCTTCAAGACCTCCCAGATGGATACTCAACTAGAATTAAAACCTTAGGGAGTGAAGAGGACATATCAGCTGAGGAACATGTGGACCAATTTAATGACTTCATTGATAGAGAAGAGGTATACCATGAAGATGTAAAAATGAGATTATTTTCCCAGATTTTCATTTTTGAAGTAACAAAATGGTTTAAGGCCTTAGCTCCTGCAAGTTTGCAAAATTGGGACCAACTAGAAGATAGTTTTTTGACCAAGTGAGGGAGTAAGGTGAATCCAGTGTAAGCCTTGAAAGAATACAAAAATTTGAAAGAGCCTTAGATGAATTTGTCCAAGACTTGTCTAAGAGATTTAATAAATTATATAACTCCATACCTGCTCATATTAAACCTCCTCCAGGAGTTGCTCAATTACACTATGCAGAGGCAATTGATTATGAGTTTTCCATATTTCTTAGGGAAAGAGAGTTTTCTTCTCTAGAAGAAATGCAGAATGATGTAGTAAAAGTGGAAGTAAACATGGTAGTTGCCAAGAGGTCTAAGATGGGAAAAACAAAATTGAAAGAAGAAGTAAAACCTTCATCCTCAGATGCTAAATTTGATTCTATTTTGAAGACTATGGAAAAACTCATGGATAGAATTATTCTTGGAGCCACTCCCTTACCTCCTACACCACAAGATCCACAGATCATAAATCCACAATTTAGGAGGCCTCAAAATCAGCAAAAAAAAAGAGAAAACAAAAATCATCCTGACCCACAAGTGAGGGCTCAATTTCAACAAAATTTTCTTGATGAAGAGGAAGCTCAACCTGCGTTTCAAGAGGATATTATCCACTATCTAGATGAAGATATGTCTGGGATGTTTATAACTAAGGAAGAGCATGATGAGTCTGGTCATGATTTGAAAAAATACAAGGGACAATCTGATTACCTAAAGGGTTATCAACATGCCATATTTAAAATGAATAAGAAATACAATTTAAGAAATAGAAATGTTCCCATTACCACAAACAAATCTTCTCCAAAGAAGGATGTTCCTAAAACAACTGAGCCAAAGAAAGACCCACCACCTCCACCTCCTGCCAAATAAGTTGAAAAAACCACATCTACTTTCAGTCTAGAGGATGAGATCTCTAAAATTAAAATCCCTATCCCTTTTGGAGAAATTATCTAGGTCACTAAATATAGAAGAAAAATTGTCAAGATGTTGAATTCTCAGCCAGGACCTTCAAACATCCTAAATCTGCAACAAGATCATCCTACCATTTTCCTAGGACCAAGGGTAGAATATGAATAGAATGAAGAGGTCCCTCCCTTTTATGTCAGTCTAAATATTCATGATATGAATTTTCACAATGCCATGTTGGACACAGGGGCTTCCCACAACCTTATGCCTAAAGTAATCATGGAGACACTGGGTTTAGAAATCACTAGACCCTATAAAGATTTTTTTTCTTTTGTCTCCAAGAGAGTTCAATGCATAGGTCTTAACAAAGATGTTGTGGTCGGCTTAACACAAGTGCCTGCTAAAACAGTGGAGATGGAAATAGTAGTAGTTGACATTCCTCCAAAGTTTGGTATGCTCTTATCTAGAGCTTGGGCAGCTAAAATCAAAGGAACTATGCAGATGGATATGACATATGCCACCATTCCTATGTTTGGGGAGCAAAGTGTTGAGAAATTATAGGGCTGTAGGTTAATACAATTCTCTTCTTGATAGTTACTTGTGAATGTACTTATGTATTTTCTTCTTTACGTTAAGTTAATCTTTCATCAAGCCAATTATCAAAACGTATGACACAAATATTAGGCTCCTAGGGCCAGGGCAAAAAATCGCAAAGAATTCTTCTTATTGACCTTCCAATGACAAGTACCAAGGCCCAGACTTAAGATCTTGATCTTGATCTTCACATTTCATATGCTTATAGAATTGTTTGAACAGTAGGAAGGTAAATCAAAGATTTACCTTCCTTACTATGGCTGTCTCTTCTCCTTATGTTCTGCACTGTGACCTTCATTTATTCGCACTTCAACACTGCATTGTCCACTGGTATACATTCGCACTCTCTCCTAATATATGTCTGTTGTAGGTTCACATATCACGGTAGTTCTTAACCCAACCAAATCCACAAATCTTCCACACTGAAATATTTGTTATATTCGGACTGTAGTCTCAAAGTATGTCCGTAGTTATTGCTTGGATGTTACCGCATAATGCTTCAGTCCTGTACTTCTTCTTATTCCGTATCTGTGTCATTATTTCAGACATATATTCCACATTTTCTTCTTAGTGATTTCCGCAATTCTCTTCAGGTATGTCCATTGTTTTATTTCAATCTGCACCAAAGCTGCATTATAAATGATCCGCAATTTTAGTTATATATACACATGAATGTGATTGCTTTTAGGCCGACCATCTAGCTAAGGGATAGGCCGACTTGACCACAGTGAATAGGTTGACGTGAATTTAGATTTTATTCATTATTTAATGTGGCGAACTTTGTTGTAACTATAGCTTGACTTCCATCATTGATTTGACTGCCAGCAAGGTCTTGACACTTAATTACATTTTATATCTTTGACTTCTTCTTTTCATACTTACATAGTCAACATGAAGACCGACCTAGTTACACTTTTCAACACAAATAAGGTTGTATATGGAAAGTAGGATGGCCTACATGGTGAGAAGTAAAAATAAGCCTCAAAATTTTTCAATTTATGATGTTAAAATTGTATTAGGATCATCAATTTTTTTCAATTAACTAACTGATGAAGCAGGAATTGAAGGAAAAATAGAAAATCAGTACGCTGAAAATCAAGAAGGCGTGGATGAAAAAGTAGAAGGTTGTTGGATTTTCACTTTGATGGCTCTTCTGGAAGAGAGGGGGCTAGAGCAGGCATATGGATCACTAATCCTGATGATGAAATAAAGTTTTACTCTTTTAAACTTAACTCTGATTGAACCAACAATATGGAAAAATATGAATCATTGTTTTTGGGTTTAGAAATTTTGAAGAAACTAAGTGCCAAGAAGATATCTGTGTGTGGTGATTTAGAGTTAGTGATCAAAAAAATTGAAGGATAATACCAAAAAAAGGAAGTAAGAATGGGGGATTACATAAATCTGATCATGGAAATGCTTGAAATTTTTCAAGAATATGCCTTCATTGTGAAAACTAGAGACCAAAATTCAGTGGCTGATTCTCTAGCTATCTTTGCAAGTTTATTTGTCATCCCTACGCATTCTACTGAGAAGTATGAGGTTGAGGTCAGACATAGGCCAGAAATTCCTGATAATTGATTCATTGGCAAGTGTTTGAGGATGATCAACAAGTCTGATATTTCATTGAATTGAAGGAGGAGTTTGAAAACATTCAAGTGGATCAACAAAATATGTTTGCTGAAATCAAGGTTAATTCTGAAGTCTTGCAGCTGAAAAAAAAATTGTATACCAAAGGGCCTTATTTATCTTGAAATTTTTTTTGATTAAAATGATGCTTTTAAATCTCCTAGAATCCAGGTTGATGATAAGGAGGTAGAGACTTGCAATATTGACTTGCAATCTTGGTACAACAACAACACCTAAAAAGGTCAAACTTTCTAAGTTTATTTCTATGGAGATGAGACAGAAGTATGTGGATATGATGAAGAAATATATTTATGTTTTTGCATGGAGCTATGTTGATCTAAAAAGGTATGATCCTAGCATTATACAACATACTATTCCTATCAAAGAGAATGAGAAACCTTTCAAACAGAAGCTGAGAATAATTAATCCTTTGCTCATGCCCCTGATTGAGAAAAATATTAAGAAATTTTTTGATGCAAATATCATTGTTCCTATAAGGTTTTCAAAATGGCTTGCTAATATGGTACATGTCAGAAAGAAGAGTGGTGAGATCACAATCTGTATTGAATTTAGAAATTTGAACAAGGCTTCTTTGAAGGACAACTATCCTCTTCCCAAGATGGATTAGATTTTGCAGAATATTGTTGGCTCTCAAAGAATCTCCATGTTGGATGGATTTTCAGGTTACAACTAGATATTGGTACATCCAAAAGATAAAGAGAATACTGCCTTTACCACGCCATGGGGAACATTCATGTACGCCAAGATGCCTTTTGGTTTGATGAATGCAGGAGCGAATTTTCAAAGAGCAATGGATATTGTCTTTGCTGAGGAGAAATACAAATCAATTTTGGTCTATTTGGGTGACATAACTGTGTTTTAAAGAAAGGAGGAGGATCACTTGAAACATTTGGAGAAAATTTTGCAGAAATGCAGAAAATTTGGCATCTCTCTTAATCCCACTAAAAGTATTTTTTTCTCTAAATTCTGGAAATTTGTTGGGCATATCATATCTAAGGATGGGATAAAGATTTATCATAATAGAGTCAATGCAATTCAGAAGGTAGACCTGCCAAGGAATAAGAAGGAGATTCGGTCTTTTCTTGGAAACGTAAAATTTTTTAGAAGGTTCATCCCAAAATTTGTTGATATTGTCAAAGACATTACCAAGATGTTAAAGAAATGATCTAATATTAAGTGGATTATTGAAGCTAAGAAATCATTTGAAGAGATAAAGAAATCCCTCACTCAAGCCCCAGTGCTAATTAGCCCAAATTTCTCAAGTGAATTTCTAGTTTTCACATTTGCTTCTGAAAATACAATTGTTGGAGTTTTATTGCAGAAAGGAGATCAAGGTACTAAACATCCTATTTCTTTTTTTAGCAAGACTCTTGTCAACTATGAGGTGAAGTATAATATTTTGGAAAAACAGGCATATGCTTTGGCCAAAGCTCTTAAAGACTTCAGAATTTATGTTTTTCATTCTCGTGTCATTGCATTTGTACCTAACAATGTGGTTAGAGATATTTTGAAAAAAGATGATCCTGATGGAAAAAGAGGGAAATGGATAACTACTTTGCTGGAGTATGACATAGAAATCAATCCTACAAATTTGGTGAAGGACTGGAGTTAGAAAAACTAATGGCACAGTCCAACTTTGAATGTCTTGACATGAACTTCATTGCAGAAATTTCAGAGCTGACAGAAGAAGAAGAAGAGTTGGTCCCTGTTGAAGAGAAATTCATCTTGTCTGAATGGTAAAGAGATGTAATATTTTTCCTACATCATCAAAAAGCTCCTCCAGAGTTGACCAAGTCAAAATCAAGGTTTGTAAAGTTGAAATCATTAAGATACTATATTGTGAATAAAAATTTGTATTGGAAAGATACCGGTGGGATTCTTTTGAATTGTTTGTTGGAAGATGAGGCTAAAAATCTCATTGAAGAGTTCCATAAGGGAGATTGTGGAGGACACCATTACGGGAAAGCCACATCCAACAAAATACTCATGGCAAGCTACTACTGGCCTACTATGTTTAAGGATGTCTAAAAGAAGATCGTTGCATGCCATGAATGCCAAATTTTTTATGGTAAGAAGAAGTTATTTCCTTTACCTTTGATGCCAATATATGTTGAAGTACATTTCCAACAATGGGGGTTGGATTTCATTGGTAAAATACACCTAGCATGCTCAGGGAAGCATCGTTGGATTTTGACAACCACGGATTATTTCACTAAATGGATTGAAACAATCCAAACAAGGCAAGCTACTGATTCATTCATCATTCAATTCTTGGAGAACAATATTTTTTCCAGGTTTATTTGTCTTATGAATTTTATTACCGATAATGCACAAGCTTTTAAATCCAAAAAATTAATTATATTTGTCATCAGTATCATATTACACTTGGAAATTCAACATCCTATTACCCTCAAGGTAATTTCCTTGCAGAATCATCCAACAAAAGTATAGTGAGGATCATCAAAAAGGTGTTGCAAGAAAACAAGAGATCATGGCATCTAAAGTTGAAGTTTTCTCTCTGGGCTGATAGAGTTTGCACAAAGCGATCCATTAGTACATCTCCTTATGAATTAGTGTATGGAGCTGAAGCTATTTTTCCCACTTCTTTGGGAGTTTCGATAATGAAGTTGTTGCAACGACATGAAGAGGAGCCAAATTCTATTCAGAGGAGGATAAATCAACTTTTACCTCTGCAAGAAAAAAGAAGAAGAGGTATATAACAATCATCAGCAATCACAAAACATAGTGAAGAAAACATTTGATAGAAAATTTAAAGAGGAAAATTTCCAACTTCAAGATGTAGTTTTGAAATGGGAAGCCATAATTGAAGAAAAGGGGAAGCATGGAAAGTTTGAGAATATCTAAAAGGGACCATTTGTGATAGTTGCATGTCATGGAAACAACACTTATCTACTTCAGGAAATGGATGGACAACTATGTGTAGGAGGACATGTCAATGGCAAGTTTCTGAAACACTACTCCTCGTAAGTATTTTAACTGAATTTCACTCCACTGCATATATTTTGTTTTTGTTATGATTTTTTGCTAATATATATAAGCTCATCATCAAGCTTGAGCTCGAGGATAAGGCCATAAGAGCTTGAGGAAGTCTTTATGAATTTCAAAAGTTTTTGTTTTCATTAAAAGAAGGCACTGGAACTATGTGTTCTTTGTTGTACCATAGGGGCACGCCAACCCCAATGGAGCCATTGTTCTCACTCATAAGTTTTAAAATTTTCATTGATAGGGTCGTGCATATTATTCGCCTAGGTTCCATGTTGTTTTCATAGTTAGATTTATGAAATTTATGAAAAAACACATGTAACAAGTTTTATCCTAAGTCTAAACCCACCATGAATCTTGTCATGTGAGTCAAATCAATTCCATGTCATTTAGTTTTCGCACCCATGCCTTCAAATCAAAAAATAAGCCACTTTTCTGTTTTTTCACCATTTCGTAGCGAATATAATGGCAAAAAAACGAATTTTGCTATGGAATTACCTGACAATTCTGTAGCAGATCTGTTAGTATTTTAACTCTTTTCGCTACAAAACTATGTTTCTCTGCAGAAAAGACCGAGCGGTGTGAGGTTTCAAGTTTTCGATGGCAAAGGGTAAAGGTGAGGTCATAAAATTAGTTACCATGATCATCAAACATGCCAGATCATGATTTCACTCATCATTGCATTGTGTGGTCACATTTGTCATCATTCTCCCTCAAGTTGTCGAATTTCATTTTAAATTTCACCTCTAGCACCTCTTTATCATTCATTTTTCAAAGTCTTGCATGTAGCATCACAGTGTCATCCTTGAAGAGTTGATTCACAGTGAAAAAAACTTGCTTTCTAGGCTTTTTCATATGCAGGTGTCACAACTAAGAGGCAGTAAGGGTATAAAGGAGAAATGACAGTGAAGAAGAAAGTAAATAAAGGAGGTTATTGTGTGAGATACGAGCCTATGGATTTAAAACTATTGAATGAAGATCCCAGTTTCATGGACGATTTTAGGAATGTTAGTTGTCTACAGTTATGTCAAAATCTGCAAGGTTTTCATGCTCAAATGTCCAAATACTTCGCAGCCAATTTCATAGGGACAACCTCAAAGGTAGGAGTATTGAATTTCATAGTATAACATGATACTACCTCTTAGGCTACAAAAATACCTAGAGGAGGTGAGGAATGGCTCAAAGGTACAAAATTCAAAATTCAGAGCTATGAGGATTTGTCAAACAGGAGCACATCAGAAATGACATGGAAAGAGGCATCCCCAGGAGTTATATGAAAGAAATTATTCAAATTTTTTGTTTGTGGTCTAGAATTATTTTACCTGCGAGGGGTGGTTTCACATGGTCTACTTATATCATTTTAGGCTCCTTTTTCATTTCATTGGTAAGAAGCCCCTTGATTTTCCTTTCTTTTTGTTTAGAAGTTTGGGGAAGATGTCTAATAAGGTCCAAGCCAAGGATGAGGGTAGTGAAACATCAGTTTTTCACCATGGCCTGATCAAATTATTAGTGTTGGAGGAATTAAAAAAGTTAAACATAGATTGGGTATTTTTTCTCTTTCTTAGTGGATATGAAGTAGATTTAGTGACACCTAAAAATATTTCAAAGCCAAAGATCACTTCATATCTAGCTGGGATAGAAGAAGTTAACGAAGAAGGAGGACATCCTATTGTGGAACCAATGGATATTGAAGTTGAACCCATACGAGAGAAAGATATATCACATCCATCACCTGCAAGTCAAAAACAGAAAATTAGCAAACATGGTAGAAGGAGGATAACCAGGAGTCAAACCATTTCCAAAGGAAACATTGAAGACATCCTCCAGGCAATAGACATTGAATAATCTCCAATTGTCCAAGCAGAAGACATTGAAGGGGATAGAAGGAAGAAGAAAAAAGGTAAGTCTGTCAAATAATTAAATTTTGCTGGAGAAGATGCTAGTTTCATTTTCTAGCCGAGGAAATCTATGACCAGGTCATAGCTTGTAAAGGGTTCCATGGAGAGAAAGAGAGAAGAAAATATTGATGGAGGAAAGTATCCAAAGAACATTATATACCTATCTCCAGCAACAGAAGAGGTCTTTGTGCAAAGAAAAGGAAAGGAACAAGTTGAGGAAAATACTAGAGTACAAATATTGTAGGAACAATTAAGAGAGGCCAGGGAAGAATTTATTGAAGTCAAATTGGAACTACAAGAGGCCAAGGTAGACAGACAGCTAATGGCATACTTTCAAAAATAAATGAAGGATCAGCTAGAAAAATATGAAAAAACTTTGTCAAATGACAAGAAAATGTTGAAGAGAAGTCTTCCTATGAGGAAAGTGCTGAAGAACACTAGGAAAAGAAATCTATGGTTGCAGTCTGAGAGAAAAAGGATCAAAGGGTGAGTTAAGGAGTTGGAAGAACAAATGGATATGATCCAAGAAGAACTGAAGAAAAGAGGGTTGAAAATTAGAATGGTAAATGAACCTGAAGAGTTACAGCTTGCTGATGCTAAAGATGAAATACCCAAAGTCTAAGGGGTTATTATAAAACATTTTTGATTTAATTTACAACTTGTAGGAAACATCAATTTTGGTTCAAAAGCTGAATTTTTGAATAAAAATGACAAATATGTGTTTTCAGCCAAATTAGGCAGTTTCGTAGCGAAGTCCAGGCTTGAGGGCCGAAATTCGCTATGAAATTCATGTAGGATATTTTTTACCCAAAAAACCAGTTTTGATGGAGATCTAAGGAGTGTAAGTGAAGGTATTTAGCCCATATTACTTTAAAAACATATCTTGATCAGTAGAGGAGGCAAAAAAGGAGGTTGGATGACTGAAGAAATGCGCTACTAAATTTTTCTACAAAACTGCCTAAGGTCACTCTGTTTTTGCAACGAAGTGTTTTTAATGGATTTTGGAGGTTTGAAAAGTGTGTTGAAGAACAACCAGCCATGTGGATACATCCAAGACGACAGTGGGCCATCCCAACAAAGTTTCAATACTCAACAGGAGTGTCACCAATCTAGCTCAACATGAAGACAAGGATTAAGGTTGTGTTTATCTTTTCCTAAAAAATAGGACTATTGTTTCCTAAATCTAGTGGGTACATTAATGTCTTAGTGATGTTGAATTTCACTCGAGAATCTGATCCTTATCAGTGTAATTTTCCCACTACTGAAGAAGTGAATGCAATAAATGTAAAGTAGAGTCCTATTAGAAGTGCAAGTCTTTAGAGACTAGGTGTTTTTTTCAGTTCCAAGAATGTAGTTTATAGTTATGATAGGTGTCAAAGTTATGGTTCGATGATCTAACCAGCTGGTCAGATCCTATGTAAGCAACAAAGGTCTATTTATAGACAATAAATCGGATTAGAAAGGGTTGGAGAATGTTACTTTGAGACTACTATTATTGTAAATTTTGGAATATTAGTAATATACAGTGATGGTGTTTTTCTTCTTAACCTAATATTATTTTACTGTTGCAATGAGTTTATGCCTTATGTTTTATTAATATCTTTTCTCAATGTCTTAATGTTAAATTAATAAGAATTCATGCCCTCATGCTCTGAATTCCTTTTGACATTAAGTTATTGAAATTTCATGTGTGTTAGTATTATCTTTTTCATTTAAACAGTAAAAGCCTCAGCTTCCACAAGGAGAAATCATTTGTCACTAAATACCTTAATAATGACTCCATGAGCCCAATGGTAGTGAAATCTATCCCATTTTTCACCTACAATTAAATACACTAAAACACTTATCACAGAGTTAGCCATCTGATTTAAGACCTAATTGAGAAAATCATTAGATAAGTTGAGAGAGCCCTCTTAGCCTGAAGAGGCTAATCCTCAGTCAAATGCTAGTTTGAAAGAGTTACTCTAATTTTTCTAGTGGAGCAACCCATCAGTATGAATTTAGAGATAACAAGGTCTATAAGAAATACTATTGTATTTATAAGCTCCTAGGGATAAAACCTAGGTATGTGTCCATTCTGTTGTAGCTTGATTGATATATGTCTGATATATTAATATTGCCTGGCATATGAAAAGGCCATGTTTAATGATGATTTCCTAGATATATGTGTTGACCTAATTACTAATCATCATAAGTCCTAGGGTTTGAAAACAATCCCTAGTACAAGTTTGAAGTTCTAGGATAACGTTTTGGAAATCTAGGGTTTTTGCAACTAAACCCTAGTAGTAGTTAAAATTATCTAGTATAAAATCTATAATGTTTGCTGAGAATTTGTGGATGGAAAAATCTAGGGTTTACATCAAACCCTAGTAGAAGCTAGTCATGTTGATCATGCTGTGCATGTTTTGATTGTATGAAATATAGGGTTTACATGAAACCCTAGTGGAAATTATATCATATGACTTTCAAATGTTATTAGATACCTTTATTTTCTTTTGAATTATTTTCTAGGGATCACCATATGATAGAACTTATATTCTGTCATCTTAAGTTTTTGATGTGATTTAGGGTTTGTAACAAAACCTGGGCTAGAAGTTGTAGTATTGAAGTATAGTCTCTTGTTGATGCTTCCACTAATATAAGATCTCGATATGACTAACTTCATGCTTCTATAGATTTGGTTGTACTTGCTCTCTAAGTTGTGTAGGTACATCATATACAAGTTGGTAAAGATGTTCGTTGATATGATAAGCATGATGAGAATGATGGAAGCCATGAAATATTCTCCAACATCAAAGGTAGAAGTTAATCTCTCTACATTAAGAGGGATCCTGGATAGAATAAATATCCCTGGTTAAGAGGGAAGGCACAACATAGTTTTTGATTGGAGAATACATTTTGAAAGATATGTTGCTACATATGAAGTAGGAAAAGGAATCTTCTCTCAAAGGTTTGACTGATAGACCTACTGAGATTAGTTGAAGAGAAACTTAGAGACCTCGAAGGTTTGTTTTTAATAACATTTGAAAGAGTATTACTGATTTGGTTTGTGCTTCTACAGGAAAATCTCTCGAAGGTTTTATAACCATGATGGTTACCGATTAGTTTGATCAGGAGAGTTTTGTTGTTAAGGATTTGTGAGTAAATCATTTCATAGAAATACATCGGGTTGACACTTTGTTTTGATGTACAGTAGGGAGGGTGGCATCGGGTGGATGTGCACCTAGTTCCCTGGGTTGATGGTTAGTAAGTAATCATGATGGTACCTACAGAGGCTAAAAGCTTTAGTCCATATTATTCCCACTTGGATAGATTGCCTTAGTGAGGAATCTAGTCCATGGAATTGCAGTGCCTAATTAGTTGAGAGACCAATGGATATATTTCCCTATTCAAGAATCTAGTCCATGACATTGAGGTGCCTAAAAATTCTTCGTAGTTCACATAGTTTAGATCTTCCTTGTATATTATTAATACCTCCCTAGTTAAGAGGGAGTGTTGAATATTATAACTAGGTTCAATCTTCATAAATTATAATTTAGTCAAAATAATAAAGAAAAAGAATTTATATTATTATTAAATGACTTATTAAACCATGGGTTTCATACTTGGGTCATATTATTTTAGGTAAAAGTCCCAATTGTGGACTTCTAGGATTTATTTTTAGATTATCGAGTCATTATAGATTTAAATTTACCCATCTTGGGCTTTTGAATCATGTAAAAGGGTTTAATATTGAGTCAAAAATGAATTATGGAGCCTCCACACCAAGCCAACCTTAATGTGATCAAGTCAATCTCAACCACAGGAATTTGAGCTCATCACAAGCCTATATATATAAGGAGATTGAACTCATTTGGAGGACTCTCTCACTCACACCAATAAATTCGATATCTACTACTGCATAGGAAAAAGTGTGAAATCAAGGAAGGGGCTAAAAGGAGTGTGAGTTTGGACAAGTTAAGGGAGTGAAGGAAAATCAAAATTTTGGTGTCTCTCTCTCTCACTTGCCCTAGATTCGAATATAGAAGTACCTCATTGTTTTTCTACTTCCAGTTGTTGGAAGTTGTTGCCAGTTGTTGCATGTTGCTGATGCCAAGAGAAGAATAGGTCGTAGTTGATTTTTCTGGGTGTTGGTGCCTTGAGAATTTGCATTGGGTCAAAATCGAACTCCTAGAAGCAAGACTGAAGTATTTTCTCCAAGTTCAAAGTCTCAGAATCAAGGTTTAGGTTTCCAGGTTGAAAGAAGTGTTGCATAGTATTGTTGTTGCTATTACTACCAATAGGTTGAAAGTAGGATCAAGAAGAAGGCTGACTTGGTGTGGAGGAAGTGTGAGTCAACGTATAGAGTCTCAGGAAAACTATTGAAGGAAGAATTACTGACTGTTTTTTCCCCTAGAGTGGGGTTTTCCCCTATATCTTGGCCTAAATCTGGTGTCTTTGATCTATGTGTTATTTCTTTGATATTTTCTTGATGAACTAAGAAGAAATAAGATAATAAGAAACTAATAAGAACTAAGGAACATCAAAAGTAAACTATCAAGAACAAGAAAATATTTCTTCCTTTATAATTTTCTAACAAAGGCCTTGGTCATTCGCTTGGTCATATGGTAGCTTGGGGGTTAGCCCAAAGGACCATGGCACAAACATTAAGGCCTCGACCATGCACTTTGTCATATGGTATATTGGGGGCTGGACCCAAAGGGACATGGCACAAATATTAAGGATTTGATTATGCACCAGGAATATGTTAGCTTATACAAACACGAGACAAAATAACACTATAAATGCATAATCCCTTGATCCAATTTGAGACAACTATTGATTTAATATCATATGACGTATATCTCTGTTCATGTTTGAGGCTAAAATTAAATGGTAGTTATCTTTCTACGAAGTTGTTTGAATGGAGGAACGAGTCCTTGTGAGGAAATCAAATGATCTTGTGGTCTTGATCTATTTTTAAAGTCATATGTAGTGTTAAATGGAGGAATGAGTCCTCTTTGAGAGCTTTAGTGAGCTAGTGGTCATGATATGTTTATGAATTCATATGCAGTGTCTGAGTAGAGGAATTAGTCCTCATCGAGAGACCCTCTGAACCAGTGGTCATGATCTATCTACGAATTTATATATAGTGTTTGATTGGAGGAACCAATCCTCATTGGAGTACAATTTTGGGTTGAAGTTTTATGAGTGAGTGTTCATGATATGTATGTGAAATATTTTGTAGTGGCTGGTTGGTGAAAATAATCCTCATCGGCATATATTATGTGTTATGTTGAAACTCAGACGAGCCTTGATATATTAACATTGGTTATAGTTCTAAGATAATATACACATATGTTTGTTATAACTCATGACTCATAGCTCAATTTAGTTGGTTTTGTGTTGATTTGGTTCATGGAGGTTGTGGGTTTGAGTCCAGCTAGGCTCATTCGATTTTTTTTGTAGAAGGGTTATTGGTGCACCTCATTTGTTCATTTTTTAAAATAATTATACTTTTCAGGCCATAATAAATATTTGTTTTGTATAATGCACTTGGAATAACCCATTTTGTAGAATAATTATTTCTGTGTAGTTTTTATATAGTTTCAAATAGTTATTTGGAGGTTCTGGGCTCATTTTAAGGCCAAATCGAGTTCCAGAAGAAGCTTGATGATTAGGGTTTAATGGTGAATAATCCTGGAGGTATGAAGAGTCTTGATGATGCATTTTTTTATAATAATATTCCATATTGCTTGTTTTGGGAGTTTATGAGTAGGTTGTGGTTGATGTTGAGTATATGGTAGGAACATATTCTGAGAATGGTTATATGTGACTCGATTGATGAATAGGTTGGAATAAAATATGGATAGGGTATGACAGGTTTTTTATAGCAGTATGAAAACAAAAATTTGTTTAGTTTGAAGATTTTTATTGACTGATGAACATGTGGATCCAATTTGAAATATTTTAAAAAGAGGTCCTATTGTAGCCTACAACAACCCCCCATTCTCTGTTTTTATGTATTAATAAATAATGGGGACCCTTATTCTTGTTAATAAAATTCTTAGGTTTCAAAATAAAGTTAGGAAATTTTTAGGATCGTATAAGCTTGAATAATTCCTTTGTCGGAGCGCATACAAGAAAGGTTCAACTTTACAGATGAATGATAATCATGAACCCTTAAAAATAAACATTTTATTTGAATTGAAAAATGTATATTGGAAAAGTTTCATATCAGACTCCTTTGATATCATAACTTTCATCTCGTGAAATTTACGATAAAATCTTCCTCGATATTTCTTCCCGACGACTAGTTTACCAGAGGGATTTTTATTAAGGTTTCATTACAGAATAAAAGCAAGTGTGCATAGATGCATAATTGAATATTACACTTAGTTTTAGGCCCCACAAGAAATATTTTATTAATGCCGGCACCTGTGATATCATAACTTAATAAAGCTGACACCTATGATATCCTTCTCCTATGATATCTCTCAGCTCTGATATCCGATGCTTTCAATATCTCTCACTTCTGATATCCCTTACTTTCGATATTCGCTCTCTTCGATATCTGCTATGCCTGATAACTATTTCCCCGATATCACTTCCCACCTTTCTTCATAGCTGTTACTTTATCAAAGTATTTATATATTAGATCTCTCCAATATCGTAACTTTTTAAGTTTTCCCCATTTCATACTTCCAATATTTTTTTCCCAATATGTTGATGTGTCAAGCCCAAGTGAACTCATGTTCTCACATTTAAATATCACGAAGTGGAGAAGTAATATTTTTCGAAATTATTATCATTTACAATAATTTCACCTCGATTTCATCAAGATTTACTGTCAAAAGAAAGGTTGTAATTGTGAATATTTTAGTATTTTCTATAAGTCTTGAGAGTTAAGAAATTATCACTTATTCCTGTGTTTTTTTGTTGCAGGCTATTCCTAACCATCACAATATTCAAGAAATTTCTAAGGTAGGAAAATGGGAAAAGAAGAATACAACACAACAACCATCAACCACTCTTCCCACCGAAACTACTCCAACCATGTCAAGGTTATTTTCAGACACAATTTGCACCAAAGACGTTTGGCATTCCTCATGGGAATCCATGTACAATTTATTTAAATATGAAGGACCTATAATTACAAAGAGGAAAGTGACTTCTGATGATTCTACCCCAATCTCCAATGCTACCTAAAGTGATGCAACTAATTCCTTCTTGCATAGGATTACAGATCGACCTAGAATTCTTCCTTACACATATATGATTCGATGGGTTGTGAAATACTTGAATGTTACCAACTAAAAGATTAAAATAACAAAGAAAACATTAATTGGATCATTTTATGCTGAATATTTAATCAAAATGTACCATTTTCCCGACTCACAGTTGAAATATGACAAGAAATTCACAGAAACCTTCATGAAATAACACGACCATCTATCAACTCTAATTATGTAATGGATAAGGGACTCAAACAAGCATAAGTGAGAGGAATCGGGTAAGTATGTTGTTGAATCCCTTGTTGGTCCCTTTTGTTAGGTAGATGCTATGATGTGTAGGATTTTTTATCATCCCAATACACATAAATTTATGTGTCAATGGGCACCACTTATAGATGTTGCTTCAGAGTATTTTATCATGGATTTGGGTAGTATTATTTCCGATAACCTAATTACCAACATATTTTCTTTTAGAAAGGATCATAGTTACTCTAAGAAAGTAATTCCCCTCTTCTATAATGGATGCCCTATGTTTTACTATGGAATTTTCCTCTATGGGATGGAAATGGATTGTAGAATGCCAAACCCCTATTCACATTTATCATGATAATCTCTGGGATTCAAAATATCTACCTCATTTTCAAAAAATATGTCATAGATTCATCCTGCCTATTCATCCGATTATTTTTGAAAAAAAGACCTCTCGACTATCCCCTAAAGCTGAAGTTGATTTTGTCTGAATAGGAAACTATTTTGGGGAAGTTTTTTACCTATGCTAGTCTTTGGAATTCTAGCCAACCCCCATGTGCTACCATTATTTATTACTGATATACTTCTTGCAAGGGAGATAACCTATCATACCATTGGAAACGGTATTTCAAAAGTCATGAAAGAATAAAACAAAAAGGTATGGCCTACTTTCCCAATCCAATGTGGTATATATAATTTATATAATTTCAAGCATTCTCTGCTTGAAATTAATGAAATTCAAGAGTTCAACTTTCCCAAAATTCCCAACAGACAATATGACCCAAATCAAGTTGTTAAAAAGGTTACAACAAATCAAGTTTTAGGAATTTCACCCATGACCTGATATATTTGATGATCTATTTGAGAAATATCCTACTTTTTCAGCTGCCATGAAACTTGCAGACAGAAAAAAAGACAGGAAAAAAAAAAACTGACTCCACAACAGATGACGCAATTTTCGTAGTAGAGGGATTCTAGGTTAGAGAATTTTCCTATTGATTCATAAAGGATTCACTAAGAGGAAAAGTTTCCTAAAGAAGTGATAATTACTGGCTCTACAAAAACTATTAATGTTCCTTAGTCAAAAGAGAGTTTCCTCCTCTTCTACACAATCAAAAGATCATTTTCCTAAAGAAAATATAGAAGAAATATGGAAGGAATACAATCATGATCTAAATTCAAATGCTGATGAAAATCAAGCTGATAACACTCCTTTGCAAAATAAAGGTCAAGACACTTACAAGAGGCCTGAAAAAACTCTGATTTCAACAAAGGCCTTTGAAAAGCATTTGGAAAACCAAGATATTAATATTTTACTACCTTTCCCAACATCAGAGGTTGTTTTAAAGTTTGAAGAAATTCCTCCACTTGACATCTTTTATAGCTCCGATCACAAGGTTGTGGTAAAAAGGGAGAGGAAGAAAACAAAGATTTTAAAAAAAACAAGCTTTAATTCCTGGAGATGCATCATTTCAAGTATTGTGGAAAGGCACTAAAACTACTCCTACAGAGGAACCGTGTAAGCTCTCCCAATTCACTAGAGCTTATGCTTCAACTACAATTGATAAGGTCACTAAAGTACAATAGTTTTTGCAGGAAAAATAAGAAATAATTGTGTATCTGGAACAAAGTATTGAGACTAGAAAACAAAATATTGTTGAACAATGGCAAGGATAGGTTACAGAGACAGTTTTAACTCTCTTAGATTTAAATATGAAAATGATCTACAGGCCCAAGATTCTCAAATTCAGGAAATACAAAGCATTATTGAACAACTGAATGACAATCCTAAACTAATTAAATTCAAGAAGGAAGCAAAATAATTAAACACTCTGATTGATCAGCAACCAGTTACTTTTTTCCACAAATTGGAAACAATTCATGATTTATGCAAAACTGCTAGCTCTATGGTAGACCAAATATCAGATGTTAAAACTTATTTTGATGACATAGGGGAAAATATTTCCAATTTCATAATATGGAAATATATCACAGAGGGAAAATTAACTAATCTTCTAAAGATTGAAGAATCACATAAGGAGATTGTTTTTAGAGAATGGGAAATTCGTCTCAAGCATATCGAAACAACAATGTTTCAAGCAAGAGACATTTCAAATAATATTATTGAAGAAGTTAGTGATAATTTGTTTGAAGCCAGACTGATAAAAATCCTTCCCGAAGGATCATTGTCGGATATTAAACCAATTACTAAGATATGGTAGGAAACCTCCAAGAAGTGGGCCGAAATTATTGAGAAATTAACTAAATTTGACTTGGAGAGTCATTGGAAATTCTTGATCAAACCACATAGTCAGTGGTTAATGCTCCGTTGCCTATCTAGTACGACCACTCAAATGTTTCCAGCATTAAGAGACACAATCTTCACTAGCCGTCTGAGAAAGAAACCAAGGGCTCCACTTGAACTGAAGAACATGACAAATATCTATGAGCTGCAACAACAGATTCGAGAATAGTTTTCTTCCCAAGATTAGATAATTTGTTTCAACAAATTATAAAATTGGTCCTTTTTATTTATTTCAGCTACACCACTTGAAGTTGTTTTGTTATTTGTTATATTTACATTTTGTAATGAAACTATAAATCCCTTCCATTTGATGTGAGAAGGGTTCTAAATTCTGGAAAGAAGGATTATGTTTGCACTATTGTAACTTATATTTCTCTTAATAGAAAGTTGAAACACCACCATTTTTATCATGAGAAGAGTAACAATATATTGTATACTACTATCTTTTTGTTATTTATTTGTTTAAGAGTGGAATGGTAATTAGATTATGTTTATCATATATGTGTTACAACAATCATACATTTATCACTATTAATATGTGATTGGAATTTTATATTATATGCATAAACAATGATATATTATATATATGTGACGTGTTTATAAACTAATTTAATTAACTATTTAATTAAATGTGTTATCATTTTCTGTTTTAACTTCATAATCATATGGTAATCTATATTGTCATATTGCTTATGAAATATTTTTAAATCACATATGTACATATAACTTTCCCCTGATAGATATTGACTCTAAGTAATTATTATTTTTATTTTTTTTCACATCATACCATTATATTTATACCTCATAATATTTTTACAATTTTGTTTAAAGGGAAACTAGTCCCATAATCCCAATCGAAGCCACCATCCCAAATAGATAAGGATCTTCTCCAAGGTCCATACCAGGTGGTTTTCCCCCAATGTTAAGGCATACATTTCGAGCCTTCAACATTTTTTGGCGCTAGAAGGAGGGCCATCAGACTAGGAATGGCAACAAAGTCTTCTCCAAAATATAAAGGGCATCCAAAGAGCCGTTCTCCCTCAAAATCCCCACCAACTTCAAGGTCACATTCTAAATCTCCAAATTCTATATTTGAAGTTGTTCAGTCAGCCACTCAATCTCCTAGCTCAGTTTCAGAGCAAAAAGAGAAAACTTCCACCTAGATAAAATCAGTTTTAGAGCCACTTGAGTTACAAACTTTAATTCAGATATTGGAAGGAATTTCCATATATGAAGAAAAGGCTACTCAATCTGATTATTCTGAAGGAAGTGTTTCTTCATCCCTTAAGTCTTTTAGAGTTTTGACTAGATCCCAGAGTGAAAAAATTGGAGTCAAGCCATTCAAATTACCATTACCCATTCATCGCAGAAGGAAAATCACTTCAAAAATAGAATCCTCAGCTAGTGAGGTTATCTCCTCTTCTCCACCTCAAAATCCTCTCAACCTTGTTTCTTCTCAAAATCCTATACCTTCTTATCATCCTCTTTCTATTACTTCCACTCACATTCCTCTTTCACAAAAAATTAGTACAATTAGTGCTACAAGGGCATCATATTCAAATGTAAATTTCTCTACAACCTCTACTTCAAGAAAAAATTCTTCTGCTAATTGACCATGGAATAGCCCCAGGGTAGTTCAAATGGAAACACCATTACATCCCCTTTCCAAACATCCAAAGATATGGTTACCTAAATTTAATCCAAATGATGGGTTATCTGGAGAATAAAACCTTCATAATTTTATATTGGTCATTAATCTTAATGGAGTCTCATAAGAGAATTGTGTTTGCAGACTTTTTCCTTACACGTTTGAAGGATCTACGGGACCTTGGTATTTCTTACTACTTTCTGGATTAATTACAAGTTGGGATACATTTGAAGAGAATTTTTTGATGAAATTTGGAGATGATCGAACAACTGATACATTAATTAATGTTTTTCAAATCTCAAGACCAACCCAAATGAGAAAATTAAGGATTTTAACTCAAGACTTAACAAATTGTTAAATAAAATCCCATAAAGTTCCATACCTGGTACTAATGTGCAAATTGAATGGTACATTAGTGCTCTTCCTTCAAATATAGTTATGTTCATAGATAGAGATAATAAAATAGTAATACTTAATAACATGAAAGAAATTAAATCTGTGGAAAAGAGATTCTTGGCTCTTGATAATAAATATGTTACTAAAGAAAGGAAGCAAGACAAAAAAGTTACTTTTAGGGATGAATTTAAGAAAAGGACTCCCAAATATCCTTATGATTTGGAAGGATTACAAAAAGTTTTGAATTCAATGTCTAATGAAATGGTAGAAATCAAGAAACATGTTGTTGAGTCTTCAAGAAAGTCCTTTTGGCCCTTCAAAAGGAATCAACCATTACAACCACAACCTCCTACCGATATATAAAATGTAGAATCTAATGAATATGATTAAGAAGACAAAACAACCTTATCTACTGATGAATATGAAGAAGATGAAATAGTTTAATATCATGGTTTATGGGACTTCATTCTGACCACTTTAGAAAATGAAGAGGAAGAGGAAGCATTACCAGTTAGTACCAGAAGTAAGGGACCTACTGATACTTCTCCATCAAATAAAAAACAAAAGCCGCCTACCCCTCCTACTAAAGAAAAAGATACGTTAAAATATACTTCTACTCAATGTTCTGATTCTAATCCAACTACTTCCAAGTCTCCCTCATCATCTAAGACTTTAATAGTTTCATAAAACATTGAATATAATATTGTAGAAGACATGAAAAATACTAAATCCAATATTTCCTTATATGAGGCCAGTAAATTAAAACAATAGAAAAAATTGTTACTCAGTGAATTAAATGCAGTTCTTGCATCTTCATTACCTTCTATTGTTGTTACTGTGAAAGCCTCAAAAGGAAAATGAAAACCTCTGAATGCTCCTACAGATAAGATTGATTATTCTGATGATATTTTAATTGGAGATAGATTAAATGTTCACACTCCTTTTCTTTTAACTTCTGAAATTTTTAATAAAAATGTTCATAATTGTTTAGTAGACTCTGGTGCATCATCAAATATCATGCATTATTCATTTTGTCTCAAATTGAATATTTCAGCTCAGAAATTTGTTGTTCAGATTGTCCAATTAGACAGGTCAAAAGTAAAAGTTTTAGGAGAGATGAATTTTGTTTTGATTATATTATCTTCAAATCTGAAAGTTTTTCAAATAATCGATATTTTGGTTGCAGACATCCCTGAATTATGTGGTCTCATTTTAAGCAGGGACTAGTCTGAGAAACTACATGGTTACTTTGCAATTGATTGGTCACATCTTTTGCTTCCATATAATGGAAAACCTAATCAAATTCTTGTTGATAGGGAAAATCATATGAAGTACTTTGTGACTGATTTAGATGAGGAAAATGGACCAGTAGTATTCACAAATAATATTCTTGAAATTATTCTCTTGAATCTTTCTTTAGTAATTTTCCAGCACAAAAATCTCCCTTTTTAGTTGATTATGTTTCATCTCAGATCAAAAAAATTTCTCAAACAAATTAATTTAGATGTATAAATATTGTAGAAAATCTTATAAATATGTGTGCTAATTTTTTTTGGACTCTTTAATTTTATGGATCAAAATATAATGATGGTGTAGGAGCTAGTTGCATCCTAGTAAACCCTAATGGAGAAAAAAATATTCTCGCCTGCAGATTGGAATTCGATTGCACCAATAATATTGATGGATATGAAGCATTGGTACAAAGTTTGCAGAAGGCCATTAGTCTTGATTTCAAATATCTTAAATTTTTTGGTGATTCAAATATTGTCATAAATCAAGTTAGAAACAATATCCATTGTGTTTCTAATCACCTCAAACATTATCAATCTCCGATCCAAGATCTAACTTCTCATTTCGCTTCATTCAATATAGCTATGATCCCAAGACTATAGAATGCTAGTGTTGATCTCCTAGCCAATGTTGCTTGTAGGTTCATTCCACCTGAAGATTTTAGTCCTGATAGATTTTCAATTGAGTTAACTTTTCATCCCTTCATTCCAGATAACATAACAAATTGGTGTGTATTTAATGATGAAAATGACATCCTAAGTTTTTTAACTTCAGAAGTGTCTTATTCTGATCAAATCTTTGATGAATATAAGCATGACAAGAAAAAAAGCAAGTCTTCTGAGGAGAATAATTTTCCCAAGCCTGTTGTAAAATTAGAAGACTTATATGATCTGAAAGATAGATTCAAAAAGGTGACCAATTGAAAACTTCAAAGCTCTACCTTAATATTTGAATTGATTAACTTAGGATCTGATCATAAACCTCAAAACATCAATTTAGGCCTTGGACTTACATAAGATGAAACATATGCTTTCAACCACCTGTTGAAAAAATACAAAGATGTCTTTGCTTGGAGTTACGATGATATTAAAACTTATGTCACGTCTATCATTCATCACACCATACCTATGCTTCAAGATGTAAAACCAATTCAACAAAATCTTAGGAAGATACATCCTAATCTTGAAGCCAAAATTAAGACCGAATTAAACAAGCTACTCAAATCTAAGATCATCTTCCCGGTCACACACTCCAAGTGGGTTTTAAAACTTGTACCAGTTAGGAAAATGAATGGAGACATTCGAATTTGCATAGATTTTAGGAATTTAAATAAAGCATGTGAAAAGGATAACTTCCCTTTACCTCCTACGGAACAAATTTTGCAATCTATTGCAGTTTCAAAACTAATGTCATTTTTATATGGTTTTTCAGGCTATAACCAGATTATTGTGCATCCCAAAGATAGACTAAAAACCACATTCAAAACCAAATGGGTAACATATGGTTATTTAAATATTCCTTTTTGATTAATAAATACTCGAGCTATATTTCAAAGAGAAATGGATATTTCTTTCAAAGGTTTGATAAATAAATCAATTGTCATGTATTTAGATGATATAACAATATATTCAAAAAAGAGAAACAATCATCTTTATGACCTAAAACAAATATTTGAAAGATGCAGAAAATTTGGAATATCTTTGAATCCTAAAAATTCATTCTTTTCTCTTAGTGAGGATAAACTTCTGGGATTTATTGTTTCAAAGAAATGAATTTGCATAGACCCAAAAGGGATTAAGGAAATATTAGAAATCCCTTTTCCTCACAACAAAAAATCCATGCAATCCTTTCTTGGTCATATTAATTTTGTCAAAATATTTGTTCATTATTTTTCACAAATTGTTTTTCCTTTGCAGACCATTATAAAGAAGAAAGCACTCTACAAATGGGGGAAAATCGAGAAAAGGTCTTTTGAATCAATAAAGCAAGCCATCATAGATGCTTCTTCATTATCAACACTTGATTTTTCTAAACAATTTGTTCGATATACCTTTTTCTTCTGAAAAGTTATATGTAGCAGTTTTGACCCAACCAAATGAAGAACAAGTTGAATCTCTCATTGCCTTCTTTAGTTACAATTTACAAGTAGCCGAGCAAAACTATTCATAAGTATAAAAACAAGATTTTTCAATTTTTAAGTCAATAAAACATTTTAGACATTTTCTCCTAAAATAAAATACTAAAGTAATTATCCCTTTTCCATTGATTATAAAATTTCTTATTCAAAGAGAATTAGGAGAAAAAAGAGCTAATTGGGTTACAACCTTGCAGGAATATGATCTATAGATTAAACCTGTTGAAATAGTTAGAGGTAAAGTTTTTTTGTTAGGTCCCTATAATACTAGTGTATCCCCTTATTATTGTTGTTGTTCCCATGTAGTCCCCATAATGCTATCATTGTGCCCCATAGAATACCACTATTGTTATTCTTGTGCCCTTACATTATTATTGTTATGTAGGCTCTGATTATATTGGGACCCCTTAGACTCTTATATATAGAAAGTATGTTTTTATCATTTGAATCGTCTAAGAATTTTTCATTTATGTAATGTAAAGGAGGTTTCCCCCTCAAAGAGGCTGATTTATGTCTCGTTGATCTATCTTTTCTTCTATTTTGTGAGTTGGTTGCATAACATTTGATATCAGAGCTTGGGATTCTAGGGTATCACTTCTTCACACATGTCATATTGGAATGCTCACTATAAATTTTTCTATACGAGGCTTCATGAGTTGAAAATTTTACCACGTGGAGCCGAAATCATGATGAACTTCGTGTAAAAATTTCAGACCTTGGTTCACAATATTTTCGGAGATATGATCTATAGAAGTTAGGATTTTTGCAGAATCTAGAATTTCATCTCAAACAGGTGACAGAGGGAAAATTGTCAAAAATTTCGTTTCCAGCATCGGATTTGAATTCTGTAAAAAGTGATCAAAAGTGCAAGAAATGTGGTGTCTTGTGTATTGATTTAAGGGCCTAAGGTTAAAAATTGACACGTGGTACTCCGTACAAGTTCGCTCTACTAAACCAGTTCATAATTAGGTCATTGTGGGAGATCGGACATAACTTTGTCTTGAAGAATCTGAATTAGGTATGACTTGTGGAATTGGAAAGAAGAATCAGAGGAATAATACAGGACCAAAGTTCAAATCTTGTGGATCAAAAATCATAGAGATACATCAATTTCAATATCGACCTCCTCAAAAGCAAGAAAAAGGTGTGTTTATTTATTTTTAATTGTATAACTTTTATAATAAAAAAAATCAGTTTGAAGTGATTCCAAAGAGCATATTGAAGCATTGATATTAGTATTCGGTTCTATAATTCCTCCCAAAAAGAATTACACACCCATTAAGCCCTCAAAAATATCTACTATGATGCATGAAGAGGAATAAGTGCAACATGATATATCAAAATTACAAGACCAAGTGCAACAAATTTCGCTCTCACAAAAAGTAACCAAAAATGAAATGGAAGCTAAGATGGATGGTTTGAAGAAAGACATGGAAGCTAAGATGGATGGTTTGAAGAATGGCATGTATGGAATGGAATATAAGATCAATGGTATACAAGAAAAATTGAAAGACAACATGGAAGACGTGAAGAATGGTCTAAATGAAGGCATGGTAGGTTTGAAGGAAGGTTTGACAAAGTTGCTACAAGAAATTATTCGTAATGACGAAAGAGTAGTAGATGAAAATCATGATGGGAACAAAATAAATGTTAATCATAATTTCATAGACTCTAATGTTGGATTTAAGATCCACCATATTCCAAATATCTATTTGAGGAAGTTCGATGGCAAGGATACGATAACATGGATACTACAAATGGAGAAATACTTTGAGCTCCATAATGTGCAACACACACAAAAGGTACACATTGCAACTTAATATTTAGAACAAAATTAGTTTTTATGGTATCAATGGCTTTGTTATCGTAAACCACTTGTCACTTGGTGAATTTTTACGGAGGAAATGATAGCACAATATGAGGATACAAAGAGCAACACCTTCTTTAGCCAATTGATAAATATAAAACAAAAGGGTTCAATGATGAAGCACATTCAGGACTTCCAAAAATTGAATATAAGGGTAAATAATATTCCAGGGCAACATAAGATTGATGTCTTCATAAGGACCTTAAAGGATAACATCCAACATGAGGTTCACCTTTGGGAACCTGATTCATTGGAAAAGGCATTCAAGGTGGCAAGAAAAGTTGAGATAAAAATTATGGAAACAAGGAAGTCTACCAATCACAACTATAAAGATGTAAATGTTTCTTCTCCTAGCCATCCACAACATACAAGGTTGTCACCACAACCATTGCAGGAAAAAAGAGAAAATGGATTTTTTATAGTTGTGATATCAAATACACTAAAGGTCATAAGTGTGCCGAGAAGAAATTATTTTACATAGATTTTGAAGAGGATGAAGAAAAGGAACAAGAAACACCAAAATAGGAGGATATACACCAAGAACCAACCCTAGATAAGGAATAAATGAATCCAACCGTATCTTGTAATGCATTGGCAGGAATTACCGCTCCTCAAATTCTCAAGATTGAAGGATATATCAGGAAAAAAAGGTAATAGTTTTGATTGATTCAGGTAGTATACATAATTTTATTCATTTTAAGATAGCCAAAGAATTGAATTTCTTCCTATATCCAACACTAGAATGTCAAGTGATGGTTACAAATGGAGGAACTATAAATTTCTCTTGAAAGTGCCATAATATCAAGCTAACTATGGGGGAATATGTATTGAATAGTCTAATGCTTTCTATTCCAATGGGTGGTGCTGATGTTCTACTAGGACTCTAATGGTTACAATCTTTGGGGATTATATCTTTCAATTTTCAAGAACTTTTCTTGAATTTATTTTTGGGGAGGAAAGGAATTTGAATTACAGGGTATCACAGGGAAACCTGGAAGGATAATCAGCTCTAATGTAACGACAAAGCTTTTGAAGAAATAATAACGAGGTGTAATTTCACAATTATGCTCACTACAGGTTCAAACATTGAAATCCTCTATTTATCCATATCTCCACAAAGTATTGGACAATCATTCCAAGGTGTTTGAGACTCCCAAAGGCCTCCCACCTATTCGCGATCATGATCATGCTATTCATCTGATTCCAAGAATTTTTCCTCCAAACATCATGCCTTACAAATATCCATATGACCAAAAGAGTGAAATTGAATGTATGATTACATAAATGCTAGAGGTTGGTATAATTCAACCTAGTCAAAGTTCTGTCTCTGCTCCAGTAGCATTGGTGCCCAAGAAGGATGGATCAATCAAATTATGTACAAAAAACTCTAGAATTTGATTTTAAACACACGATCTTTTATTCTCTCATATAAAAAAACAAAAGCAAAACTCCATATCTAAGATCAGATCAGATCTGAAGCAAGTAAAATAAATGGAGATCAAAATGAATGCAACAAACTACAAAGAACTCAATGGGAACAAGTGAAAACCAAAAAACATAAGCATTAGTTTTGTTGCATTTAATTATGCAAAGAGTTATTGCTTCTCGATCTCATGCTCGATTGAGATCACCAGACAACAAAAAATAATGGCTAAGACAATCTAATAACAATCTCCTATCTAGATGTCCATGCATGTAGTTTTGAAGGAATTTTTAACGCTACAAAGTATGAGAAAGTACCTTGCGTCCTTCAAGGTTAGTGAAGGGTTTTGGGCCTTATGCAGAATCATAGCACTCCAATCAAGAGATGTCTTTCATCGACTCATTATCCAAACCATACACACAAACACAACTAAACATAGAAGACAAGTGATCTTCCACAGAAGATCATCAACTCAAAACATCTAGAAATCATAGACATAAATTATTGCAAAGCTGAGATAAGTGGAAGGAACATAGATTTTTATTAGCCCTATAAGTGAAAGTACATCAATATACCTTCAAAAAATAATATCTTCTCCTCAATAATTGTAGCATGATGTCCTCTCCCAATATAGCAGGCTCTCGCGCTATGGTTTGGATACTTGATCTTACCGCCTTTCCTCTTGGTGAGATTATATAGGCTCACTCTATCCTTTGGGAGAATGTATATAGACATCTAGAGGCTTGAAAAGTTAAGAAACTTCTACAATAATGGACACCTATCCAACTCATACACAAGTGGGTCAAGTTGATCTCCTTGGGAATGGAAAACTCTAGAAACCTTTTTCACAATTATGAGTTTTTTCTCAATTATCTCAATTATGAAATAATTATTATCTCATAATTATAAAATTTTGGAAAATTAATTATGAGGAATAACTCAATCATGGCTATTCAACCCTTTTATCATGGGATAAATCTCACATAATTAAAAGAAAAGTTGAAAATGGATGCATTTTATCCAAATAACTAAGGTAAGTTGACATTGGGTTTCTCTCACTATAATGGAGTGGAAAATAGGGTTATAACATAAATTTATAATTACGTGATGTTACAGGTTAGGCCTAAGGTCCAGATCTAGACACAACTGCAACTGATAGAACAAGTTACATCCTTGAACAAATGTCAGGAATGCAATATATGACCAAATTTCCATGTGAGTCTTCATTGGGAAACACAGTTTCACTAGAGATGGAATATGCAGTTGGAAACAAAGTTGTAACTACATTCATTGCAACTAGTCAAAACATAAAGGGAACCTGCTATCTAGGCTCGATATGTGATGAATGGACATAGTATTTCCATCTACAAGATTGATAATATGGTCAATTAATGGATATATCAAGCGATGTATTTAACACATCTTGAGGCTTAAAGTCACAACAGAATTGACCAATGCACAATATGACCACAACCAAGAATGACTACAGCCCCTTTCACATTAATTTAAGCCATATGTTATATGTTCAACTAGCCATATAAACTAGAAATTCCATACCACATGGTTAATTGAAGAGGCTTTTCATGTGTGTTCAGTATTTGTAATTGCATGGAAACAAAACCAACAATACAATCCGAATAGGCATCTAGAGTATAACAAATTTTCACCCTTCCATTGAATCAACCAAAGATAATTTCGCCAATAGATGTAGAAATACTTCATCTCTCCACATATGAAAAAAGTATTCAACTAAAAGTCGAGGGTAAGGGTGTGTAATTTTGAGCACAGAGGCAGTAAAAATAAAATATGGGTGTTGGATTTACAAATAACCACAAAGAGGCTATATGAAGCACCTAGTGAACAAAGGAGGTCACAATCTCGACAACAAGAAAGGTCGTAATTAAAAATTGTGACTTATGGAGTGGTCGCACAGTTGTAGTGGAGGGAAGGTCTTACCTTTTGGACACACATCTAAGGAAAATAAATGTGATTATGTGGCCAGTGGGAAATATTTTGACTTGTGGAGGTTGCTAAATGAAATGAAATTTTAATGTCCACGAGACTAAAAATAGTCTATGGGACTATGACTTCCCTGTTTTTCACATTTTTCATTTCATTCATTTTCTTATTCAAATTAATGATGAGCTGGCCCAACCTTCCAACAATCCCATCGCTGAAAAGACAATGCCAAAAAACCGATGCTAACATATTCCCATAACTTTCTTTGATGTCTTTGAATGCATCACATTCCAAAATGAAATGTTTTTCTGATTCCACTGCCCCAGACGTGCAAAATGTGCACACTCGTTCTTCCCAAACTTCTTTAGGCCTTTTCCACTGTCCTATTTCACATTGAAGTTGATGCGAGTTAGTTCTTAATTGAGCAATAAGAATATTTTCCCTACACGGAATGTTAGCTCCAATGTACTCTTTTTGTTGGAGATCATACGTAGGGTTGAATTCTTCAATGTAGTACTTCTTCTTTCTACCCAACTCTTTTTCCCATACCTATTTACGAAACTTCTCCATAACAAAATTCTTTAGCTCCTTGCTATTTGTGGGACAAGCATTGAGGTAGATATTCCATTTTTGCATCCATGTGTATTTTTGTCTCATCCGTGTTTTCTTTTTTTCATTCATGGCTTCCTTGAAGATAACATTAGGCCATCTACCTACTCCCATTTGCTCAATTCTTTTTAGATATATTATGAGTTGCACCATAGCAATTGCTCCTGTTTCACTCAACATTATCTCATAAGGTACTAAAATTTTTATTTTGAACTTGCTCATGATCAAGCATTTTTGGATTTTCTCAATTTGATTCCATTTTGAGACAGGGGTGCTGCTTGCCCACAATTCCCACCCATATAGCATCACTGGACAAACTAGGAGTCCAAAAATAACTTTAATCATTTTCCAATCCCATAACTCTGCATCTCTACATCTGTTTTGAAGAGGATATAATGATTTCCACCCTCCTAAGATTCTCTTCTTTCTGCAGTCCTCCCAATTAAGTTTGTTGTTGAAATCAATCCCGAGGTATTTGTACTCATTTACTTCTTCAAGAATGTTGCCTTCAAATAAGAACGTATGCTGACTCTGCTTCCTTTTATTAGAGAAAATCATTATCTTGGTCTTGCTAATATTGACTTGCATCCCCACTGCTCTACAAAAATGCTCAAGGGAATATAGGTGCATCTACAATCCATGGTCCGATTTAGAAATCAATACAAGATCATCAACATATAAAAGAAGTTTTATTACAAACTCCCCCAACCGAACACCATCTCCACCTTGCAAATTTGGCCACTCTTCCAGTTTATCAATATATAAACCAAAAATAATAGGGGATAGAGGACAACCTTGCTTGACTCCAATGTCACTTCTACAGCTTTCTCAAATACCTGTTGAGGTTCTAATTTTGACTCCCACCTCTTCATAAAGTCTATGGACAACAACTCTATAATGCAAAGGAATTTCAAGTTCTTCCATTCTACACCACAACTTATCTCTAGGGACTATGTCAAATGCCTTTTTGAAGTAAAAAAAACAACATAATACTTCTTCTTTATCCCCCCAAAAATTTTCGATAATATGTCTCAACGTGATGTCGTGATCCACTGTAGAATAATGCTTCGGCCTAAAACCCGCTTGTCATTTTTCCCTCTTTTCTTTTACTTCTGCCCACTTACTGATTCTATTTTCTACCATGTTATTGAAAATATTTGCAAACAAATGATTGATCATAATGGTTCCATAATTGGAAGGATTATTAATTTCTCCACTTTTAAAAAGGGGCATTGCTAGGCTAGTTGTCGAGTCTCTTGGGAATCCTTGTTCAATGATGTTGTTGAATATTTCCATGATGTGCGGTGCAAGTGTTCATTCCCCATTTTAGATACTCTGCTTGAAGTTCAACCAGGTCTTTTTCCTTTCCTGTTTTCAGCTTCTTAATTCCAATCTCCACCTGCTGTAATGTGAAGAGCTTTATAGTTGTGTTGAGCCTCGGGGAAGGCTCATCCTCTAATTCTTTCTCATAGAGTTGTCTTGCATATTCAAACCATTGATTCGCTGTAATATTATTTTCGATTTGATTCTTCCTTGGTTGAAGTTCCTGCCAGAAAATCTTTGGGCTATTCTTGCCTAGATATATTAACTCTTCTTGCCTTGTTTGCATGAAATTATCTTTTTTCCTTTTTAGTATCTGCTTATATAACTTTACATTCATCTTCTCCTTGCCTGTCTTTTTCAAGGTTCTCCTTGCCAATTTCCATTCCTCGTCAAACCAAGCATTTACACAAAAAAATTTTATTATGATTTCCTATTTTTTGCTCTTTTGCACTTCTCAAGTGCCCTTTGAATTATATTTGTTAACTCATGGCTATTGAAACTTTGGAAACCAGTTTTCTCTTTCTGAATTAATCTCTCCAACATTGTCTTGAAGATAGTACAATTTTCTTGTGTTAGAAGAATTTTGCCTCTTGGTAGTGATTGCCGAGAGCATTGGGTTTTTCTCTTATGTTGTCTTTCTTCTACCCATGATAAATTCATATAAATTGGGTTATGCTCTGATTTTAAGTCCCAATTATGCTCTCCAATCTTAACTTCGTCTATATTTTCTATCAAGCTTTGTGAACAAATCACATAATCAACGACACTTGCCCCATTGTATGTGTTGCAAGTGAAGTTCCCAGACCTTTTCCATCTGTCCAAACCATTGCAAATAATTAAGTTGAAAGCCCCACACAATGTAAGCAATTCCTCTCCAAAATGATTGCCAACTTTGTCATCTTCTGAACATCTCACCGTTGGAGATTCTCCTCTTCAGTGAGCCAAATAGGATTATGATCCTCTTTGCAACAAAGAATATTAGCTTGTTGATTTGTTTTTCTAGCATTAAAATCACCCACTAAAAGCACTTCTCCTTGTTGATAGTACGTGACAATATCTTGCTTTAAAGCTGCATAAGTATACTTGTTGTCTAGCCCCTTATTTTTGTAAGTTTTTGAGACTTGAGGGGCAAAATAGCATGTTGCAATTCTTATGTGATTCTCATTTTCTGATATTTTGAACCATAAATATTGTTTATTTTCATCTTCTTTCATCAACTGAATGTGAAGACCTTCCTTTTCTTTCACTAAAACTAATATCCCCCATACCCTTTGCCATTTTTTTCTATCTTGTTCCAAACCGCTAACTTTAAATAACCGTTAAACACAGGAGTTTTGCAACCATCATGTTCATGAGTTTCCATGAGACAAATTATGTCTCCTCCAAGGGTAGCCTCTACAATTCCAACAAAATAAACTTAGGTAGACTTGGGTAGGATTTGACTGCTACGTAGTTTGACACATAATACTCAACTTTGAGTTTTCGCCCCTTTCCATCCATGTTTCTCTTGTTGTTTTCCTCCCTATATCGAATTCTTTGTTTTTTCTCTACTGCCAGCTTGCTACCTTGAATTGTCCTGAGTCCCAAACACTGCAATAATTGCTTTACCATTGTACAACCATGCCCTTTTCCCTTCATTTCTTGCTGCCCTAATTTTCTTCACTTCTTCCCTTCTCCCCTCTTGTTGTTTGTTGGTTAAATCTTCATCTAGGAAGAAGTGTGAGCCTTTCAAGAGTTTCTTTGTTCTCAATATATGATGCTTGTCTTGCACAGTTGCTATGGTGACTTATGGGACGTGGCCTCTCTTCACATATCTTCCCCACCCTCCTTGCTTGGCAATTTTTCTTTCCAGTGTAGTTTCTATTTCAGAAAGTTCCTTGTCAATTTGAGAGTACTTTCATTCCTCCCATGATCTCTTATTCCCCTGATAATAAAGTGTGTTTTCTTGTCTTTTCTTTCTTTGTGTTCTCTTTCTTGTGCTCTACGAACACTTGCATTTTCTTCTTCCTCTGTCTTTATGTAACAATTAGCGTCTTCAACTCTATCTTTGATTTTTTTGTACCGTCTTCTTTATTGTTCTTTTTTTGTCTTCTCTTTTGAAAGATCTGTTTGTTGAGACACTTGTGTATCTACCTGAGTTGCTTTAGAAATTCTCACATCCTTTTTTGCTGCCCTTGATCCTGTCATGGTTTGACATGTTGTTTTCATGATTTGTCATTCTTGTTTTCCTGTCTCTAGAGCCTCTTGTAACATAGTTACATGTTCTTTTAAAATTCTATTACCTTCCATTAAACACTGATTTGCAAATGTGATCTCTAAAATTTTTTGGTTCCTTTCATGTTCTCTGGCTTCCAAAATCTCCAGTCTTGTCTTGGCCCTCATTAGTTCTTCGACATAGAGATCTAATGACCAAGTAAGAGGTGTGGATGTGGGAGTGTAAATGGTTGACTCTTTTTTATTTTTGTTGCTTTGATTTATTTTCTTTTTTCTTTTTCTTGGACTGTTTTCTTTTTCTTTGTCTTTGTCTTTGTTCTCATTTGAGGTGAGCAAGTCTACGCCTTAAAATACCTAAATATTGCTTTTCATTTACCCAAATCCACTTTCCTATTTTATTTGGTTGAAGCAATTTTAACATAACTTAAATAATTGGTTTCCAAAAAAGGTGCTATTTCCTTGCCATTTTTAATAATTACTATTAATTTGCTGAGAAAATTCTCCCGAGCAAAAAGCCTGTGCTTCTAGCTGGACTTTGTACATGTCAGTTGTTCGGAATGTCTGAACCACTGACCACTGCCAGATTGCTGCCTGGAAACAAAGGAACGCTGATTGGAAATACCCCTGCCTCCCTAAACCTATCGCTGTCTCGACTTGAACGTTGTGCCTGTCCCACTTGCCTATGCTTGTGTCGAAGAAGGTAAACTGATCATGTGCTTCCTTCATTGACGCCGTGCTTCCTGGACGTTGCGCTTCAATGTCCTTAGCCCATCATTACTGCGCTTTGACGGTAGAACAACATTGGTGAAACCCGGAACACCATTAATATAAATATGATTCGTGTCTTTGATTCTGGAATGGCAATGAACTAGGCAGGACACCGAAGTGGTATCGAGGTAGTGGCAGTTCTAATTTTTTTGGAGCAGCGTTTTCTAGGTTCTTCACGGTACACAGTTTCGATGCCCTCTAATACTCTCCCTCTGCGCAAACCTGTGACAATTTCGACTTATAATTCGTTGTGTCTCTCAAACCGATCCTGTGCTTCCTAGAGGCTGTCAACGTGGAACTGCGACTAGTGAAAGTTTGCAATTTCGGTGGCTTGTCTAGATAGGTCGTAGATAGAAAATGCGACTTACAAGTTGACAAGTCATTAGTTGGCATATCATAATAAATATTTTCTTACAGTACTTGGATAAGTCCTTCAACTATTTTTGCATTGTCTATGTAGAAGGTGCAAAGTTATCTTCATCACTTTCTTCTATTTCACCAATGCCGTCTTCATCTTCTGAGTGGTATTGTTTCAAAATGCCCAGCGTTTGACTCTTTGGCTCTATCTAATGGAACTCCTCCATGACATTGTCACGCATAAGACAGTTTTTCTAGTGATTTCAATAGCTACATGAGGAATCATGTCATCAGTCTTTAATTTTTATGGCCTTGCATGACCATAGGGTATGTATTACAGTGTAATCTTTCCATATAGCCTAGGCCGCTACCAAGCATATGAGGAATCTCTTAATGTTAATTGTGCTTTCAATGCGTTTTTCATGAAACCATTTAACATTTTAAATGTTTTCAACGCCCCTTTTATAATCATGTGGTGTACAATAGTGTGTACCTTCTATTACCCACCCAATTCGGGATGCACCTAACGCTTTCTATGCCAAGAGGTGGTTGAAGGTAATTTGTAAGATTTGAAGGTCGCTTTTATCAAAGGGTGGAGCTTATCGATGAGCTTATCGATGAGCTTTCCCCAACATGGATATTAAAACTTTGAATATACAATAGACATAGCAAAAGGGGATATAATATAATTGAATGAATTGAGTGTCACCACGGATTTTACATACCACTATGATAAAAGCATCTTGGAGGCTTCTGTTGAGAGGGATATACACGATGCAAGAGGCAAAAGCTACTGGAACATAATTTTACAAGCACAAGCACACTTTTCTTCCGAAAAAATCACAACATTCCATATGCAAGCAAGTGGACAAACTTGGTGGTCGCAAAGTGCTATGGGTATTGCATTGTGATTTTTGATGACGTCATGATTCAATACAAGTTCCATGTAAAGTTGATTAGGATGTGCCCCTAAATGTGTATGGGTTTGGTTAAAACATGAATGGGATTTTTATTTTGAAAATATAGGGTTTCAAGGGTAGATAAGTATAGTGGCATCTCCCAGACCCTAACAAAATGGAACCCAAAATGAAGTATTTTCCATTCATACAAGGTATCTCTATCAATTGTAATGCATATTAAAAAAGGATAAACTTCGAAGTCATGTGAGACTCTTGATGCATCATGGAAGCAACATACCTCCCAAAACTCTAATGCAAAATAAGGTTGAACCCGAGATGAAACATGATTAATGAATTCCATATACATCGTGTGAGTGGGTGCACCTATAGAGTTTTATAGTAATTGGGTCATATGGAGATTGTTGAATCAACAACATGATCAAAACCCTTATGGCTTCATACAGGAAAGAGGGGGAACACAAAAATTTTGGATATGCCCAAGAATATTGGGTCACTGTTGTAGTGGCTACGATAGTTTCGTAATTTCTTTCTCTTCTTGTTTTGAAGGCTGATCAAAATCACCTCCATCTTCACTGATGTATAGAATATCATCTCATCCATGTCTGAGATGATTTTAATTGGGTTATCAATGACCATGAGATTTTTCTTCTTATTATCTTTATTTTTTCTCTTCGGTTTAAGCTTTGACCGCAACTTCCATCACTTCTCCTCTATATGATCGTCAATGTTGTATTTCTTTCAGTGGTTGTTGGGATCTTTTCATTGGTGTGTTGTGGCTACCGTATTTTTATCTTTCCCCATTTCTACTTCTTCTTTCCCTCCTTAGAAATGTCTTAGCCTATCCTTATGCTTCTATCCACTTGATTTCCCTTTCTTCTAGCTTATGTTCTCCAAGTATGGTGCATGTACACAACCCTATTCCACTGATCTAGGGTTAAGCAGCATCACCTATTTCCATAGATGGATGTGTATGACCCCAAAATACCTGAGTACATCTAAGCTCTTTTGGGAGATACCCAAGAATATCGATAACTTTTTGAACTTTATGGTGTAGTCATGTACACTCTGCCCTTGTTTCTACATGAGAAGTGCCACCCGATCCACTGGTCCTCTACATACCTGATATGGTAAATTTATGACTTTATGATGGTTTTAAAGTCCTCTCACTTAGTCACTAGAGGATATCCCTCCAACCTTAAGATCTCCATTTGGTTTTCCCACTAGGTTAGAGCATGGCCCTCTAATTTCAACCATGCAAATGAAATCTTATGTTCCTCCCCTCTATGAAGAATACTAAAATACGATTATAATTGTTGCAACTAATGATTTATATTTAGAGTGTCGATATCACCTTGGTACGGCTTGTTATTGACCTTTTCTTCCATTTTGAACAAGGAATGTGAGTGGTTCACGACACTTGAACTACTTTTATCTCTTCTAGATCATTTCTTCTGCTCATTCTTCGTTTCTCCTCAATCTCTTGATCTCCGCTATGATCTATCCTCAATGTTAGAACCCCCATATTCTTTGAATAGCTCAAGGTTATTTCTCAAGGCCATCATGAGGAGATTCACATTATGTCTTATATCTACAACTTGTTCTTCTAATCGTGTAAGCCTCTCATCTACAAGATTATGAGAGTTATTCATTGATTTGTCGCACATGACTAGGGCTTTTTTACTTTTGCTTCACCAATCTAGATCCCATGCAAATATCCAAAATATATCCAAATAAACTTGCTCTAATACCAATATGATCTGTAAACTACTATGGATATTCCACTAGATATTTCGTCACAAAAAATCTAATAAATTATACTTAAAAATATGAAATATACACTATTGGGGTTTATTCCTCTTTGTATTTATGGATTTGTATATTATTGTTTATTGTGTATGCGTGTAAATTATAATTATGCAAAAATATAGAATAGTGAAATAAAAACTTAAAAAACACGATTGACAAAATATGTATGTTGGGAAACACTTTCCAGAGAAAAATTCAATTGGAAGGTCAGGTCACTCTGATCTCTTTATTTGAATAGAAAATGGTTGTGAGTACAAAGACGTATGTCTTGTGTTTGTGGTCTACTAAAATGCATAAATCATCTATGTGTTATATCTCCATCTCCTCTCAGTTATTCTACTCATATATGGAACAAGATACACTAAGAAAGAATGGAACCCCTTTTTCTCTTAGTGGCCTGGTGATAAAAATCTTGATAGCCTAATAGTGGTTAGGTTTGACTACCTCGACTATTAACCAGAGTTACAAAATCGAATATTATAGAGTATTATTCGTCATAATAATGTGGCTAGCATATTTTCCATGAATAATGGGGGCTAACATGGCATGCCTTCAAATTATGGTGGAAAAAACAGGAAGGTCAACTTCCAAGTGGCATAACATTTTCATACGTACTCCAAATGAGGTCATTATTTCACCATTATAAAGGTATGTTGAAAAAAATGTTAATACTCGGAGGGGGATTGAATCAATATTAAGACTAATTTTAACTTTTATGCCAATTTATTTTTCATTCAAACTTGGAAACCATCCATATAATCATCAACAACATATCATGTGGTAGCAATATGAAATCATCACATAAACACACATCATGAGAAGCATGCACATTAGACACAGAGGTTTAAAGTAGAAACCCTTCCAAGAAAAAAACCACAAAAACTTCTTGTCCTTATTGATGTAAAAAATAAGAGAACCTACTCTATTACATCAATCTATTTGTGAGCCACCACTCACAGGAAGCACCAACTCCCTTCTTTTTCAGACACCTGATCAACCTACAAGAAGCATCATCTGAAGCACCAACTTCATGGATTTGTTGCACCAACTTGTAGCTACTTGGATTTATGCAAACACCAAATTGCAGGAGTCACCAACCCCCAAGCCTTCTCAGACACCCACTAGATATGGAAGCACCAACTTCTTATATGCAGACTCCAACCCACACTCCATAAGGAAACTTACTGCTCACTGTAATTGGCAGCCTCTCTTCCTGTTTTCAACTATTTTTTCTCCTCAACCCTTGGCCCACACAACATTCTTTGTCCTCTTCTCACTCTGATCACTCTGCAGAAACCCACTGTTCTTCTCAACAACAGTCGCTCATCATAGCTCTCTCACCACTTTTCCATACCACAACATCATTCTATTATCGTCCCTATGCTCTCAACAACATGCATTCATCCCTCTACCTTCTTCTTTTTCTTAGGCTCTTTCAACCTCTTTCCTCTGCATAGGAACTCTTAGACTCTTCTTTACAACACAAGCTCTCTCGGCCTCTCACACAGCATCACACACACCTACATAGCTCTCCACACGGCTCACTCAAAACAATTTTGCTTCCCCCTTTACTCAATTGCAATCATGGGTTTTGTTTCATTGCTGCTCACTAGTCGATGTTGTCTATGTTTCCATCCACACTACCCGAGAGTGTACTCCCAGCATGGTTCTCCATTTTATTTTTGGGTCACATTACTTGAATTCTACCACTGCAACATTAAATCAAAGAATGGGCTTCATTCACTTCACCAATTGTGGCTGCAACATAATCTATTCAGATAATGGGTCACTGTGTGATTCTCCATGTTGATAATTAAATCTGAGTCAGTCGATACACTAAAACTAGGCTCCCCAGCTAATTAATTTTCCACATAACTTAAACTGTACTTCACGATGACTTCTCTGAACTGTGATAAGACCTCTAGTCCTTGAGGCTCTATTATTCATTTAATTCAATGAAGCATGCATGGGAGATCAGAGGTGTATTACTTCAACTCAAGGCAGGCCAGACACTCTTCTCTGTAAATCGTGGTCCTCGTTGCCTTGACTTGGTGATCTTGACAATTGTTATTTACTCTAGTGACAAACTATTATGTAAGCATGTAATCATAGACGCCGACTCATTCATCCTTCAACACCTATGTGTTGCAATCTAGGGTCTCCCCATATCGTAACTTTATTAAGTTAGAATGTTATGTAATTGCGAGATCATAAAATCTCGAACCTGACCTCTAGCCCCTTTTACTTCGTCCCTTATTATTTTTCCATCATAGGACCAAGTGTTGTGACCGGCGACATAACACTTAGGTGTTAATCCCTTTAGGATCTTTCCAATGGCCTATCTCCTTATGTTCTTATTTGTTTCCCTTGTTTCTTTGGGCTCAACAACCAAATTTCAATCAAGATCGGAGCTCCCTAGTATCAGGACTTTCTCAAAATTCAATTATGGAGGAGTTACGAAATCCTTACCTCTGATATACCTCCAAGGTGAAATAGTGCTCACGTCATCATCCACAAGTGGCATCTCCATAGCACTTGGGTGTTAATCCCTTCATTACGCCTTTGGTTATTTGGGCTCCATGACCAAGTGCCAATAACATCGGAGCTCCCTGTATCGGATTGATACTTTCTCCAAAATATAATTATAGTGAGGTTACGAAATCTCTTAGCTTCGATATTCCAACCTCCAATATTCCGACTTGCAAGATGAAATCATGTTGTTGTCATCAACTCCACGTGGCATCTCGATAGCAGTGACACGTGTTGCCAAGAATTTCCCCATTAGGCCACTCGATAATGTTGAAATTGACAGCCACGTGTCCTCCGTACAAGTATTTCATGTTGACATCATCTTTCACCATCATCTCCCTAGGGCCAATTAACTACTTCCATGTGTCTTTTCTGAGGAGAGAGAAATTGACCCTGGTTTTTTGGTTTTATAAACAAATTTCTTTGTTAATCCCGAAGTTCTGAAGTTCTAAGGGGTCCTGATATTCCGTCCTTTCGAGGTCAAGAAATTTGGAGCCTCTGATATTTCAAACTTCCGATATTTCAGCCTTCCGAGATTTTTCCCTTTCGACGTCCCAAGCTTCTAACCCTCTGAAATTTGAGGTTCTCAAATTCATCCTAGTCCTCTAGTTCCGAAATTCGGCTTGATTTTGAGGAGTTCAAGATCCTTACTTCAGCTATCAATAAATTTTAATCCTGAGATCCATTCATGGACTTCCACATGTCATTTCAAATCTCTTTCCGAGCACTAAACAATTGAGATAACTCAAAGAGTATCTAAGCTAATATCTTAAGGCATAATCTCCTCCAAAGTTTGGGACTCCCAATCAGCATAGTCATCATTTTATGGATTTTCCAAAAGGCTTACTACTATGGTGATTCTCTACCAGAGACTACAACAGCCATAGGAATCCCCCTAAGCTTGACACATCAAGCATATCAATGCTAGAATCTACTGCCATCACAACTAGCCTAGTGGATATCAAAGCCAACATCTGTTTCCACAAGCATACATGCTAGTATGGTTGACATCAATGCAAACACTCTTTCCAACTATCAGACAATGCCAACTACCCAACACATCTCCCAGCATGATTTTTGACATCAATGCCAACAAACTTGCATCCACTAGCCATCCAGATAATGCCAATTGTCCAACAATCTCCCCCTTTGGAATTGATGGAAACACCTCATCACTTCTTCACTTTGATGGCCAATCCTTATGTAACTTCCACACTTCTCCTATCATGATCGACCAATGGCTTTCTCTCCTCTACATGGGCCATCAAAACTTCTCCAATACTTTTCTCCCCCTTTGACATCAATGGCAAAGGGCTACAAGTTGTTTGTTTTTTTCATGCAATCACTGATTTTCAATGATAAAGGGTTTAAATCTCGATGAGAATTCTACTCTGCAGACTTATTTTCAAGGGCCGATTTTTCTAATGGGGCACTTTAATTTTTTCATTCCATATTAGCTACACTCATCATGGTCAAAGACACCTGCAAAACAAGACATTGGTAAAATGTGTCCTTGTGTCTTCTTGTAGCTATTGTTGCTGCTCTATAAACTCGACCTGTGTGACATGATCCTCTTGAACATATACTTCCTCTTCTTTGACTTTCTCCAGTTTTGAATACCTTAGGCTATTGGTTAAGTACTGTCTCCACTAATGCATCTTTTGTATAAATTAAAAGGAATTGATACCCATTAAAATTTCTCATGGTATTGTTGATGTTTCAAATACCAATCATTAGTGATTCATTTCAGCTTGCACTTCACCATTTAAGTTTATTACTAATTCAAATATTGTGTTTATGTCTCTTGAGAATCTTAAACACTTTTCCCCTTGAGATCATACTTCTACAATAGGGATTGTTGCTTAAATAATACCAATTGCACCAAGAAAATTACACAAATTGGATGTTATACCAAGTAACCTATCATAGCTCTTTCTCAAATAAGTTTCCACTTACACACAAAGGCTACTCCATACGAACCTAGACCATAAATTGACATAGCGATACCAATTAAAGGTTAAGGGACATGAAAATATTGTACCAATTGTGTTTCATGAAAACAAGACTGCTAGGAAAAATCAAATTTACAACTTAAATGAAATAAGGGTATTTCACCAATGTAAAACTTTCATTTCTTGTGAAATTTTTCTACCTGAGGCTAACAATTGTTACTTTCTAATGCTATCAAAGAAGCTCCACATGAGCCAATGCTCTTTGACCTCCGATGTTTAATTCCTTGCTTCTCTGTGGGGACTGATCCTGTGGACCTGACTTAATTGTGGGCCTCTTCATTCCACACTTTTTTTGCAGCTCATCTTCTCTTCACAACATAAAATGTTGTTGTGTACTCCTCCTAGAACTATGTTGGATACACTCTCCTCTCTATTTCAATGTTTATGAATTTGTAATAAGAAAATACACTACCATGATCAACATGGGAACTCATCCATACCTTCAACAATTAGATGCACCTTTTTTTCCATTCTTTATAGGTTTATGAATCTAACTTATTCGGCCTCCCTTGAGGCCATTTTCTTCTTTTAATGAAGAGAAACAAAGGATCTAATCCCCATGAGAAGATCGTCTTCCTTCTTCTTCCAAAACTTCAATGGCCAAGCCCTAATAGGAGCATTACTTTCCAACTTCTTCTTTTCCCATGTTTGGGCTTTCTCTTGGTTGCACATGGCTAGAGGAAACTTCTCCATCAAATCATCTTTGTTCACCCAAGTCTTATTCCTTCATTTATTCCTTACATAGGGTTCTACCAAAAGAGTAATAGGATTATTCTTCCTGGTTTTATTCTGATTTCTTCCTCCTCTTTTCATCTTGCTCTTTTGAAACTGGGCATTGAACACAAAATTGGATTCCTCTGCTCCATAATTTATTCTCATCCTCAATGGACATCTTTCTCTTTCTTCATTTTTCTACATCATTTGATAAGCGAGCTTTATGTTGAATTTCCATGACCTTGGATCTACGTTAGAGTCTTAAATCATTGATGCTACCAAACCAAGAATCTCAACCATAAACTACTTTTCAAAGTGGAAAATATAAAGCAGTAAATCACACATGCAAAATATACACATTTTTAAACAAAATTGTACAATAATGTACAATCCCCAATATTTGTTATATTAAACCAAATCTGAATAATACAATAGTCTATGGTATACAAGATACACTGAAAAACACAATGTCGTATCTCGTCTTGTTAGTCCTTCGCTTCCGTACTACTCATTAGTAGTTCCTTAGTCCATCAAGACATCTACACATCAATACTCCAAGAGGGCTACCACATAACATGATTGCACGTCCTTCTGTAGAGTGTACTTGAGCTGATCCAATCTTCTCTCTGGGTAGGCCTAATTCCCGAGCTCCAATATTCTAGGATAACAAAAAATTTTGTCCATCAAAGTGTTTCATGTCAGCACCTTCCTTCACCCAACCTTTATATGCTCTTCATCCTTCAATATAGCTTGTATAGGGCTACTTTAGGTATCCAACATGCTACCCTCCAACAGTCCTATAACTCCCAATATTGTCATTGTTGAATATGCACCTAGTATGATGCTTCGTCACCTCAGAAGTTCATACACTTGGCTTTAGTAGGATACTCAATAATATAATCCAATCTGGTCACGACTTGACCCAATACATCTCACAAAATGATGTTGTTACACCACGCTCCATTGTTGCACTGCTACACATCTAGTTAGGGAATCACCTACATCCCTATTCCTCCATGCAACTCAACAACTTGCCCTCAAAATGACTTCGGTCCTTCAAGGAGACACTCTGCCATGCCCAGGATACCCTTTTCATGCCTTGTTTCCCCAAACACAACACCTTAAGGTAGCCTAGTTGCTGGCTATGGCCTACGGCCTAGCCTAGTAGCAAGGTATGATTGTTGTTGCCCCCAAAATCTCCACCAAATAGCCCAAAACAACTCCTATTTTGTCTTGTTGTTTTTCGGCCTTACTGCCCTAAAATCTAGCCTTTAAACGCACTTAATAACATCCCTTATACATAAGATAATTGGCCCTAAAACAGATCCATTGCCACCTATAGAAATTGTCTCCACCATAGGCCTCCACGTTGCTCCATGTTAATTTTTGGAAACTAGGTCCAAACTCCATGTTGCATTGCTCATATGATGGAGATGATATTTTTTTTGGAAGCCTCTTTCGGAGAGGTGCAATATTGATCTAAATATCATCTTGTTTGGATGAGAAGAAGTTATATTTTGAATTTATTTTTCCACGCATGTGCAATTTGTCACAGTCAACCAGAATTGTAATGTAGGGTCACAAGCCCCAAAATATGTGTCACTCGCCCCGAGTCATGGATATAAATTGGAGAGACATGATGCTCATTTCATCATCAACTCATCTTACACATCTCTCTCTCATCTGATTGGTTCGTACAGCCTTGAAGAGGCTTCTCTCTCTACCACATGTGTGAAATAGGAAGCTGTTGTTTTCTAATTGTTTTAATGTTTTTTTCTGGAGCATTGACCATGGTTCAAACTTGGTTGTTTGACTGTGTTTTCTACTCATAAATCCTGACTTTGGAATGCCGCATTGGAGGGCACAAAAAATGAGGTAAATAGGTTGACCTTTGACTGCAACATTAATTGCATTTTTTACCGCAGAGTTAACCGCATCATTAATTGCAGCATTGACTATGGAGTTGACCATAGTGTTGACTGGTTGACCATAGATCTGACAAGTGTGTTGACTTTTTCTGGACTAGTTTTTGGGGTGAGTTTGACCTTGAAGGAAAGTTGACTTTGACCAAGTTTGACTGGACCTATTTGGAGGTTGAAAAGGATGATTTGTAATGAAATTTCTTCTGGATTCATCACATTAAGTGGGTTTTTTCTTCTTCTTCCATCGACGTTTCAAACCAGCTACCGAGGTTCATCATCAAGATAATATTGAATGAGAGAAAAACGGATCTTAGGTATCGTGAATAAAAGTGTAGAAGGTTTTTTGTAAAAAGAATTTTTGAGATTTGACCAACAAAGTCTTTGTTGGATAGGGCATCATGTTGACTGTTGTAACAAACATTTTTCTCTATATTTTTTAGATAATAAGAATTGAAAATTATTGTATCTTGTATCGGTTAGTCTTCTGTCGATTTAATTTTATGTTCTATCAGCATTTACTTTCAATGGTTATGTGATTGCAAATTTGAATTGGGCTAATAAGAAAGATTTAATTAAAGTGCATTAAGCATAAAATATACCATGGTTATCTAAAATTAACATGGAATTAGAGCTAGGGTGAAGACAAAGCCCAAGCAAGTGTGAAAATAAATCACCGAAGAAGTTGAATAATCAAGGATCGAGATCAATGGCCTCCTCATCATACAAGGGTTTCAAATCTGATGATAAGTTGACTGAAAAGTCTGATTATCATGCTTGGAAAATGTCTTTGGATTTGACATTGGAAGACCAAGGTGTTATGGATTATGTGCAAGGGAATATCAATGAGCCTCCATCAAATGCACATGTTACCACTAAGACTAAGTACAAGAAAGGGGAAGTCGAGGCAAATAATATCATCATGGATTCTATTCATAAGCACTTGGTTGCTTATATCTCTGAGATTGGCAAGTATAAAGAGATGTAGGATAAGTTTGTTAGCATTTTCAGAGCTAGAATTTCTCATCAAAAAATATTTTTGAAAAACAAGTTGAAGGAGATCAAGAAAGGCAAAGGAGAATCCATGCAATAATATTTCACGAGGCTCACTGAAATGAAGAATGATATCTTAGCTATTGGAGAAGCCATAGCTAACTGAGAGCTTACTCTCATTTTTCTTGGAGGACTCCCATGGGAATGGTATGTATTCAATACTACTATTCTTAATAATAATTTGATTCCCAATTTTGATGAATTGTTGACGAGATGCACTCAAGAGGAGACAAGGATGATGGAGAGAGACCATCACTCTAATGGGAATGGAAGTGACCCTACTACCCTCTCCACTCATCCAAATAAGAGGAACAATTCTAGTCCGAGAAATAAAAATCATGGAAGAGCGGGTCCTAAAAGAGGAAGAAAAGGAAGATGTTACACTTGTAACAAGTTTGGTCACTATGCAAGAGAGTGCCCTAATACAAGGGACTCCCCTGGAGATGATGAAAACAACAACTTCAGGGGAAATTGAAATCAAAGGAACAACATGTTCAAAGGAAAGAGGAAAGCTCCCTCTGATCAAAGTTGTAATGGGAAACCTTTTAGGAGGTCAAGGAATTCCAGGTATGATGAATCTAATTTTGTTGATAGGGAAAATGAATATGTTCTTATATCTTCCCTCTCTGTTGCATCTCCTTACAACACACTGGACAATTGGTTGATTGATAGTGGTGCCTCAAGGAACTTCACTGGATGTAATGAATCCCTCTCTAATTTGATTTAAAAGGATACTAATTTGGAAATTATCCTTGGAGACAATGCCACCTATCCCGTAAAAGGGACAGGGACTGTGATCCTTTATCTAAATCAACTTGTCAAGTCCTCTGCTTGCAAGATGTGTTGTATGTACCTGAATTGAAGAAGAATCTAATGTCTATCTTGGAAATGGAAGACAAAGGATTTAAGGTGGCATTCATCAATGGAAAGGTACGCATTTGGAAGAGCAAATTTAAAGAAGTTTTCACTCTTTGTTTTAGAATTGATACACTCTATCAGGTTGGAGGAAGGCCGTTGGGGGCCATGTCATGTGACACAACCCGTTAATCCAACTTATGGCACTAGAGGTTTGAACACCTTCATTACAAATCCCTTCTCGAAGCAAGGAAGGTGGTGACAGGGATTCCGAATTTTAAAGATGATCATGAAGGTGTATGTCAGGGTTGTGCTGAAGGAAATCATACAAGGGGACCATTCCCCTCAAGTGTCATGAATAGATATGATATTTTGCAATTTATACATTCTAATATATTTGGTATTCTACTCGTAACATCCTTGGGAGGATGCTTATATTATATCACATTTATGGATGAATTATCCTACAATAGTTGGATATATTTTTTGAAGAAGAAGGACGAAGCATTCAATTTGTTCCATACCTTCAAGGCCTTGGTTTAAAATCAAATAGGAAAGAAGCTCAAAATTTTAAGGACAGATAATGGAACTGAGTATGATTTGAATGAATTCAATGACTATTGCAGGAAGCTGGCATTAAGAGGGAGACCACCACTGTGTATACTGTAGAACAAAATGGTGTTACTAAAAGGAATAATAGAACCATTTTGGAAGTTGCCTATGCCATGCTTTATGACCAAGGTCTTCCGAAGTTTCTATGGGGAGAAGCTTCCAAAATCATTGTGTATGTTCAAAATAGATGCCCACATTCTGCATTGGAATCCAAAACTCCCGAAGAAGTCTTCCTTAGAAAGAAGCCTGATGTCTCTCATTTTAGAGTTTTTGGAAGTCCCGTTGATTTTCATGTTCTAAAATTTTGTGGGCTATAGTGAAACCTCGAAGGCATATAGAATCTATGTTCCTGTAAAAGAGAAGTGGAGATATTCCATCATGTCACCTTTGATGAAGATGTTGCCCTCAGGAAGGTTAGAAATCTTCCTATCTCAAAGGAAGACAAAGAAGAAGAAGAAGTTGGAAGGTAGGAAGAACGGAAGGATGAACCGATGCCCAATGTTGAAGGTCCAATGGATCCTATAGATCCACCTTCTTAAAAAAGAAGAAGACCTTCTTGGTTAAGAGACACTCTCGAATATGCTGAGGGACACGTTGCTCCTAGGGGAACATTATGTGAAATTAAGAAGCCAAATAGGTACCAAGGGTCCCTAGTTGCCATGAGAACTATTGTACAATCTGAGCCTAGAACTTTTGAATAAGTCGTAAATCATCAATTTTTGGAAGATGCTATGCACGAGGAATATGAGTTGATCATAAAGAATGATGTCTAGGATGTGGTCCCTAGACCGTAGGACAAATATGTTGTCACCTTCAAATGGCTCTATAAGATCAAGCATGGAGCCGATGGAAGTGCTGAAAAGTACATGGAAATATTTGTTTCCCGAGGCTTCTCTCAAAATGAAGGCATATGTTATGATGATATATTTTCTCCTGTTGCCGCTATACCACCATCTGATCGGTCATTTCCCTTGATGCAACTCAAGGATGGAGTCTCCATTAGATGGATGTGAAAACTGCCTTCTTACATGCTTCAATCAAGGAAGAGGTCTATGTAGAACAACCTCTGGGGTTCGAAGTCCAAGATAGAGACTCATATGTATCCAGGTTGAAGAAAGCATTATATGGGTTGAAGCAAGCCCCAGGGCTTGGTATGAGAGGATTAATAGCTACTTTATCAAGTTGGGCTTTACTCAAAGTGACGCTGATCCAAAATTTTATTTTAAGGTTGATAATGACAAGCCTCTCATTCACCAATGTAAGAGGGAGCTAGATTCTGAGTTTGATATGAAGGACCTAGGACTGATGCACAATTTCCTAGGCTTTGAGGTCTGGCAAAAGCCAGGTAAGATTTTCCTTTATCAAGGAAAATATGTCGTGAATCTGCTGGAGATATTTGGGATGGTGGACTGCAAGTCTGTGACTACTCCGATGGAACTCAAATTTAAGAAGTTGTGTGGAAGTGTTGTTGGGCCCAAGTTGGGAAATCCCACTGAGTATTTTCAACTCATGGGGGGCCTTGATGTTAATAGTGAACTCACTTCCGGACATATGTTTTGCAGTGAACACATTGAGTCAATATATGGTCGAGCCTCATCACATTCACTGGATTGGTGCCAAGAACCTCTTGATATATCTTCGGGGTATAATCAACCATGGGCTGAAATAAACTGTCGGGAATATGAGGTCCATGGATATGCCGATGCCAATTGGGTAGGCAGTGTGGTGAACCGTAAGATCACATCTAGATGTTTCTTCACTCTAGGTTCTGCTTCAATATCTTGGATGTGTAGGAAGCAGAAATTGGTTGCTTTAAGCACCGCCAAGGCCGAATACATTACAGAATGTATGGCATGGTGTGAATTTGTTTGGTTGTGAAGGCTCTTCAGTGAGAAGTTTGGACATGTGTTGGATACCACCGTTATCCTTTGCGATAACTAGAGTGGGATTCATCTTTCTGAGAATCATGTGTTTCACGACTGATCCAAGCATGTTGATATTATGTATCACTTTGTCTGGGACATGGTAAAGTGAAGCGACATAAGGCTCCATCACATTGGAAATGATGAGTAGGTCACAGATATAATCACGAAGCCCCTGGGGAAGGTGAAATTATTAACCTTCCGTGAGAAGCTTGGTATCATGGATAGACCCTATCTTGAGGGTCTTGCCTGAGTTGGACTATGAGCTCTGGGAGCTCCAAGGGGCTTGGGGATAGCTTCTTGGAGCTATAAGAAACCATAGGGAAAGGTTCGCCTTACCTTGTTGGTTTTATTATTCCCCACCATTTTGATATTGAGTTGGTTCACCCTCTCTTTCATATATGCCCCACATGCATCCTACCCATGGAGTCTAGGACTCATGGGAAGTACCTCTCATTTAGCCAATGAGTTGGGAAATGAGAATAAAGATCTATAGCATGACTGATGGACACATTGGGGATTTTCATATTCTCTATGTCTAGGATGGGATGTGTCCAACAACTTGATATGGGATCAATTCTGGATGAGGTTCTTACCTCTAAATTGAATTCGGGTTAGTATGTGACTCACTCTTGATTCTAGTTGAGGTTTTTACCTCTAGACTGACTTCGAGTCAGTGGAGAGTGATGTATTTGGGACTCACTCTTGTTCGTTTGTAGAGAAGATCCAACAAATTAGTTACAATAGGATGACACAATATTGCATGATGATTATGTAGTACATGATGGTAATGGATGACAGGATTGCACATGTGGATAGATAGAGTTATCCCTAGTTGAGAGGGAGTGTTAATTTTGGGCAACTAGGTCGAAAATCCATGTTTAATTTCTCATATGATGGAGATGATATTTCTGTTGGATTCATCTTTCAGAGAGGTGCAATATTGATCTAAATATCATCTTTTTTGGATGAGAAGAAGTTATATTTTGAATTTATTTTTCCACACATGTGCAATTTGTTAAGGTTGGCCAGAATTGTAATGTATGCTCACAAGCCCCAAAAGATGTGTCACTCACCCCCATTCAAGGATATAAATTGGAGAGACATGATGCTCATTTCATCATCAAATCATCTCACACATCTCTCTTTCATATGATTGGTCCGTACAGCCTTGAAGAGGCTTTTCTCTCCTCCACACGTGTGAAATAGGAAGCTACTATTTTCAGACTGTTTTATGGCTTTTTCTAGAGCATTGACCAGTGTTGATCATGGGTAAAACTTGGTTGTTTGACTATGTTTTCTGCTCATAAATTCCAATTTTGGAAGGCCGCATTGGAGGTCACAAAAATCGAGGTCAAAACATTGACCTTTGATCGCAACATTAATTGCAACGTTGACTGGTGTGTTGACCATTTTGTGGACTGGTTTTTTGGGTGAGTTTGGCATTGAAGGAAAGCGAAATTTGACCAATTTTGACTAAACATATTTGGTTGAAAAGGCTGGTTTGACCAGAAAATCATTTACTGACTAGGGCATCCTATTGACTACAATAACAAATATTTTTCTCTATCTTTGTTGAATAAGAAGAATTACAAATTATTTTATCTTGTATTGGCTTGCCTTCCGTTAATTTAATTTTATGTTCTATCAGCATTTAATTTCAATGGTTATGTGATTGAAAATCTGAATTAGGCTAATAAGAAATATTGAAGTAAACTACATTAAGCATAGAACATACCATGGTTATCTAAAATTAATACTCCTTCATGTTGTCCCTTAGCTTCCTTTGTTGCGGCTTAGGCTCACCCAATTTCAAAGATGTATTACTCAACTTTGGATGCTAAAATGAATCCAAATAATCTTCTATTTATAGACATGAAGCCTCCACGAATTTACTTGAAGAGACACATATTTTGGCACCCTTTTACACCAAGCCTACATGGCTCGGTAACCAATAATTACCTTGTCAACTTCAAATATTCATTTCTCTCTAACGACAACTCGGATTCAGATGATTCACAATGCATTGGAATCATATCGTCGAGCACTATCATCCTCATCCATCACATGTCATATATTCATCACAGTTTTGGCCCAAATCATGATGGGTGAAAAACCCCTCACTTGGTTTCCAAGCCCACAAGCTTCCCTTGTGGTGATTTTCCTTCCAAACCATGAACCCTTGAGCTTAGAGTACCTCCCAAGCTACACAAATCAACACTCCCTCTTAGCGAGGGAGGTACATCCACAACAAGGAAGTACTTCGTCTTTGTCATCACTGCTCGCAAAACTAGCCTAGCTCTTGCCACTCACAATCACAATAATCCTTATATAGTGAAATATGTCATGCTTAGAAGTGGCATTTTCACTGGAAGTGCCCTACTTATTTTTCTTATTTTGTATCACTTTCCAATCTCAACATGATTCCTTCTTGCCAGATGTGGAAGCACCCTTCCTCCGCACTGACCAAGTGCTCTTATTGGGCTGCAGAGTCTCCCTATGAATCTACAAACTCCCTCTAGAACTTGACTCCTCTGAGCCTCTAGAACCTGGACCTTCTCTGAAAAGTGTACCTTCTTCTCGGGGACCTACACTTACTCCTCTAAAGCCTGCACATGCTCCTGCTTCTCTGGAACCTATTACTACCCCTTCTTCTTCCCATGATCCTGAGGGTTTCTCATCAACCTGTAGAGACCATGCTCCCTGACTCCAAGCACAATCTCATCAGACTTAGAGCCTCTATGCCTAAGTCTTGCCTTCCCATCCTGGAAAAATTCCTCAAATCCTTTCCTCTCCATCATTGAGACGAAAATAACACTATATCTGATTCTTGGTATAAACAACACATCCTGGACTCGGAACATACGTCCTATATCCATCCTGAATGGCACCACCCCCGTTCCTCGGATCTCCAACTGAATCTTGTCACCTAACACCATGTGAAACTTTGATTCCAATTCAGCTAGAGTCTCAAAAACCTTCTGTGACCCTATCATGTGCCACGTCGCACCATTGTCCACGTACCATCCATCCTCTTGAATGGTACCCTGAGAGAAATGAGAAATCATAGAAAAATCCTCCTCTTCCAATATCCTGGCAAGATAATCCATCTCTGCTAAAGTGGCGATATGTTTTCCTTTCTTATTCCCTTTCTCGTCATCTCCTTTCTTCTGAAATATCGACGAAAAATGACCCATCTCGCCACAGTTGAAACACTTAATTTTACTCATGTCCTTCTTCGGCTTACCCTTAATTCTTGTTGCAAGTGCCACATCCTCATATTCCTTCCTGTATGGATGAATATCCTTGTCTCAAAACTATTCCTAAATGAATTTTTCCCACAGTCTATTCTAGTATGGAAGTTTCTCCCTAGAAACGATTCCTTTGATGAAGGGCTTCCATTCCTTGGTGAACCCTTTCAAGGCAATCCTTACCATCTCTGCATTTGAATTATTTGACCTCAATGGAAGAAATCTCATCTTGAACCTGAGACAACCTCATCAAATACAAAGCCATTCCTTCACCCTTTATCATCTTGGTGGATTTCAATTTATCCTCCAATACCAGTACCTAGTTCTCGTTCTTATTCTGGAACAAATTCTGAAGATCCATCCACATCTCATGTGCATTGTTCTTCCGGGACACATTATGTATTAAGGGATCCTTCACGCCATGAAGGATGATCAACCTCACTTTCGTATCCAAATATTCCTATATTTCCAGCTCCTTAGGGTTGGTTGGCTACTTGATCTCTTTCTCAGCAAAATCCTAGATCATATTGACCTGCAAGACCAACTTGATCCTTTCCTTCCAAGGAGTGTAGTTGGACAACCCTTCTATCATGTCCTCATAACGGAGACCTACCTGCAACTTCGACATTGTAATGACTCCTTCACCCACAATGTGACCAACTCCCTCTCACGTCGTACTTCGTTGCAAAAACTCTATTTTACTAGCTTCCAAAGTAGTTCAGACATGTTATGATACCATGTTGAATTTCCATGACCTTGGGTTTAGGTTAGAGTCTTAAATAACTGACGCTGCCAAACCAAGAATCTCAACCATAACTACTTTTCACAGCGGAAAATATAAATCAGTATATCACACATGCACAATATACATGGTTTTAAACAAAATTGTACAATAATGTAAAATCACCAATCTTTGTTATAATAAACCAAATATGAATAATACAACAACATATGGTATACAAGATGCACTGACAAACACAATGTTGTATCTCGTCCTTTCGGTCCTTCGCTTCTGTACTGCACACTATTAGTCCCTTAGTCCATTAAGGCATCAACACATTGAGACTCCAGGAGGGCTGCCACCTAACATTGTTGCATGTCCTTATGTAGAGTTTATTTGGGCTGATCCAATATGCTCTCTAGGTAGGCCTAATTCTTGAGCTTTAATCTTCCAAACTAGCAACAAATTTTGTCCATCAAAGTTTTCACTTGGGCACCTTCCTTCACCCAACCTTTAGTTTCTCTTCATCCTTCAAGATAGCTCATACAGGGCTGCTTTGGGTAGCCAACACGTTGCCCTCCAATAGTCCTATAGCTCCCAATTTATTCACTACTGAACCTGCACCTAATATGATGCTTCACCACCTCGGAAGGTCATACACTTGGCTTCAACAGGTTGTTCACTAATCTCATCCAATTTGGTCATGCCTTGACCCAATACATATCACAAAACGATGTTGTTACACCATGCTATATTTTTTCACTGTTGCACCTCTAGTTAGGGCATCACCTACAGCCCTATTCCTCCACACAACTCAGCAACCAACCCTCAAAATGGATGTGGTCCTTCAAGGAGACACTCCTCCACGCCCACGATTCCCTTTTCATGCATTTTTTCCCCAAACACAACACCTTAAAGCATCAACTACTGGTTATGGTCTGCGACCTAGCCCACTAGCAAGGTATGACTACTGTTCTCCCCAAAAGATCCACCAAATAACCCAAAACATATCATGTTTTGTCATCATTTTTTTCGGCCTTACTTCCCCACAATCTATCCTTTAAATTCACTAAATGATCTAAAAATTGGTTGGAAAACTTTTTATGCTTTTCAAGAACCTCCCACTGAGTTAAATAAATAAAAGATCTAGCTTATACTTAACTTTTGCGGAATTTTATACTTGAAACAGGTGTGTGTTTTTTAACTGTTTAAGTGCTTTGATTCCATTTGTTTTTGCTAATTTTAAACATGTGAAATTTTCATATAATGCAACAAATAAACATCAACACATAACAACAAATTTAATATAGGAGTTCACCCAAATATCGTGGGCTACGTCTCCTTGAGCTCTTGTCATCTTGACTTGAATCTTTGGGATTATGGAAAAAATTATTTTACAAGTTACAAAATTAAATCCAATGGTTATCTGAACTGAACCAATGGGTAAATACCATTTATATCCCTGTCATGGTTTTCATCACTCTGAAAACGGATCTAGGCTTCCTTAGACTTGATTCCTTTTGTCGGTGCTCTTGAGCTACACTGAGCTTCTCTATGGCAATAACTCCTCCAGAATTATTTTTATGTCCCTAAAACCTCACCTACTACCTTCAACACATATCATACCTCCAAAATAGACTGATCGTTTGCTCAAAATGATCACAGGCTCTCCGATCTAGGCCTCCATCCACTGTTGGCCCTCGGTTGCGCAAAACTTCCCTGTAGGTTATCGACCTTCAGAAGTCTTCAAATGACTCTGAAAATCCCTTCAATAGATTCGTAATTTCAAAAATATTCAAAAAAAACTATTGGTTCCCTGAGATTGGCCTCCAGCTGCTCCAGTTTCGCCTCCAACACCCGGTGGCACCCCCTGGGTCTAGGGTCAAAGAAAAATTATATGTGGGTTCTTGACCTATAAAAGTCCTCAAAAGCTTTTGCAAACTCCTTCAATGGATTCAAAAGTATCAAAACAGTCACAAATGACTATTGTTTTGTTGAATAAGGCCTCTAGCTGCCCATCCTAGGCCTCAAACTGCTGCTAGCACTTGTTGGCCCTGGTGGCCCTTGGAACTTCCCTAAAGAATCTCGGCTTTCAAAGTCTTCTACAGCCTCTGAAAACCACACCATTAGTTCCAAAACATCTGAAACATCCAAAAATGACTGTTGGATTGTTGAAAAATGCCTCTAGATGCCCTGGCTAGGCCTCAAACTGTTGTTGGCCCATGGTGGCCCTAGTGGCCCCTAGAACTTCTCTAAAGAAAAAACATGCTAAAAAGTACTCGGATGACTCTCCAACCCTCACCAAACAGTCTAGAATGTCTGAGATAGTCTAAATTTACTATTGGCACTCGAAAATTGGTCGAATCTAGCTCAAGATAAAGCCTAAACTCATTTTGTCCAGTGACCCCTAAAAAGCTCCACTAAAAGTGGAGGAATTTCACTTAACTACAGTTTAAAATAGAAAAATGCCAAAATTTGAGGGCGCGCTAACTGATCCTCCATGAAAACTATAGCAATAATTTTTAATTGTCGAGGTGGCCACATGGCCCCCCTTACCCCGTGGTCATACCCGTTGAATGGGCAGAGTTTTAAATGACGGTTACAACTGTGGCATAAACATGACCGTAATGGTCGGAGCAATTGTCACATGTGAAAACTGCAATATTCGTGGGCTGGTGGTTAGGGCTTATCCCATGGTTCATGGCGCGATGACCATGTGGGGAGGGCTTGGCCCCTCTCCAAACCCCAAACATGAAACCACAATACGTTAAATAAAACACGCAGAGCATATAGGTTAAGAACTACCATAGCCCGAGTGGTAAGAGCGGGCACGTGCATGCGGGGAGGTCAAGCGGTTTGCTCTGGTCCGCTCCAAAAAAATTTGTTACGCCAAAACTGGGCCATGTGGCGGCCTCTGGGCCTGCCACGTGGTAGCCTCCCATTGGCCTGAAATCAAAACATACAACCCACTGACCAATACGGTCTGGACACTTGTCCATCTGCCATTTGCCTAGAAGGAATATTTTGGGGAATATTCCAAGAAATATTCCATGAATATTTCATGGAATATTCTCTTTTTTTGAATATTCAAAGGCCCAGTTATACTTGGTCATATTGCACTTTACTGGACTTTTCATATCACGATAACTTCTTCATACGGTGTCATTTTTTCGAACCATTTGCGGTGCTGGAATTAGGAAGACGAGATCTATCCGGTCGCTCAGGTTTGGCACACTTTCGAAAACTTTGAATTTTGAGCTATCACTTAGGTCCTTGATCCAAATCTGATCACACCTCCCCATTGGGAATCTTTTGGACCCCAAAATATTGATTACCTAATTTGTTCATTAGATGAGATTACAACACCCTCACTTTTCATCCTCCATACACTTGCCTTACATGGCTTAGTGTCTTTGAACCACAACTCGAAGGTAGTCAACACTTCCCGTCCTAAATGCTCTTGTCCTCCTGTCAAGAATTGTCTTCCTTGTACTCACTCATAAATTTCTGGTGAGAAATTGATAGAAGGTAGCTGAACATCATGTCCTTGATCATCGATCCAAGGTGGCTCAAACAAATGTGATATTACAACAGAAAACATGCTTACATAAATAAAATTTTTATATGTAGAAATGAATGTATGTCTTACTGGGTCAAGAAGTCAAACCACTTCTCACCAAGCCACTTCCATGATGAATTTTGCTGCTGAAAATATTCTTCATGTGAAACATATGTTCTCACATTAATGATGGAATCTTTGGTTCGACTTTCACCAGTCTTTCTGTCCTCTTGCTTCAAATGCTTGGGACGATTAGTTGGATGCAATGTCCAACATTGGGAAACAACATGTCCCTTCTTCTGGCACTGTGTGCAAGTATTTTGCACCTTCTTTGCAAGTTTCCTTTGCTTCAACTGCTTCATGGATGCTGTTATCACAAAATCAGACCCGATAGGGTGCCAATCAAGCTAATCTAATGTAACTGTTTCAAACCAAACTTTTGATTGAGGCTTAGCCTCCTCAACCTGAGAGGGCTCTCTCAAAGGTTAATGATTTTTGATAGAAATATAGATGGCTAACTCTATGTGGGGTAAAAAGAAGATAAAAAATAGATATTGGTTGTAAATCACATTAGCAAGTGCACATTGGGCTTATGGAGTCAAAAAAGGTTCAGTAAAACAAAACAATCTACTTAGCATGGAAGTCAAGGCATATCAGAGTTCAAGTCAAAGAATACATATGCGAAACTGTAAAACACACAGTCAGTTTGTCTACGAAGGAAGTCAGAGCATCAATGATGAATTCTGAGTAACATAAGAAAACACCACTGCAATAGGATATTAAAAAGACGCCATCAGAACAAGAACATACTAGAACCCTTCATGAATCTTGAGTTGGCTAAGTAGAAAACTCTGTATTAAGCTGAAAACAGTCACTTACAATAAACACAGTCTTTTTGCTAAAAAATGTCCAAACTCCTATAATTCGACTCCTTGATCCTTTATAGATCATTTACATCATAAGATAAGCTTATCCTCAGCTAGATACATCGAATTCATATCTTTGACACCTATCCTAATCATATAACATGGCATTTATTACAAAGACAATTGTAAACTTAATACAGAGTCCTATTACAAATAGAATTAGAACTCTTTAAATCTACTCATAAAAAATTTATCTAAAATTGATTACATCATTTTCCACCTATATCTCCATAAGGTCGAATCCTGATGATGAGCTCCAACCTGTTATGACCATAATGCTGATGATGTTGATCTCCTGCAAACTAGGAAATTGTTCCCATGTTTTTTAGGCTTAGGATTCTTTAAGTTCTTGAGACACTACGACCACTATGAACCCATAACTTTGAGGCTATTTGATGTCAGGAACTAGAATATCATATGTCCAAAATCATTCCCACGTGCCAGCTATGAAAAATCAACTTAAAACTCTAAAAATAGTGAAAACAGTCCGGCACTACGAAAGCAGCACAGTTTCGTAGCGCTTTTCATAGCGCAGTATTTTTACCCATTTTCCTTCAAAATTTTGTTTCCTTTCCTTCAGGGTTTTTTTGATATTCAATTGACATAGTTTCTCTAGAAGTTTCAAATCAAAACACATGATATTCCCTCCAAAACTTGATAAAGAAAGGGTGAAAAAGCTGTTACAACAGTTTCGTAGCGCATTTCACCCTTTTTGCACTATGTGCGCTACGAAACTTTTTTGTAAGCAGTTTTAACCAAATTTTCTTCAAAATTTGAAACAAAAAGGTGCCAAACTTCAGAAAATCACTGGCTTCATCAAAACCATAAGCCATATGGACTAAAAAATATAACTTTCATAAAGTTTATTCTTCATTTTCCATTTGAGTTTGCTTTGAATTTTTCATTCTGCACCTTTGTTTTTTAGTTCATCTTGAGATAGTTTCAGTTGTAATTCCAAATCTTCCACTTGACCTCTTAGTCTTCTATTATTGGCTCTCAAGTGAGTGTTGATAACTCTGACAATTTTTTCTTCTTTAATGGCTGGAACTATCCATGTAAAAAACTGCTCTGCATTGCTTGGAATCTCAGACCTAGAAACTGTTTGACCTTCCCAAACAACCTTCATTCTTTTAAATTCTGCTTTCTCAATGATGTGCTTTCTGGCCCTTTTCTTCATCTTAGAAATCTCTTGTTTTTCTGATGTCAATTTCTCCTCAAGCCTTCTATACTCTGTCAATTCTTCTTTTTCCTTCATTATTCTGCGAGCTACATGCTCTACTGTTGGTGATGAGAGGTCAACCACCTCTTTAGGTACTTTGACTATTTCAGTAGCTTCTTGGACCTCCTTACTATTTTCTTTGAGCTTTTTAGTATGCCTAGTCAAAGGCTTCCTAGCTTGAAAGACAAAGGCTGCATTCTTACCTTCAAATTCTAGTTTCTTTGCTGATTTCATTTTTTTCTGTTTGTGTTCATCTATTCCAATAAAACCAGCTTGCACAACAGGTGACTCTTCTATATCAATTGTGTGTAAGATGTCATCTAAGTTTCCTTTCATCACTGAGTTGTCATCTGAACCTGAAACAATTTTTTTTCCCTTTGATGCTATTGCTTGGCTTCTTGTCACTCTCTGGATTTCCTACTTGCTGGCCACTTGTTTTTTTTAGCCTCTTTGACACTTTTAAACCTCTATTTTACAGGTGAAGAGGTTTCTCCAACAAGTAATGGTGTCTTCTCTATTCTATTTTCAACCTGTTTCCTTGGTTTCAACTTTATAAACCTCTTTACTTTAATAACCATTGGCTGACTGGATTCTGCTACTGGTGGTGAAGGATTCCCTTTAATTTTAGGGTTCCTAGCTGGGGTTAGGGTTTCCATTTCAAATCCATTCATAAACAAAAAGGAAGATCAATACCTATTTATTTTCTGAAGCTCATTCAAAACCAATAACTTTATCAAACCATGGTGAAACAGAGATGTTTCATAACCATCATATTTGGCTTGGACTTTGTCAGTCATTTTGGAAAGGCTTCTATGCAAGTAAAATGGGAAATCTAGTGATATCATACCTGTGAAATGCAACAACAGATTGAAATGATAAGTGTAAACTTTATGGTACCTGCCTTCACATGTAAAGTATATTTGAATATTAAATAGCATCTTTTCATAGTTGTCCTTGATACAGCTTCTAGGTATTGCATTGTTCAGTCCCATATATGCATATTCAGGTTTCATAAATTCCTTGCATGGTTCCATGTCAAACCTAAAACCTTTAAACCAAGTTTCCTTCCCTCTTGGTATCTCTGTCACAGAAGCTATGATCTTAGGTGTGACAGACACATTTGATATTCCAATTTTGGTAGTGGTTCCACTAAAGCATAATGCAAACTATTTTGACACCTGAGTGTGACCACCCTGTAGTTTTTCACAAAACTGGAGACAACCTACTTTGGTGAAAGCCTCCATCATTGTTTAATCCACAAATAAAGCCTTCACATTTTTAGGTTCATATCTTAGACAATGTCCTCCTCTGTGAACTTTCTTCTCATCTGCCATGCTTCTTGGAAAAACCTGTTAGCTTCTCTAGAATCTATAAAACAACCTCGCTTGATTAAATGAACAATCTCACTTGATTAAGATATGAAACAACCTTGCTTGATTAAATTAACAGCCTCACTTAAGAATGATGAAGGTTTCCTTTGCATAGAACAACCACAGAATTATCTTAACTGCTTCAGATCTCAGACAGTTGTGTGAAGGTAAATGAATCAAAAATGACTCAATTAGGCAAAAATTCGAATTTGAGATGTCACCTCATGACTAAATGATGCTTCATTGATATCCTATCATGACTATGATGACTGTAGGATAGGTAAGTACATCGAATCTGGTAACTAACTGACTCACCATACCCCTATCCTATCATTCCCCAATTGAATCTCACAGATTTTGGCTTATTTGACACGACAGCTAAGAAACTGCGCTTTCATAGCACTCATAGTGTAATTTTCGTAGATTTCACTACGAAAGTAGCAGCGCTTTTGCAGCGCATTTCCTCTTTTTTGAACTAGCGACACTATGAAATGGTGGATTCCTAGCTAATTGCAGCAATTTAGCCCAAAACTTAATTGAATGACCCTTAAATGAAAAATGTGAATATTTGACCATGGAATGGACCTCTAAAGACCTTATTTGAATTCAAATGATGAACATTAAACCTATAAAAGCTATGACCTACCCCTAACCAAACTAAAAATGACTTTTAGACCTATTTAAGACCATGATCAAAAACATAGTTGACATACAATGTTTTGAAAAAAAAAATTGGTGATAATATATTCCTTCATCCTCTTCCATCATTTTGAAACAACATGGTTACACAGACCACAATATGCACAACAACTCTTTCTTCCATTCACGCATGCATATTTTCCATGCTTATCAGAAACATAATCAACTTGACTATGGGAAGAATTATACCTCAAATGCTGCTTTGCATGTCCATCTTTTATACCTTCATGAGGAGATGAACTTGTATAGGTTCCAACTTTCTCTTGAAGACTAACATTAGTGTTCATGTCTTGAAAATTGTTCAAACTCTCATGCTCGCCATAAGCTGCATGTCTACAAACACCTTGCTGCAACATAGGCTTCAAACAATGGCAATCAAATTGAAAATAAACTTGACATGTTTGTGGTTTAGAACTTGGAACAAAAGTTCTCTTTGAAGTTGCCTCATATGCCTTCATAGCTGTGGAGTTTTCGCCATTAGATTGAACATAACCAAGACCAAAATTCTTAGGTCTTTCCTCAACCAAAATAGGATCAATCATGCCTTGTGCATGTTTTCCTAGACCCTTGCCTTCATATCCCATTTTAAACATTAACTTGGACCCTATACCTCTAGCGTGCTTTTCAAATGAACCAACACATATATCTGAAGAGGAAATTGAAGATAAATTTGAGTGAATTACCTCTGCTTCATGCATGTTCTTGGTTAAGGCCTATTGGGCTTGATGAAGCTGCATATCCATCTCATGCATTCTTTGAATAATTCCTTCTTTCTCTTTCTTGATAGAAATCAATTTCTCATGAAGTCTATTGCTTTCTCTTCTATCTTCAAACAAAATTTGCACCATGTCCTTCAGGATGTAGAAGTCTCGCTTCATGTCTTCATCTAAGAATATTGTGAACGAGGAGAATTTAGAAACCTCACTTGAAGAAGTTTTCATAATGAAAATGAACAAAATAAATTCAATAAAAAATCACAAATCTTCAAAACAAATGGCTGTAGAGTCAAGCTCTTCTTCAAGTAGCCTTTTGCAAACAAACCCTTTTGTGCTTCAAGGGTTGCCTTGAGGTCCTTTGGGTAAGGAAGATGCCTTCAGCCCTTCTTCCTTCTTGTCCTCTTCTGGACATAGCTAATAGTATCTATCCCTTCACCTCTAGCAAACTCAAGCAACAATAAATGTGCAAACAGTCAAATCCTTTGCACTGTTTAAACACCTTTCAAGTCAAACAAGCAAGTTATTGCTCTATCAATCAAGCAACCAAGTGCTCTGATACCAACCTGATATGAAAATGGGTTGGATAACTTGTTATGCTTTTCAATAACCTCCCACTTAGTAAAAAAAATAAAATATCTAGCTTATACTTGACTTTTGCAAAATTTTATACTTGAAACAGCTGTATGTTTTTTAATTGTTTAAGTGCTTTAAGTCCATTTGTTTTTTCTGATTTTAAACATGTGCAACAGTCATATAATGAAAAAAATAAAAATTAACACATAACAACAAATTTAATATAGGATTTCGCCCAAATATCGTGGGCTACATCTCCTTGAGCTCTTGTCATCTTGACTTGGCTCTTTGGGATTATGGAAAAATTTCTTTTACAAGTTACAAAATTAACTCCAATGGTTATATAAACTAAAAAAATGGGTTTATAATACCATTTATATCCATGTCATGGTTGTCATCACTCTAAAAACATATCTAGGCTTCCTTAGACTTGATTCCTTTTGTCAGTGCTCTTGAGCTACACTGATATTCTTAATGGCCATAACTCCTTCAGAATTATTTTTCTATCCCTTAAACCTCGCCTAATGTCTCCAATGTATATTATACCTCCAAAATAGACATATTTTTTGCTCAAAATGAGCACAGGTTCCCCGATCTAGGCCTCCATCCACTGTTGGCCCCTCAACTGGCCAAAACTTCCTTGTAGGTTATAGAACTTCAAAAGTCTTAAAATGACCATTAAAATCCATTAAATGGATTCATAATGTCAAAAATAGTCATAATAGACTATTGGTTTGCTAAGATTTGCCTCTGGCTACTCCGGTTTCGCCTCCAACACCTGGTGGCACCCTGTGGTTCTAGGGTCAAATAAGACTTCTATGTGGGTTCTATAACTCTAGAAGTCCTCAAAAGCTTCTTAACACTCCTTCAATGTATTTAGAAGTATCAAAATAGTCAAAAATGACTATTGGTTTGCTGAATAAGGCCTCTAGCTGCCCTGGTTAGGCCTCGAACTGTTGTTAGCACTTGTTGGCCCTAGTGGCCCCTGGAACTTCTCTGAATAATATCGGCTTTAAAAAATTCTCTACAGGCTCTAAAAACCACACCATTAGTTCCATAACATCTGAAACATCCAAAAATGACTATTGGATTGTTGAAAAAGGCCTCTAGTTGCCCTTGCTAAGCCTCAAATTGTTGTTGGCCCATGGTGGCCCTAGTGGCCCCTAAAACTTCTCTGAAGCAAAAACTTGCTCAAAAGTTCTTTGATGGCTCTGAAACCCTCAAAAATTAATATGGAATGTCCAAGATATTTGAAATTGACTATTTTCACTCGAAAACTAGTTGAATATAGCTCAAGATAGAGCCTAAACTCATTTTGTCTAGTGACCCCTAAAGAGCTCCACTAAAAGTGGAGGAACTGCACTTAACTGCAGTTTAAAATATCAAAATGCCAAAATTTGAGGGCGCGCTAACTGATCCACCAAGAAAACTGTAGAAATAAATTTTTAACTATCAGGGTAGCCACACGGCCCCCCTTATCCCGTGGTCATACCCGTTGAATGGGAGAAGTTTTAAATGACGTTTACAACTGTGGCATAAACATAACCGTAACGGTCGGAGCAATTTCCGCATGTCAACACTGCAATATTTGTGGGCTAGCGATTAGGGCTTAGCCCATGGTTCATGGCACGACGGCCATATGGGGGAGGGGTTGGCCCCTCTCTAAACCCCAAACATGAAACCACAATACGTTAAATAAAACCCGCAGAGCATATAGGTTAAGAACTACCATAGCCCGAGTGGTAAGAGCAGGTGCGTGCATGCGGGGAGGTCAAGAAGTCGACTCTGGTCTGCTCCACAAAAAAATTTTATGCCAAACCTGGGCCACATGGTAGCCTCCCATTGACCCGAAAACAAAACAGTCAACCCACTGACTAATATGGTCTGGACACTTGTCCATTTTCCATTCGCCTAGAAGGAATATTTTGGGGAATATACCAAGGAATATTCTAGGAATATTACAAGAATATTCCCTAGAATATCCTATTTTTTTGAATATTCAAAGGCCCAGTCAAACTTGGTCAAAGGCCAAAAATTGCAGTTTATTGGACTTTTCAAATCACGATAACTTCTTCATATGGTGTCAGTTTTTCAAACCGTTCGTGGCGCCGGAATCAGGAAGACAAGATCTATCCAATCGCTCAAGTTTGACACACTTCCAAACAATTTTAATTTTGAGCTATCACTTAGGTTCTTGATCCAAATCTGATCACTAAATAACAACCCTTAAATAGTAGTTAATTGGCCCTAAAATAGATCTATTGTCACCTACAGCAATTGTCTCCACCATAGGCCTCCACGTTTCTCCTTCACATTGTCCTTTAAATTCCTTTACTTTGGCTTAGGCTCACCCAATTTCAAAGATGTATTACATAACTTTAGATGATAAAATGAATCCAAATCATCTTTTATTTATAGACATGAAACCTCCATGAATTTACTTGAAGAGACACATCTATTGGCACCCTTTTACCCCAAGCCTACGGGACTTGGTAACAAATAATTACCCTTTCAACTTCAAAAGTTCATTTCTCTCTAACAAAAACTCAGATTCAGACGATTCTTGATGCGTTGGAATTGTATTATTGAGCACTACCATCCTCATCCATCACATTTTGTATCTTCATCATGGTTTTGGACCAATCACGATGAGTGCAAAACCCCTCATTTGGGTTCCAAGCCCACAAGCTTCCCTTATGGTGCTTTTCCCTCCAAACCCTAAACCCTCGGGCTTGGATCACCTCCCAAGCTACACAAATCAACACTTTATTATGGTATATCTGCAACGTGCTACCTCATTCCCAAATTTTTCATAGTTGCAGCATTCGATGTGGCTTAAAAATGGGGTAGAGGAATTACGATATCTTCCAACATTCTTGTCACAACCTCTACTATTGAAATCATGCCTTCTCCTATTATTGCTCCACACACTTTTTATTCTTGCATTCCATCTGAAATCCATGGCTTTGTGTCCAACATTAGTACAGGAAAAACATTACCCATAAAATGGCTTTTGAGCATAGATGAAACCTTTATTTTGGTGGATTTTTCCTTGAGGGTGAAAGGACCTCTATTGGTTCTTCTTGGGCCTTCCATGACAGTTTTCATTGTTTCCTTGCACTCTTTCTTTGTTTTGGCTATCTCTATTTTGTTTCTCTCATTTTTTTGCTTCTTAAAATATTGTTGTCAGTTTTTATTCTCCTTGTTTTGATGCTTTCCTTTCTATTGTTGAATTTCAACAACTTCTTTTCCTATGTTGTTGTTAGAAACTCGAACTTCCTTTACTTGGGAATTTGACCGTTCAGCCTTTTCCTTCTTGGAGCTTGTTCCTTCTTTGAAACCCAAACCAACATTGATGAGAGGGGATATTTTCTTAGCAAGCATTTCATCTAAGGCCTTCTTGCTCTCCTCAAGCTTTTGATATTGAGATAGTTCTTTACCAAACTTTTCTAAGTCATGTCTCAAGGAGACTACTTAATTTTGTGGTCTGTCACATTAAGCATCCTTCTAACTCAGTTGATTGGTTAACATCCCATTTAGTCTCCTGGCCTCTTATTGTTGAGCATTAATATCAACTATTATTTTTCTCAAATTTCCATTCTCAAGCTCATAATTTCTCAATTCCTCCTCTTTCTTGAGATTTTCTTCTGATAGCTTCTTGATCTCTTTTAGAGAAGAGATCAAACTCTTCCTAAACTAGATCATTTCATCTATATCCTTTTCTTCACTATCATAGGTGTTGGATGAGCCACCACATATGTCTAAATCCATATTTGTGTCCATGGAATATTCCACAGGTTTGAGGAGTATCCCTTCTTCATCACTACCGGGGGTACTCTTATTTTCTCCTACGAATGAGCACAACTAGGATCTATATTATTCCTCTAAGATACCCTCATTGGATATTTCTACAAGTATAGGCTTCTCTTCACAACCACTAAATGTATGACTATATTTGTCTTCAGAAAATGAATATGTACATATATTGTCTAAGAGACCTACCTCTTCACAATTATCATAGAACAATAGCTACCTTTAGAGCAGCATGGTCTCTCTTTAGATTCTTTATCATCCTATCGATAAAGATAAGCAATAGATTCCTTATTGGAAGAAGGATATTCAATATTTCGAGCACTTTCCTTTGGGATGCCTTCTTCTTCTCATTATTAGCAGCCTTCACAAATTTAGGTTCATTGCTTGAGCAACAAGGTTCTTCAACCTCCTATTTTGTTGTGTAGCTTTCTCCTCCATATATACAATGAAATTTCTTCATCATTTCTTTGTTGACTCACAATGCCTCACTTTATCATCATTTGTCTTAGAAACCCTTTCATGATGATTTCCTTGGCTTCTATATTAAACTCAATCCTCTCTCCATATATCACAGACAGCCAAATGTCTTCATTGACTATCATCAAGTAGGCTTCCATTTTTATCTTCCATAGCTCATACTCTAATCCATTTAAAAATGGAACTCCTTCTGCTTTTATCCAAACTTCATTAGCCATTGTTTCCCTTTGATATACCTTCTAGTGATTAAGTTATTTCTAAAGGAACTTGGAGCCAATTGTTTGAAACAATGCTAATACTGAGAGGGGGGTGAATCGATATTAAGGATAATTTTAACATTTATGCCAATTTCTTTTTCATTCAAATTTGGAAACCATCCATATAATCACCAACAACATATCATGTGGCAGAAATATGAAATCAACACATAAACACGCATCATGAGCAACATGCACATTGGACACACAGGTTTAACATGGAAATCATTCCAAGAAAAAAACCACCAAAGCTTGTTGTTTTTATTGATGTAAAAAATAAGAGCACCTACTCTATTACATCAATATATTTGTGATCCACCGCTCACAGGATGCACTAACTCCCTTTGATTTTTTGCTAGCACCTACTAGAAGGAAGCACCAACACCCTTCTTTTGCAGACACCTGATCTACCTACCAAAAGCACCATCTGAAGAACCAACTTCATGGATTTATTGCAAGCACAAAATTGCATATCCTTGGAATTATGCAAGCACCATCTTGTAGGAGGCACCAACCCCCAAGCCTTATCAGACACCCACTAGAGATTGAAACACCAACTTCTTGTATGCAGGCTTCAACCCACACTCAATAAGGAAACTTATTACTCACTGTAATTGGCATCCTTTCTCCCTATTTTCATCTCTTTGTTTGAATCATCCCTTGGCCCACACAGCATTATATGTCCTCTTCTCACTTTGCATGCTCTACAACATCCCATTGTTCTACTCAACAACATTCACTCATCATAGATCTCTCACCACTCTATCCATATCATAGCATCATTCCATTCTCATCCCTCTACTCTGAACAACATGCATTCATCACTAGACCTTCTTCTTCTTCTCAGGCACTTTCAACCCCTTTCCTCTACATAGACACTCACAGCCTCTTCTTTGCAGCAAAGACTCTCTCGGCCTCTCACAGCAACACACACACCTACAGATCTCTTCACACGGCTCACTCAAAGCAATGTTTCTTCCCCCTTTTATCAACTGCAATCATGGGTTTTGTTTCATTGTTGCTCCCTAGTCGATTTTGTCTCTTCTACCATCCACATTGCCCAAGAGTGCACTCCCAACATGATTCTCCATTCTGTTGTTATGTCACATTAATTGAATTCTATAGCTGCAACATTACATCAAATAATGGGCTTTGTTCACTTCACCAACTGTGGCTACAACATAATCAATTCGGATAATGGGTCATTGGGTGATTCTTCATGCTAAGAATTAAATCTCAATTAGTATATACACTACAACTAGGCTCCCCAGAGAATTAATTTCCCACAAAAATTAGACTGTACTTCAAGATGGCTTCTCTGAATTGTGCTCAGACCTCGAGTCCCTGAGGATATATTCTTCATTTAATTTAATGAAGCATGCACAGGATAACATAGGTGGCTTACTTCAACTAAAGACAGGTTCAACACTCTTCTCTGCAAATCGTGGTCCTTGTCACCTTGAATCAGTGATCTTGACAGTTGTTATTTACTACAGTGACCAACTCTTTTTTGCAAATTAACTCTTAGTTTTTGACTCATTCATCCTTAAACACCTTGGTGTTGCAATTTTGAGGCTCTCCATATCGTAACTTTGTTGAGGTAGAACATTACGACATTGTAAGATCCTGAAATCATAAACCTGGTCTCTAGCCCCTTTTTCTTTCTCCCTTATTGTTTTTCCATCATAGGACTGGGTTTTGTGACAGATGGAATAGAACTTAGATGCTAAGCCCATCGGGATCCTACCGTGGGCCTATCTCCTTGAGTTCTTGTTCTTTTCCATTGGTTCTTTGTGCAGTGTGGATGGTAGAAGAGACAAAATAGACTAGGGAGCAACAATCGACTAGGGAAAATAATTCTCCCATAATTCTTAACAAACTTGCGATAATACCCTGTTAACCCGAGAAATCCTCGCAACTGCTTTATGGTCGTGGGGGCTTTCCATTCCTTAACGGCTTTAATTTTGTTAGGGTCTACTTTAACACCCTCGTGAGATATAATATGACCTAGATATTGCACCTCTTGTACTCCAAAGAAACATTTGGATGTTTTTGCATATAATTGTTTCTCCTGCAATAGTTTGAGCACCCTGTCAACATGTTCAACATGATCCTTCCAAGACCTGCTGTAGATTAGTTTATCATCAAAAAATGCTAGCACAAATTTTATAAGGAAGGGTTTGAAAATGGAATTCATCAACCCTTGAAATGTAGAAGGTGCATTGGTAAGGCCAAAAGGCATGACAAAAAATTCATAATGACCCTCATGAGTTCAAAATGTTGTTTTTGGAATATCTTGAGTCTTCATTCTAATTTGATGATATCCTGAACGAAGATCCAACTTGGTAAAATAAATTTCTCCATGTAATTCATCCAATAATTCATCAATCACAGGAATGGGAAATTTATCTTTAATGGTGAGCTTATTGAGCTCCCTATAATCCGGACACATTCGCCATCATCCATCCTTCTTGTGTACCAATACTACAGGAGCAGAGAAAGAACTTTGACTAGGTTGAATTATACCCGCCTCTAACATTTCTGCAATCATACGTTCAATTTCGCTCTTTTGGAAGTAAGGATATCTATAAGGCCTGATGTTTGGAGGAACACTTCCTGGAATCAAATGAATAGCATGATCATGATCACGAATAGGCGGGAGTCCTTTGGGAGTTTCAAACACCTTGGAATGATTGTCCAAGACTTGTTGGAGATCTGCAGAAATAGATGATTTTGATGTTGGAACTTCTAGTGAGCATAATTGTGCCATTACGCCTCGTTGTTCTTTCTTTAGAAGCTTTGTCATGACATTAGAGCTTATTATCCTTCCTGGCTTCCCCGCAATACCCCGTAATTCGACTTCCTTTCCTTCTGAAAAAATTTTCAAGAAAAGTTCTTGAAAATTAAAAGCTACCGTCCCCAAAGATTGTAACCATTGTACTCCTAGTACAACATCAGCACCTCCCATAGGAATGGAAAGCATTGGACTAGTCGATACATATTCCCCCATGGTTAGCTTGATATTATGGCATTTTCCAAAGAAATTTATATTTCCTCCATTTGCAACCATCACTTGACATTCTGGTGCTGGGTATAGGAAACAATTTAATTCCTTGGCTACCTTACAATGAATAAAATTATGGGTGCTACCTGAATCAATCAACACTATTACCTTTTTCTTCTTGATTTGTCCCTCTATCTTGAGAGTTTGAGGAGTGGTAATTCCTGCCAGTGCATTACACGATATGGTCGGATTCATTTCTTCCTCTTCTAGGGCTGGTTCCTGGTGTATATCCTCTTCTTGTTCATTTTCCTCTTCACAATCTATGTAAAATAATTTCTTCTCAGCACACTTATGACCTTTAGTGTATTTGCTATCACAACTGTAGCAAAGCCCTTTTGCTCTTTTTTCTTCCAATTGTTGTGGTGTCAACCTTCTAGGTTGTGGAAATCTAGGCGTAGCAACACTTCCTTCTTTATAGAATTGAGTGGTAGGATTCCTTGTCACCATTATTTTACATTCAAATTTTCTTGCCAACCTGAATGCCTTCTCCAATGAATCTAGTTCCAAAACGCGAACTTCATGTTGGATATTATCCTTTAAAGTGCCTATGAAGAGATCGATCCTGTGTTCCTCTGGAATATCAGTTACCCTTATATTCAATTTTTGGAATTCCTCAATGTGCTGCCCCACTAAACCATTTTGTTTGAGATTTATCATTTGGCTAAAGAAGGTGTTGCTCTTTGTATCCTCATAATGTGCTATCATTTCTTCCGTAAAAATTGACCAAGTGACAATTTTTTTACAGGAGCAAAGCCATCGATACCATACAAATGTATTTTGTTCTAAATGTAAAGTTGCAATGCGTACCTTTTGTGTTTTTTGCACGTTATGGAGATCAAAATATTGCTCCATCTGTAGTATCCATGTTACAGGATCCTTTCCATCAAACTTCCTCATATCCATTTTTGGAATATGGTGGTTCTTCCCTCCAACAGTAGGGTTTATGAAATCACGATTAACATTTATTTTGTTCTCATCATGAGTTTCCTCTACTATCTTTTCACCATTAGGAAACATTTCTTGTATCAACTTTGCCAAACCTTCGATGTCTACTTTTAGATCCTTCTTCATGTTTTCCATGTTGTCTTTCATTTTTTCATCGATCTTCGCTTCCATGTCGTCCATCTTAGCTTCCATGCCCACATCCATGCCATCCATCTTAGCTTCCACGCCTTTCTTCAAAACTTCCATTTCATTTTTGTTGCTCTTTGCAAGAGTGAAATTTGTTGCACTTGCTCTTGTAATTTTGATAGATCATGTTGCAATTCTTCATCTTCATGAGTCATAGTAGAGCCTTCTGAAGGCTTAATGGGTGTTGAATTATTTTTACGGGGCATATTTTAGAACCCAATAATGATATCTATTCTACAATATTCCCTTGGAATCAATTCAAATTGATTCTTCAAACAAGACTTATGCAATTCGGAAAAAAAATACACACCTTTTTCTTGCTTTTGAGGAGCTCGATATTGAAATTGGATTATATTTGTGATTGCAGCACTTCAATATTTGATTTTTGGTACCAACGTAGCCCTCTGAATTATCTTTCGAATGCCACAGGTCTGACCTGATTTGGATTCTCCAAGACAAAGTTGTGTCCAATCTCCCACAATGACCTAATTATGGACTGGTTCAGTAGAGCGAACTTGTACGACTTGCCACGTGTCACTGTTTCATCCTTCGTCTCTGAAATTGATATCCAAGAAACTACAGTCCATGTACTTGCGACCACTTTTTACAGCACTCCAATCCGATGCCCAGAGAGAGAGTTATTGAACTTTTCCCACGATCACCTCTTTGAGATTAAATTCAGGAGCTTGAAAAAGCACTGCCTTCCACAGATCATATCTCCAAAAATATTGCGAACCAAACTCTGAAATTTTTTGACGAATTTCTTCAGGATTTCAACTTCGCACCATAAGAATTTCAGATTCTGAACCTTCGTAGAAAAAAAGTTATAGCGCAAATGCCACGATGACCTGTTTAGGAGCCTGAAAAAAGACCTAACTTCCACAGATCATATCTCCGAAAATATTGCGAACCAAGCTCTGAAATTTTTAGACAATCTTCCTTAGGATTTCGGCTTCGTACCCTAAAAATTTCAGCTTCTGCAACTTCGTAGAAAAAAAGTTATAGCGAAAATGCCACGATGACCTGTTTGGAGCAACGAAACCCTAGAATCCAAAGCTCTGAAACCAAATGTTGTGTAACCAGCTCAAAAAATAGAAGAAAAGAGATATCAACGCCTTAGAAATAAGCCACTTCGAGGGGGCAACCTCCAATACATTACATAAATGAACAATTCTTGGATGATACAATTTACAAAACCTCATTTCTATATATAGGAGTCCATAGGGCCATAATGTAATCCTAGTGGGCCACAATGTAATCCTAGCCGACCTAACAATAATAATTTAAGGGCACAATAATAACAAAATGGGGGTTACAAGGGTACAATAATAACAATAATGGGGTTACACTAACAACAATAAGGGACTATACTAGTAATATAGGGACCTAACAGATGACCAAACACCAATTAACATCGGAGTTCCCTAGTATCGAGACACTCTCAAAATTCAATTATGGAGGAGTTACGAAATCTCGAACTCTGATATGTTGGGAATCACGATTTTCGTTAGACCAAAACCCGCAGGTGTTAATCAACGATCGTATCGCCGGAGATAAGGATCCTTGAGAGGCGGTTAGTCCATGTTGCGAAACACATGGGGAGCGTTGGTTTATTCAATGTCCAACAATCTCCCCCCCAACGCGAGCCGGGTGTGGATCAAACTCGTGACCTATGCTCTGATACCACTTGTTGGGAATCACGATTGCCAAAACCCGCAGGTGTTAATCAACGATCGTATCGTCGGAGATAAGGATCCACGAGAGGCGGTTAGTCCATGTCGAGAAACACACGAGGAGCGTTGGTTTCTCCAATGTCCAACATGATATACCTCCAGGGTGACATCATGCTCATGTCATCATCCCCACATGGCATCTCCATAGCACTTAGGTGTTGATCCCTTCATTATGCCCTTGGTTCTTTGGGATCCATGACCAAATGCCAACATAGGAGCTCCTTATATCGAATCAAAACTTTCTCAAAAAAAAAATTCTAGTGAGGTTATGAAATATCCGACCTCTGATATTTTGACCTCCAAGATGATGTCATGATGGTTTCATCAACCCCACGTGGTGTCTCCATAGTGGTGAAACGTGTCGCCAGTATTTTCTCCATTTGACCACTCGATAATATTTAAACTGACAGCCATGTGTCCTTCGTACAACCATTTCATGTTGGCATCATCTGCTACCGTTAGCTCCCTAGGGCCATTTAACTGTTGCCATGTGTTTTTTCCAAGGATAGAGAAAGGTTCCTTGGTTCTTTAATTTTGTAAACAATTTTTTTTAATAATCACTACTCCCCGCAACCCTTGGCACTTTCAAAAGGATTCATTAATTAAGAACTTATGAAATCTCGAAGTTTCAAGGGGTTCCGATATTTTGTCCTTTTGAAGTACCAAAATTCTGACCCTATGATATTTTGACCTTCTGATATTTCAGCCTTCATAGATTCCACCCTTCCGATGTCCCGAGCTTCTAACCCTCCAAAATTTGGGGTTCTGAAATTCGGCCTACTCCCTTGGTTCTAAAATTCAGCTTGCTTCTAAGGACTTCAAGATCCTTACTTCTGCTATCAATAACTTTTTATCCTGATACCCATTCATGGACTTCCACATATCATTGGAAATATATTTCCGAGCACTAACCATATGTTCTAACTCCATAATTATCTAAGCTAATCTGAGGCATAATCTCCTCCAAATTATGGGACTCCCAACTGCCATAGTCATCCTTTTATGGCTTTACCAATATGACTGCTACTATGGTGATTCTCTACCAGATATTGCAGCAACCATAGGAATCCCCCTAAACTTGACACATAAAGCATATCAATGCTAGCATTTGCTACCATAAAATCTAGCCTAATGGATATCAAACCCAAAATTTGTCGCCACAAGCATCCATGCTAGTCTGGTTGAAATTTGAATGCCAACACTCTTGTCAGCTGTCAGACAATGCCAACTTCCCAACACATCTCCCATCATGATTGTTGAAATCAATGCCAACACACTTGCAGAGACTAGCATATAGACAATTCCAATTGTCCAACAAGGTATCTATGTGTAGAATATTAAAAAAGGGGTATGATTAAAGAGGAAAAGTTTACCCACAAAAAAAATCATTTAATTCCTCAAAATGATCTTGGAAGGTTTTAGACCCCAATTTTCCAAACTGGGTCCCATCATTAAAATTGGTCCTGTGAGATGATCCTTCCACTTTTTCCACTCTAAAATAATTGATATAGATGAAAAAAATGTAATGATCCAATCCATATCATTAATCCTCTTGGCCAATGAAGCATGTTCTTTGGCTCCTCGATATCAACCACTTTAAACAATATATGATCTTCAATAGACAAATTAATTTTCTTTGCTGCCTTTTTCAACCATGTGGCCTTTATGGTTGCTAAATATTACATGTAATTATAGCAAATACATCATAATTTTAATTACTAAAACAAAATTTTGTTCCATACCTAGCACTTATTATACATTAAGTAATACTGCTGACTTATCTCCCAAGGTAATTTGTGCATTTCCTTTTCCTTCTACTACAAACTCGTACCCACCAAAAAAAACCACAAACGAAACATAAATCATAGTTAACAAACGAATTATGTATATTATTGAAATGATGCAATTTATCTGTAAAAAATTGTGGATATTCCACTTGATAGTTCATCATAATGGATCTAATAAAGCTATACTTAAAATAGTAAATATATACTATGAGATTTATTTTCTTTGGACTTCAAGATTGATTAAATTATTATTTTCTTACATGCAATATGTAAAATAAAAAGTAAAATAAATAAAAAATAAATAAAAAGATAACATACAAAAATATAATCATGCACAACCATAATAACACAAGATATGATCTACGAAACCCTTACGGGAGAAAACCCAGGTGGAAGGTGAGGTTGTTCTGCTCTCTCTTTCTCTAAATATAAATGGATGAAATTAAAAAGGAGTGAGACATGTGACCCATGGATTTATATAGTGCATAAACCCTATATGTTTTCTCTCTCTATATCCACTCTCAACTACTCTACTCATCTATGGAACAAAATGCACTCAAATAGAATGGAATCCATTTTCCTCCTAGTGGCTTGGTTATAGCATAAATTGATAGCTTACTAGTGGTTAAGTTTTACTCATTCGACTCTCACTAGAGTTAAAATATTGACTCTTATATATTCTTATTCATCATGATCATGTGGCTATCCCATTTTCCATGAATAATGGGGGTTGACGTGACATTCTCTCAAGTCATGGTGGTCAAAACAAGAAGGTCAACTTATAGGTGGCATAAATTTTTCATACGGACTTTGATTGAGGTTATGTTTATGTTGTTGGAAAAGTATCTATGTGTAGAATAGAACTAGGGGGTTCATCACTTCAATAACACATTTTTACCCCCAAAAACCTCCCTTTAAAGCCTCAAAATACTTATGGGAGGTTTCAAATCTAATTAGCCCAATTGGTACCCATTAGAAAAAATGATCCTATGAGATGATACCTCCACTTTTTCCACTCTAAAAGCATCAATATGGATAAAAAATAATATGATGATCAAATATGGATCAAAAATTCACTGGAATCAATAAATAAAGTATCCGTTTGTCCATGATATGCTTACTTAGCCATGGCAGTGAGGAGAATAGTCTCTTCTTGGTGTTCTGCAACATAGGCCTTCTCCTTCTATTGATATCTTCCCAATTTGTGCTACTCATCCCACAATAACTTTCAACAAAATTTATTCTTATGGACTTCCATAATAAAAACATGTGAAGGTATTCATATTTACTAATTCTTTTATGGTTTCCTTGACTCTTCCTTTCACCTTTCTTTCTATCAAACTTGTTTCTCTTCAAATATGTTACCAATACTAGTTCTCAACTTGTCACCATACTTTGACTACCTAACTATCCTTCCACATAGTTCAAAAAGGTACATTTTTTTATAGATCATCAAAATTATAGTCTTTGTTAACAATATTAATATTAATTTTTCTAATAAAATTCTCAATTTCAAATGCTAAACTCGAGAGTGACTACCACCATTTCTTCTTCTTCGATGTCCCACCCAAAGTCAGTAGATTGTTCTTTAATATTATTGATCTTAACCAAATTTTTATGTAAAGATTCATTGGAATTCATCTTAATAGAAAAAATAAATAAATAAATTCAAGAATAATGTTCTACCTTCATATAATACTGTTGGGATTAATAAGAAATAAAAAATATAGTCAGACAAATATCAAGGGACACTAGGAATTAAACACTCAAGAAACACGTAAGAGGAAATTTTATTCAACTAATACATCTCATGTGTGTTCTTTTATATACTCACACACTCTCTTGAATATTTGTGGGTTTAATATTAAATCATCTTCACTCTTTCACTAGTCCTTTGTACTGGTCCAATCTTAATCTTGTTCTTATATGTTCTTCTCCTTCAATTTTCTTCACCTCGTAATATTTTTTCTTCATATTTTATCTCATATGCATCTTTGGTTATCTTGACTCCTTTTGACCTATTTGAGTTTATGATGGATCATCCTAGTGTTCTGAGGATGAATTTGCATGATTCATCTTGATTGAGGTCTTCTACTTGGGCACTCTTTCTTGTTTGGTGATTTTCCACAGTTGGATGGAGTTCATAAGGGCTTTACAATCATATTTTAGCACTTTTCCATTGTTGACTTCATGGAACATATTTGGAGGTTGATCAATAGACATTGTAATTTTTTAGTAGCTTTCGACCTTGAGCATTTTGACATCCTCTTAGATGGTGTAACCTTGCATTAGGCATTGTGACATTACATCAATAGTTGTGAGTAGGTTTCTAGCATATGGATGTCCACATTGTTAGGAGTGCTCAAATTTTCCTTTGGCACACTTATTAATGATGGATATGCCTAAATATTGAGCTTAGCGATTTTTATGAGGAGAATTACTTGTTTCTTCACCCACTCTTGGCATATGGTTACTATTATATGGATATTTTTATGGGTCCCTTCCCACCTTTTAGTTGGAGTTTCACTCCTAGTAGAGCACTCATTTACTTTGTAGACATATTGAGGCATTTGTCACTTTGTTGCATTATTTTATTGCAAGATAATTAAGGCTCCCTTTCTCTCCTGGAATTGGTTAGATGATTGGTCCATATACACATGATTTGAGGTTTTATTGGTATAAAGAGATGTATATAACATCCAAAATCCACTTTATGGCACACTCTTGTGATTTTGTTGGATTTTAAAGATGGAAACTTGGTTTTGTTGAGGTCACCTCCTTATAGTATGGATCTAGTGATCGGAAAATATTTTGAGGATGAAAAGTTGGATGGAGCCTTTATTATGGAGGAAATATTGCATCTTCAACAACTATATGTCCATTTTTGGAGGGCCCTAACATGGTCATTGAGCTTTTTGGTTACATTACTTGTGCATGAGTTAGATCACTCCACATTTAAAGCCTTATTTCACCTCCACTACATTGAAATTGATGGAACATCCTATTCAGGATGCCACATGTACCATCTATTGAGGGTTTTACATAATCTTGCATATTCTTTTATGGATTCCATATCACTTTGAATAGATACACATACATCTTGTAAGGTGTCACATGCACCATTTGGAGGACTCATTGCACATTATTTCTTGGTTATTGATGGGATATTTCACTTGAAGATGTCACACTAGCTATTTTTGGGGGTTGTTGCATAATCAATTCCATTACTCTATATTGTTAAAAAAAATTCATGGAGTTTGTTACTTGAGACCATTAATGTTTTGTTTTCTTATATTAATTTAATTAATAGTCTCGGAGAAGAAAGTGGATCTCAACAAACCATTTCTAATTTTAATAATAAATTAATTTAAGAGGATATTCTATTATATTTCTCGGAGAAACTAATGGATCCAGGAAAACAAATCATATTTTATTGTAAATTAATATGGAACTCAAACCTATATAAGGGTGTGATATCCTCATTATTTCTCATAATTTGATTGGGGTGGAATCCCTTCAAGATTTGTTGAATATAATTTGGATTTATTTGAAAGATAAGCAAGTTTTTTAATGCATACGAAAGCCTTCTAAATTATTATGCTATCTCGTGTGGATGAAACCTTCTTCGGTCATGGTTATGAATGGGGTAATATAATTCCTCTTCTATTGTGTTTATCATTGGAATGTTTTATATTGATGCATGTTTTTATATATTGGTTGTATTCACTTGTAATCCATTATTGATAGATACTATTTTCATAACCTTTGAAGTCTATCTTTATTAATGGTCTCCTTTGATAAATTTATGAAGTTTGGGACAACAAGAAAAGAACTAATATAAATTATGCTTTATAGCCATATTTTTCATATCTTCCTTAATATGGAAATATTCCATGTGAGCCTTGACTTGAATCCATTCCCAATGGAGAGATATTTTTTGGTCCATCCATCCACCTTATTTTCTTAAACTTATAAAAAAATATGTTTCTATAACTTTCTCTTCATTTTATCTTGGACCTTATTATGTAAATTCTTATAATTATATTGCAGGGAATCCCCCATTAAGTTGGAGGAAATTCAACCTAAAGTGTGAGGGTTGGTGAGGTGATAGTGGCCTCCATATTAGTTACACCAAATTCTTGCTTGCAATTTAGGATTTTACCTCAAGAAATGAAGCTTTATGTGATAATATTTTGGCAACATTACTAGGGATAAACTCCATTATTGAAATTCATTTGTACATTAGCTATATTCTTTGATGAAGGTGTTTATTTAAAGATAGTATTCTCATCTTGGCGACTCCATTATATTTTTTCACATATTTTTGAAGACCTAGATTCATGTAGAGTGAAGTAAGTGACATTAGGAAGGCATTGAAGATTCACCTTGGTGTCTCGACACATGCTTGGCATAAGGTATCATCCCATTTTTTGATATTGTATCAAGTTGCATATAATCAAATGAAGAAATATGGCACCATGGGAATTTCAGTGATTCTATCATTTTTCATATGCTAAAAAAATTCCTAGGTACCCAAATGATACTTCCTCTCAAATGGGATAAAAATATTCCAAAGTTTGATAGTGATCTTGCTACTCCACATGTGATATCATTCTTGGAATTTGATTCAAGGTTTAATGTAATACATGAATATGTATTTATGAGACTATACATAAATTCTTTGGAAATAATTCCAAGATATTAGGTTAGAATTTGTTTTAGGCCACAGAAACTATATTTTCCTGTAAGTTTGATCAAAGTCTTCCATGCGCATTAGGATTCTCATTATGAAAAAATAAATTAACAAAGGATTCTTGAAAAATTTATGGTGTCCCTATATAAATATGAAGAAGCACCTCATGATCCTATGGAAGATCGAGCATGTGAATATAATATTCATTAAGATTATTCTCATGTTCCCACAGCAAAGAAAAATACACCTCTCGATTGCATTGAAGATTAAAATTACTGGAAGAGGATTTTGATGAATATTTTGAAGATAAATCATGTCAATACTCTATTATAGACCAAGAGCATGAAAAATAAGTTGATGAGGAAACTAATCAAACATCAATACCATCACTTTATGAAGACAAGGGTTTGGTAAGCTATGTGTTGGAAAGTGTGACTAGGATCGGTCTTCATATTAACTATGTAATTATGTATCTATGTAAAGAAGAATGCAAAGATAATAAAATGTATTTTTGTTATGCTTGCTTCATGGGTTTCATGAGAAATATTTTTATTATATGTCAGTAGACTTCTTCTTTTTGTTTATTAGGATTTGTCTTCTGGTTATAAGTGTAATTAAGAGTCATGTATATGAAGTGTCTAGTCTAAAGAATGTGTTCCAATACCTTTCCATAAAACTGTGAAGGAATAGCTTAAGTCAGCCCTCAAGATATCCTCATTCAATGCTGGAAGATAAGCTCCTATATGTTGTGATCTAGTCGGCCTATAAATAGTGACTAAAGTCAACCTACAAGCTAGTTGTACGGTCGGCCTAAAACAGAGAATATTCCTCTGTATATATACACATATATGCGGTTCATTTTGGATAGATACTTCGGACAATTGTGGTTCAGTGAGGACTTTAGGATAGGGTCAATTCTAATATATTTGGATCATATTGTAGGTAGAAAGGATTGTGGATTATTCTGAATGGAGCCTATATATATACAACATGATACTAATTGAAGAAAGTGCGATAAGTGTTGTATTTGACTGAATCAGAAGTGTGAATTTTTCTAAAGAAGAAGTGCGGATATACCAGAGATATTTGGACTGTTCTAAAGGAAGAAATTTGGATGATTCACAGTGATAATAAGCAAGGAAGAGGAGACTTAAAGAGGAAGTATTACAGCTCAAGTAAAGAAGCTCCAGGGTTATGCAAAGTGAAAGGTTATAAGTGATAATGTCTAATAGCTATCATAAAGAAGTATGTGGAAAAGGAATTTCTATGAAAGGTACAAATACATTCTAGAGCAGCGAGAAAGATTCGAAAAGGATAGACCTAGAGACCAAGCTCTCTAGTGTTGGTGTAGATCAGTGCAGGTTGGTGCAGAAAATAAGAAGCAGTTTGAAGGGCAAGAAAGAAGTAGTGACAAGGTCTTGGAAGTATTCTTAGGTCAAGGCTCTGAGTCTTGGTCATGGTACTTATCATTTGAAAGTCTATAAGAAAAATTTATCATGGGTTTTCCTCTCCAAGAGGGAGAAGTTTTTCCCTCGCTCAAAGAGCCTAAATTTGTGTCTCTTGTGTTTTGGTAATTGACTTCATGAAAGACTAAATAAGTTAACAAGATAAGACATAAGTAAAACAAGTGATCTCACAAGTAATTATCAAGAAGAGAATTTGAATTACTCGTCGCCCTACTAAATTCTCAACACCATGATCTACCCAAAATTTCTATTTTACTATACATTTATTAAAGAAATAAAGAAAGGTATATTTGAATATGAACCCTTGAAGCATGATGAATTTTAATAAATTTTGTATCCTTCATATAACGATAAAAATGAAATCCAAATGGATGAAGATATAAACATTATTTTTCATGTTAGTCGTTATAGTTTGGATGTGGATTATTTTAGATTTCATGGAAATTCCTAGTATGACAATGATTTGGATGATTCTAGTGAAGAAATTACAAACAACGTCCCTTTGGAATGGCTATCTATATTAGATATACTTTCAAAAAATTACATGATTATATTCCATCCATGTCATGTTATGAATAATTCTAAAAAAATATCAAATTAGAGAGCATATTGTTGATTATGAAAATAGAAAAAAAATACTTTGGGTAATTTAACCCATGTTTGATTAAGGATGATGGAAATTAATTTCATTCTATGGAGCATATGTATGAAAGTTAACATTCAGAAATTTTCTAGCCACCTTGTTTCATAGATATCACATAAATTTTGCTGTAAAAAAGGTGTGATATCAATGGCAAAAAAAATATCTATCATTTCCTTGATATTTTGATGAATTTATGTGTAAAACATCAACATTAAATGGTCTTTTGTGGATATAAATTGCATAGGGTTGGAAAGTTTTCATAGTATAGATTTCTAGCTACCTCTTTCTTCATATTTTCCTTAAGATGTGAATATGACTTTAAAAATCCAACTGAGAAGTATATTCTTGTTACAAAAATATGTATGGGGGAAGAGTCTTCAATTTATGGCTTTTTGGAAAAAAATTCACCACATATGAAGGGGTAACAATTTCTAAGTCTAAGAAAATTTATTTTTCAAAATTTAAATCTTCATCTCATGTTTCATCTTCATATTTTTGGAAGAATGTCATAATTTATCTAGAAAATTTGTGTAAGTTCCATATCGAGTCTTTGAGAAGGATATGGTACATGGAATACAAGGAGGTCATGTTTTAAAGCATCTGGGATATCTTTGTAATATGCATGGGTTGCATCATGAAGACCTTTCTTGTAGCAAAAATGAATAGTCATTGTCAAACTACAAGCCTATTCAATAATTAATGGAGCAAGCTTAGAGATTCACAGCCTAACCTTGACATGAGTTTGGTGCTCTTGTCCATCCTCATGAGTTGAATTTTATATTTTGTCATAATGTAATATTTTTACCATCTCATAATCATTTTATAATTCACATATCATTATTTTGGTTAATAGCCAAGCATAAGGGTAGGGCTCTTTATGTTGATGAAATATTCGCTTAGGCTTCATTGATTATGTGATTAGACCTATAAATTTCAATTATTATGTCAATTAGAGTATATTAAGAGGAATAAGTCTTTGAGAGCATTATATATGTTGAATAAGCTCAAAATTTGAACATTAGTTCTTGCTCTCCAGTTTTCATTGGCAATGTTGTCTTATGCATTTTCATTGTGAAGTAAAATTTTGAACTCTTGGTGATTTGTGCGCATGTGCGTGTCTGTGTGTTTGTGTATTTAAAAGGAGAGAGAAAGAAAAATAAATAAATAATTATGTGGTGTTTAGCGATGTGTATTTGTCTCCATCATGGCACATTCCCTTGTTTATTCATATCTCTTTTTGGGTACCACCAGAGATTATTAGATTCCCATGCACTCTTACTTAAGATCACAAGTACCCAAGTTGGAGCCACATGTGATTCTCCATTTTTTTTAAGTGGTTTTTGTTACAACCAGATACTGAAACCCAAATTTTCCCCACATGTGCGTGCTGAAGCGAGTGATTCATCGTTATCAGGGATGGAAACCCCTAATTCTCCTCCCATGGTAAATGTTTCTCTCAATAGACTAGGAAACATATAATTCCTACCGTTGGGAAGTTTATCAATCAACTCACTAGGAAACCTTGAATATCCTAGTCTCGCACAAAGGTTTTAAAATGTTGATAAAATGTTTTTTTCATGGGAAAAAAATGAAATAAATAAATAGATATGTTAGTATTTAGAGTGACATAATAAAACATTATAAATCGAGGTGACCAAGGTCTAAATCTTAGTGGATCACGGAAACAAGGCCACTCTACCACCTACAATACCCCATCGCAAATCCATAAGAAAAGGATTCTTCTATGAGGATTACACATGTGATTTTCATCACATGACTCAAATATTTGTTGGGGGGGATAGCAATTCTAACCTTCCAAAGGCTATAATTTTGGTAGAAGTTATTCTTAGATGATGTTGACTTGATATAGGAGATTCATTTTCTCCTTGGTTGAGGTTCATAGCTTGGTTCTCTCTTCATGGTTTCCCATGTTTCTTTTTATGATTATGAGATGATCTATGATGATAATTTTTTGCTACATGATGATAACAATAGATGTGCCTCACATATTATTGTATTAGTGGTTTTTTTTTTACATGGCAACATGATGTTGTTTTTTATTTATGAATTATGTTAAGAATGTCTTAACATCTGAGATATCCATGATGTTCCTATTTGTAATAATTGACACGTTGAAGAGGGATTTGTAGAAAAATGTAACTAATATTGGTCTTCTTAATTGTATTTGAGTCATGATGTAATGTATTTGTCAAAAGAAAGAAAATAAAATTTTATTATAAAATAAATTGACTTATTAAAGCATGGGTTTCATGCTTGGGTCAATGGTTCTTAGGTCAAATCTTCCATTATATACTTCTAGGGTTTATTTCAAGTGTCCTTGTCCATGTCATAATGTAAAATACCCTTCTTGTGCTTCATCTATCAAGAAAGAAATGTATTTTTATGTGCAATATGTCTTCTAGGTCTCCTCCAGCAAGTCGGCCTCAAGAAGGACAAGTCGACCTCACCAAGGATATTCGACCTGACACAAACACTATATAAAGGCCGAAATTCAACTCATTTGGAGCATCAACTCAAGAATTTCAACCCGCAGTTGTTGGAGGTAGAAAAAGAGTTTCAAGTTCAAGAGGAAGAAAACCCTAGTGAAGAATAAGGAAGGATTTTCCGAGAAAAAGGAAGTCCAAATTTCTCTCTCCTTGTCTCACACATACCTAGTTGTTGAATTATTGTTGGGTCGAAATTTAGGAGTAGTTAGGCCGAAATTATGGAGTAGTTGGGCTGAAATTCTGGAGTATTATTGGGTTACAGCTGTTAGACAAGAAGATACTACTGAAGTTTTCTAAATCGTATTGTAAGGCGGACATGGTTGAGGAGAAAGGTGTTTTGGTCAGGTCTAAGGTCCCAGTCTATCTCAATTTGATTAGTGGAAGAGTTTGACTGGGTTTTCCCCTAAATATGGGTTTTAGCTATGTATGAGTGCCTACATCCTTTGGCATTGATCTTCATGTTTTATTTTGATGGTTTCTTGATGAAAATAAGATAAAAAAATAACATAAAGAGAATATAATAAAACTACAATAATATCACAAGTAATTATCAACATAAGAAAATATTTATTCCTTCCCGATTTTGTAACATGGTATCATAACTAAGGTGAAGAAGGGAGGAAAAAGGAAGCTTGAAGATCTACTGAAAGGGTCAAAAGATAAGAATCATATAAGAAAAAGGTATAGTATATAAATCATGAAAATGAAGTCTGAAAACAATCTAGAAGGAGCCTCCAAGTAGAGGGCATGAAAGAAGAGGATAGTTTTAATTCTCGCTAAGCATAAAGTTTTGGATCTTATTCAAGGAAAAGTTAAGACACCTACAGGTGATGCAGGAAAGGATAAATTCAGGGAAACCAACATCTTGGCCAAGAATCTCATAGTATATGGAGTAAAATAAAATATAATCCCATATCCAATATATATTCCACTTAAGAAATGTATGAAGCCCTCTCCAAGTTATTTACCATCAAGAAAATTGGTCAGATAGCGAGCCTCAAGAATGAACTAAGGAAAATAAAGATGACAAAATATGATATCGCATCATCATATTTTGTAAGGATATATAGAATAAGAGATGAACTCCAAGCTATAGATGAATTTGTACCATAGAAATAACTCGTAATCATTTCACTAATAGGTCTACCAAAATCTTGGAGCTCTTTTGCATCAGGAATTAGTAGTTGGAAAGATGCTCCAACCTTTGAAAAAATGTGGAATGCATGCAGTGAAGAAGAAGTTTTCATCTCATTAGTAATTAACAAGAAGGATTATCAAGAAGATAACACTTCAAATGCATACTCTTCTCATCACAATAAGGATTATACCAGAATTTAAAGATCGACTGCTACAATTGTCATAAAATGGGACACTACAAAATTTAATTTCTTGAAAGTACAAGGAACAAGAAGAGAGAAACATACATGCAAATGTTGTCGATGAAGTTCCACCTAATAAGAACAAGACTGAAGAATATGAATTCAAAGACTTAGATTATTAAGTATTCTCTCATATATCCTTCTAAATATACTATTCTAACTTTTGTAATGTTTTATGTTTGATAATTAGGATTCATAGATCTATTATGTCTTGTGATAAATTCTTGAAGTTGTTTTCATAAGTTGTAGGTATCCCTCAGAAATATTGGATTAAGTGGGAACCTTCACCATTTTACTAAAAGATAAGTGTATTTTTCATTGTTTTATCTTTCGTGATTGGTTTCCTCCTCATATCGAGATTTTTTTTTTTTTTTATACTAACAATATTTTACTTATATTTTCCTCGAAAGGAAAGCTTGCAGAATACACAAAATTTATGGAGGAAACTTCAAATGATAGACTTGAAGCATGGAAGTGCTAGAAATATTTTCATTGAAGGCAAAGGAACAGAAATGATTCACACCAGAATTATCATTGATGGCAAAGGAGCAAAGAAGCAGCGGTATAAGGCAAAGGAGAAGTTAAGGTAGCAAATGTAACGAAGGCAACAAATGGAGCGGAGACAAAAAAGAGGTAGAGATAGCTGAAGGCAATCGGATTTTCTAGACACAGCGAGGACCAGAGATCCTGCACATAGCAGAAGCAGGAAGAGGCAAGAGTAGTCAGAGCTAGAGTTACAGAGCAGGACAGTGTAAACAAATGAAAAATTGACTAAGGCAAAGAATTCTTTGAAGAAGTCCAAGGGAGGTGAACTGACGGTCAGGATTAGATCGAAAATTTAAAGGCGAGAGATGGACGAAAGATATCGAATCGCGTCAGGAGCGATGTCGCAAATCACAACATTTAAGAGTTAAGTGTGAAGGCTGAAGGAATCACATGGTAAGTTAAATTAGTTGCAATGTGAAGTGGAAAAGGGACACGTGGTGGCACAACGCAATATCACAAATTGCACGAAATAGAGTTAAACACTAAGTTAAATGGTTATAAGTTATGAACTGTGTAGTACGGAAGATGATGTGGCAGTGACGTAAAGATGACTTGGCAGTGACGTAAAGATGACGTAGTAGAGGCGTTAAGATGACGTGGCGATGATGTGGAAAGCAAACATGGTATATGAAGTGGCCCCGACCCCACATATCACACGAATTTATGATGACGTGGTGGTCAGATGGCAGGGTGACGTGGCATGATGACATGGACCTCGCTCGTATACCGCACATTGCAGAGCTTAAGGGATAGTAGGAAGGAAACTGCAAGTTAAGTTAAAGTTTTTGTGATGTGAAATGGAGGGACACATGTCGAACTCGCGGTACATCACATCCCGCAAGAAATAGGGTGTAAATTCAAGATATCACAAGGAATGTTATTTTGGTTGCGATGCGGTAAGGTTCAAGCAATGTGATGTGATGAAGGGAGACAACGTGGCAGCACCATGCACAAGCGCAGATCACAGATCGCATGGTTTTATGGTATATCGCTAATTGTAAAGTGGAAAACCAAAGGGAAAAGGTTTGCGATGAATTGTGATTGGTTCAAAGTACTATGGGACCCAATAGCCCTTGTTCCGTGTATGTTATATGCGCCATATTATAAAGTATTCGTTGTTGATTTCTAAATATGTACATTAATACGTTGTTTTGATCGCTAAACGTATGTATGTGGAACAAACACTGGAATTGGACTCCACTGCGTTATAAAGAGTTTTATGTGGGCCATATCGCACAGGTCAAAAAAGAATGACATGAACGCATAACAAAGGATCAGGAACTCGTGTTGAACAATGTTGCGGCAGTAAAGCAAACGAAAAAGGTTGAATGCGGAAGGAAAATAATCGTGAAACAAAAGAAAAGGGCATTTATGCAGAAAATTTGGAATATAACTGTAGATATAGAAAAGACAAAAAAAAAGTAAGCAGACGAGGAAAAACGCTCAGCAAAGCTAAGAAACTCAAAGGGCTAAGTAAATAATTGATTGTAATTTTAATTTTATTATTTATTTTTATATTGTTTTTGATGCAAAGGAAAGTGTCCGTAGGCAAAGCAAAACTCCAATGTAATATTGAAATGAGTATATAGTGTTGTAACATCCTGAATGTGTTGATCGAGAAAATGAGAAGGTGGAAAGCAAAGAGTCATACTTGTTCATTTCATATTCCCATATGGAATGCAAACAACTATGAGGTGATCTCTATAAATGATGTTATTTTCATATGCATAGGGAGGTGAGAAAGTGGAAGGAGAAGGAGCGGATAGAGAATTTGTGAAGATCCATAGATGATTTAAAGAATATATGAAGGCTGGAAGGATAGTAGTGAAGAAGGATAAAAAAAGAGCTGATATCCAGGTAAATCAGCATATGATTTCATTGTGGAGTGAGGAAGTTGGTGCTTCCATATCAAGTGGTAGCTTGATAGATATCCAGTTGTAGCTGGCTAAGGTAGGAGCCCCTGTGGGTTGTAGCCTGCAGAAAATATATGGGAGTTGGAGCTTCCTTGCAAGTTGTAGCTTGTAGAATTGAGGTAGTAGCCTCTTGTAGGTTGGAGCCTACATAAAAACAGTGGTGAGAGGGAGTTGTATCTTTCCTTTGCATCACAACAATAATAATATGTGGTTTTCTCCCTTATGGGTTTCCACTTATATCTGTTTTCTATGTGCATGATGATTATGTGTTGATATTCTGTATTTAATTTGCTTAATACCTGCTGCTCACTTATTTAGATTGATGTCCTTTATAAATTAATTTGATCATGAAATGAAGGTGTAAATAAGTGTAAAAGATAGCTTTAAAAGACCATGAATGCATTAAATTGATTCACCCCCCCCTTCTCATTTTAACTAAGGGTTCAAAAATTGGTATTAGAGTGAGTTCCTTTTGTATCGTTTTAACAACTGGAAGGATATCCTAGGTCCCCAAGATGGCTAGCCTAGAAGGATGCTCAACAAATAAAGCCCTTTTTTTTATTGGCACAAACTATGCCTTCTAGAAAATAAGAATGAGGATGGATGTACATAATGTATCTAGGCATAGAATTTTGGGTTGTTGTGGAATTAGGATATGCCCCAAAGGATTCTGACATAGAGAAAGAAGCCAAACAAGATTTTTATAGCTAATGCAAAAGTAGTGAATTCTCTCTTGAGTGGTCTGTGTGAGTCGGAATTTATCAAAGTAATGCATAGTTAGACTGCCAAAGAAATATGGGATACATTAGAAAGTATCCATGAGGGAGATAAAAAGATGAAGATGGCCAAGCTGCAAACCTATAGAGCTCAGTTTGAAAATGTGAAAATGAATGAAGATGAATATATAGCTAGTTTCTTCTTAAAGGTTGCGGAAATTGTGAATAACATGAAAGCTCTAGGAGAACCCATTAAGGAATAAGTAATTGTGCAAAAGATATTGAGATATTTACCATCCAAGTTTAACCCTAAGGTTTCATCCATATAAGAAACAACAAATTGGGAAACCTTAACCACGAACCAATTGCTTGGAAACTTAACAACTTAGGAGATGATACTTCCACAAAGGAAGTCAAATGTGAGGGAGGCAACCTTCAAGGCTGATAAGTGCAGAGAAGAAAAGGAAGGTACATGCTCCTGCTCTGATGAAGAGGAGGCCAAGTTTGTCAGAAGATTGGATAAAGGCACATGTAAGTATAAAGGTAAGCTTCCATTTAAGTGCTTTAACTATGGAAGAGTGGGGCGCTATGCATCTAAATTTCCTCATAAGAAAATGGAGAATCATTCAAGAGGGAAAGAGAAAACCAATTTCAGCACTAGGCCAAAAGGGAACAGATTTAATCGAAGATCATTATATGTTAAATAAGACAACAGTGGATCTAAAAGCTTAGATGAATCCCTCAATGAAGAACAAACTTCATAATTTATCTTGATGGCCAAGGAAGAGCTTGAGGAAGATCTCCTAGAATTTGAAGACAAAGGTGAGGTAGATCTTGAGGGGGAGCTAATTAGTGCCCTGAAGGAAATAAGCAGACTTAAAATTAAGAGTAAGAAACAGAAAGGGATTCTTTTAAAATATGCTAAGACAAAACCAGATTCAAAATACCTTATTAATTTTAAGATTGAACTAGAAGAATAAAAAAAAAATGGATATTCTGAGAAAATAAATAAAGGAAAAAAATAAAGAGCGAGAAAAGCTGGAAGAAGAAGTGGTAAGCCTGAGGAAGAAATTAGAAAAGGTCCAAATTGAATTAATTGAATTAAATATGAATATTTCTCAAATGAAAAGCTCTCGTCATTTGGACAAAATTCTTAATGCTCAAAGATTCTCCTCATATAAAGGTTGGGATAGGATATGAAGGAGAAACCAACAAATCTAAGGTAGAAGATATCAAGAATATAATTTTTTTTAAATATGTAAATGATAATGAAGCAGCAAAAATGGGATCCATGGGATTAGAAACCAACAAAACGATGATATATAACGAAATAATAAAAAACAAGCAGCAACCTCTAGTGACAAAGAACGAAACTAAGAGACAGTCAACTGCAAAAAAATCATGTGCTCCTAAGGATGAATTGAACAAATTCAGAAGATGTCAAAGGAGGTTCCTTCCTCCTGTGAGAAGTATCACTTGCTTCATCTACCACAAAACTGAACATATTGCGGAATACTGTAAGATAAAGCAACTCCAGTCCAACCCGAAAAATATGGAACAAAAAAAAAGATTACCTCAATCAACTCTCTCTACCAAAGATAGATACTACTTCTATGGGTATTGTTTTTACTGTAAAGGGTTCGATCGTAAATCTATGGAGTGCAAAACGTATATACAAATATGGGTGTATGGAAACTCAAGGGGAATTATGAAAAATGGTGGAGTCTCTCGTATGCATAATCCTTTCAGAAATACAATAAAGTGTTTTAGTTGCCATAAATTTGGGCACAAGTCTCATGAATGTCCTCTTAAATATTGTGGTCCATCTCCTCAGGAAAGTTACCAAAATAACAACTACATGCAATGGAGAAAGAAGCTAAATAAGTGTGATCTAGTTCTAATAGCTCAAGATCAGAAAAGCCAATGGTATGTGGACAGTGGGTGCTCAAAACATATGACTGGAGACCGAAGCAAGTTCATAACCTTTGATGAAATAAATCTGGAAATGTAACATTTGGCAATGATAGAGTAGAGAAAATCAAGGGAAAAGGCTCAGTCAGCCTAAAAAATGGAAGAGGAAAGGCTCAGGATGTACTATTTGTGGATGGTCTGAAATCCAATCTGCTAAATGTTATTCAAATGTGTGATAAAGGTTGTGAGGTCCTTTTCAGAGCCCAATATTGTGAAGTAAGGTCTATCACCATAGGAAAGACCTTGATCAAAGTTTTTCGAACAGAGAACAATGTATATATAGTAGAAGAATAGAATGAAGCATGCCACATCACCAAACTTGATGAATCATGGTTATGGCATAGAAGGTTGGGACATCTAAACTTTGACCACATCATTAAATTGAGCAAGAAGAAAGCGCTTAGATATTTTCCTAGAATTAAGAAGCCTCCAAATAGCATTTGTAATTCCAACCAACTAGGCAAGAAAACTCGCACATTATTCAAGGCTAAAGACCAACTATCTACAAGTAAGCCACTTCATCTTGTACACATGGATCTATGCGGACCTTAAATAACTAATGCACCAGGTGGAGAATCATATTTCATGCTGATAATAGATGATATTTCCAGATTGACGAAGGTGGAATATCTCAAATATAAATCCGAAGCACTTGATAAATTCAAGACCTTCAAAGCACTGGCAGAAAATAAAACTGGATGTAAGCTAAAATGCATCATATCATACAGAGGAGGTGAATTCATAGATGATGACTTTGCGGACCTATTCAATGAATGTGGGATAAAGCAATAGTTTACAATTGCAGGTACACCTCAGCAAAATGGAGTGGCAGAGAGACAAAACAGGTCAGTACAACAGATTGCCAGAGAAATGATGCAAGAAATCAACATTCCCCAAACCTACTAGGCAGAAGCAGTACACACAGCTATTCATATTCTTAATGTTGAGCACTTAGTTAAACTGAGAGGGGGGGGGGGGTGAATCAGTTAAACACATTCATGGAATTTTAAAACTGATCATTAAAACTTATTTACACCTTAATTTCATGTCCAACTTAATATGTGAGTAATCTTAGAATGTGAGCAGCAAGTATTAATATAATATAACAATAGACTTAATATGAGAGAAGCAGGTATTAAGCAGATGATATAAATCAGATCAACACATAAACATCATGCAAAGAGACACCATATATAAGTGGAAACCCATAAAGGGAGAAAACCACATCTTATTATTGTTGTGATGCAAAGGCAAGCTCCAACTCCCTCTCACCACTGTTTTCTGCAGGCACCAACCTACAGGAGGCTCTATCCTCAATTCTGCAAGCTACAACTTGCAAGGAAGCACCAACTCCCTTCAATTTTCTACAGGCACCAACCTATAGGAGGCTCCAACCTCAGTCAGCTACAACTGACAGCTATCAAGCTGCAACTTGATAGGGAAGCTCCAACTTCCTCAATTTATCAAACTGAAAATTTGCTGATTTACCTCAGATATCAGCTCTGTTCTGTAGCATCTCTTTCTGCTCTTATTTTCTTAATCTTCTCTGCCTCACTCTTCTATACTCTGCATTCTCTATATTTACTCTCTCTAACCTCTCTATGCATATCAAGATGATATTACTTATAGAGAACCTCACATGACTGTTTGTATTTCACAAAGAATTTTGAGTGAACTTTCATGACTCTTTGGCTTCTGTCTTCTCATTCCTTTTATCTGCTCATTCAGAAAATATAACTATAGGTATCAATTTAACATTACAGTGGGATATTTTTTCTCTTCCAGAGACTTGCCAATGCATCACAACAATATAAATTAAAATTATTTACATTCAATTACAATGAGAACTCCAGCTTACTCATTCAGCCTCTTGGCTAGCTGCGCATTTGTCTTTTCTTTGACTGTGTCTTTGTCCCTTTCGGCTCCATTTGTTTCCTTATTCACTGTCGCAGGGTAACGGCCATATGCCATACATTTGTAACTGTGCTTTTTATATCAGCGCTTTATATATATATAACGACTTAAAAATGCGGGTAAATTCAACGCTTTATGCAAGTGTCTTGTTGATGTGGTGAGTTCTGCAAGCGGAACATACATACACCACGGCCTTTGTTTTATGGCCCGATGCGATTGCACACATCGCAATCGTTTTATATTAACAATCGCCCTCCACCTTAAGCCGAGGCCCGTGGGTCCACAGACCATGCGACACATTTCAATACTCGGCATACTTATATAAAGTTTTAACAAACAAACTGCCACTTCCACTATAACAATAAAGAATCATGTTAATACTTAACAGATGCCCTTTCGGGCCCACTTGCCATGCTTTCCGATGCGATATATTTCTCCTCTAGAGGTTTCCGATTGCGATTGATCATAGTCGCAAGCTGCCTTGCTCCAATGCGATTGATACCCTCCACAGATTTCCGATTGCGATTGATCGCAATCGCAAGCTGCCTTGCTCTGATGCGATTGATACCCTATTCACTCAATTTTTTCGATGCGATGAATCATTTTCTTTGACGCGGAACTTAAGCCTGTATAAATCATAGTTTATAAGTCCATCGGGTCCGAACTTCCAATCACAATCGCAACTTTTTGTTTATATGTTCCGCTGCACAGTTTTTCTCCGATGCGATTAGTGTATTATCCTTCGACTGCTTCTGATTGCGATTGATCGCAATCGAAAATCCCAGTTGCATGTTCCGATATTCCACCTTTTTCCGATGCGATCAGTCACTGTTCACTGGAACTCAAGTATATATGAATTGTAGTTTATATTCCCATCGGGTCCGGGCTTTCAATCGCAATCACAACTTCTTGTTTGCTTGTTCTGCTACTTTCTCCGATGCGATTTGAGAGGGTCCCACTAGCGAGTTAACTTTGGATTAAGTTCATAGGTTCTTTTTATATACCGCGCTACCCATAGATATACTTTGCCAATGGTTTAAGACTAACATTGCTCGTCGGGCCCACGATGCATTGCACCCTGCCTTTATATATTGCGCACCCTATAAATATCTATGGTTTGGACCTTTGTGTATAAGGCGCAATATATGAAATGCGCTGCATATATATAAGCTTTATGTTTCAGCTTTAGTGTTTCCTCTAGCGTGGGTAACGATTCCTGGAATGAGATTTATATATATACTTTGCTGCTCCAATATTTAGTGTATCTTCCAGCGGGGGTAGTGATTCTTGGAATTTGTTTGTATATATATACCCGCCGCTTGGGTCAAGATTCCCAGAATTTATGTAATAGAGGTACTCTGCCGCCTCTGTTATGCTAACGACTGCCAATCTTTATGATATAGCAGCTCCCCTATTTGTCAAAGTCACTCTGCCTCTACAATGCTGCAACTCTGCCTCTATTCACATCTCTTGCCTTCCTCCGTATTGTTCCATTTCTGGGCTTTGCCTCTGCCTTGGGCATTGCTTCTTTCTCTGTCACTACCCCATCGTTGCTTCTTTGGCCTTACCTTTTCTTTGTTACATTTCAACATTCTTCTTCCGCCTATCTCCTTTGCTTCCTTTGTGCTTCTTTGCTGCCTCCTTTGTCTGTCTCAGTCTTTTCTGCCTCTATTTCCATCAATGACAACATTTCCAAGAGTCTCCCCCTTTTGCATTGATGGAAATACACTTCCTTTGTTTGCCTATTAGAGTCATTTCTCCTGTTGCTTGCTCTTCCTCCCCCTTTGTCATCAATGGCAAGGGGTTTGAATTTTTATTTTTATTTTTCAACATTTCGTGCATTTCCTCTCTCTGAGATCTTTTGACTTTGTACATTGCTGCTCCAACCTTTGGATTAGATTCACGTCGGGTTCACCACTGACCTTTTGGCCTTTTTATTGATTCTTTTATGCTGGATGTATTCTTTCCATAATCCTTTTGATCCTCTTTCATGCTTCCCTTGTTGGCTGATCTCCCCATGGAATGATATTCTCATTTCTGTTCTCCCCCTAAAACTGTGCTTTCTCTTCATATCAGAGAGTAGCATCTACAGATACTACCCCTAGTCTATTTCTCAAATATTAAAATGGTTCTCTAGCAAGCGGTTTAGTAAATATATCTGCTTTCTATTCTTTTGTTGATACATACTCCAGTTTTACTATCTTCTGAGCAACTTGTTCTCGAAGAAAATGATACTTGATTGGGATATGTTTAGTTTTTGAGTGAAGCACAGGATTTTTAGATATACTTGTAGCACTTGTATTATCACATTTGATTGAGATAGGTTCATCAATGCTTACCTTCATGTCTTGGAGGGTTTGCTTCATCCACATGACTTGTGTACAACATGTTGTTGCTGCTATATATTCTGCTTCTGCTATAGATAGAGAGATAGATGTTTGTTTCTTGCTTAACCATGCCACCAGAATTTCTCCTAGATAGAATGCACCTCCACTTGTACTTTTCCTGTCATCCACACAGCTGGCCCAATCTGCATCTGTGTATGCTGTCAAAGTGAAGCTTTTGCCTTTAGGATACCAAAGTCCATACTGTGTTGTTCCTTGTAGGTATCTAAATATTCTTTTGACTACAAGAAGGTGGTTTTGTTTAGGTGCTGCTTGATATCTAGCCACTAGTCCTATTGCTAGCATGATGTCTGGTCTTGATGCTGTCAAATACAACAGACTTCCTATCATGGATCTGTAGTGTTTTTGATCTATATCTACAGACCCATCATCAACACATAGCTTGCATCCCATGATCATGGGAGTTGACACAGGTTTTCAGTCCTCCATTTTGAATTTTTTCCACATTTATTTTAAGTACTTTTCCTATGAGATGAATGTACCTGTGTTCCTTTGCTGAATTTGAAGTCCTAAGTAGAAACTGAGCTCTCCAATCATAGACATCTCAAACTCTGTTTTCATCTCATCAGCAAACCCTTTTGCTAGTTCTTCTATTTTGCTTCCAAACATAATGTCATCAACATATACTACAACAATCAGGAGTTCATTTTCATGGGCTTTTATGTATAGATTTTTGTATACTCCACCTCTCTTAAAGCCTTTTTTTTGCAAATATTTATCTAGTCTTGAGTACCAAGAACGAGGAGCCTGTTTCAGTCCATAAAGAGCCTTCTTCAGTTTGCATACATAGTCTTCTTTGTCTATTAATGAGAATCCTTCTAGTTGTTCCATGTAGACTTCTTCTTCTAAGTCTCCATTCAGAAATGCAGATTTTAAATCCATTTGATATACCTTGAAGTTTTGGTAGCATGCAAATGCCAGGAACATTCTGATAGCTTCCATTCTGGCTGTAGGGGAAAATGTTTCATTGTAATCAAGTCCTTAAATTTGTGAGTATCCTTTGCAGACAAGCCTGGCTTTATTCCTGATTACCTGTCCTTCTTCATTCATTTTATTTTTGAATACCCATTTTGAGCCTATGAAATTTTTCTCAGTGGGTCTAGGAACTAGTTTCCAGGTATTGTTCTTCTCAATTTGGTCCAATTCTTCATTCATAGCATTCACCCAATACTTGTCCTTATTGGCTTCTTCAAATCTCTTTGGCTCTATTTGTGATAACATGGCTATGTATACCTCTTCTGTCTGTTCAGTTAGCTGCCTTCTAGTTTTGACCCCTACTCTCTTATCTCCAATGATCTGATCTTCAGGATGGTTCTTCTGAGTATATATTGAAGGAGCTTTAGAACTCAGCTCTGTATCTTCTGTTGTCTTTCTTGTTTCCTCATCATCTTGGCTTTCTTCTTCATGGTTGTCTGATGGACTGCTACAGTCTGTATCTCTTGTATTGTTTGGAAGTTCTTCATCAAATCTCACGTCAATGCTTTCTACTATTTTTCGAAGAGTCTTGTTGTAGCACCTGTACCCTTTACTTTTGGAAGCATATCCTAGAAAAATCCCTTCATCTGCTCTTGCATCAAATTTCTCAAGATTTTCATCATTATTCTTTATGTAACACTTGCTTCCAAAGATTCTAAAATGTTTAATTGAAGCTGGTTTCCCATGCCATAGTTCATATGGAGTCTTATCACTGCTTGGTCTTAAGTGGGCTTTATTAAGGATATGCACCGCTGTGTGTACTGCTTCTGCCCAAAAGGTTTGAGGAATATTACTCCCTTGCATCATGGCTCTGGCAATTTGTTGAACAGATCTGTTTTATCTCTCTGCTACTCCATTCTGTTGAGGTGTCCCTGCAATAGTAAATTGTTGTTTTATGCCATATTCATTGCATAGATCTGCAAAGTCATAATCTGTGAATTCACCTCCTCTGTCCGATCTGATGCATTTTAGCTTGCATCCTGTCTGATTTTCTGCTAATGCTTTGAATATTTTGAATTTTTCCAGAGCTTCCGATTTATTCTTGAGAAATGCAACCCATGTCATTCTGGAGAAATCATCTATTATCAACATGAAGTAGGATTATCCACTTGGTGTTTTAGTTCTTGCAGGTCCACACAAATCCATGTTCACAATTTGGAGTGTTGTTCTTGTTGATAACTCATCCTTGGCCTTGAAGGATGTGCGAGTCTGTTTGCCTAATTGACATGATTTGCATATGGTATTAGAAGGCCTCTTTATTTCTGGCATGTCTCTGACAGCTTTATTCTTGCTTATTCTGATGATGTGATCGAAGCTGAGATGTCCCAATATTTTATGCCATAACCATGACTCCTCAAGTTTGCTAAGATGACATGTTTCGTCTTCCTCTTTCACAATGTAAACATTAGTCTCTGTTCGAACTCCTTTGAGCAGAGTCTTACCTGTGGTGCTTGATATGACTTCACAATATTGTGCTCTAAAAAGAACTTCACAGCCTTTGTCACACATTTGAATGACACTTAGCAAATTTGCTTTTAGCCCATCTACAAATAATACATCTTGGGCCTTTCCTCTACCATTGTCTATGCTGACTGAGCCTTTTCCTTTTATTTTTCCTGATTTATCATTGCCAAAGGTAACATTGCTAGATTTCTTTTCATCAAGAGTTATAAACTTGCTTCTGTCTCCAGTCATGTGTTTTGAGCAGCCACTATCCAAATACCATTGGCTTTTCAGGTCTTGAGCAGTTAGAGCCAAGTCACATTTATTCACCTTCTTTATCCACTGGAGGCACCCTTTTGCTTGGTATATTTTGTGAGGTGATGAACTACATCTTCTGAGAGAACATTTGGAAGGAATATGTCCAACTTTATTGCATACACAGCATTTGATCATAATTTTTGCAGAATTGTGAGTATGAACAAAATTTCTTTGATTCATTAACCTCCTTGAGGTGTTGAACATCAATCTTTGTCCATGCTTTCTACACTCAATGATTTTATGGCCAAATTCCTTACAATAAAAATAGTAACCATAGAAACTATTTGCATACCTAATGTAAGGTTGTCTTTTCCATTTGTTTGCTTGAGGCAGTCTCTTCAATGTTTGCATCTTTTGCTGGTTTGAATTACTCCTCCTTGCATGACAATATGTAGCAATGTGTCCCAACTTGTGGCAGACATAACAGGTGGCATTATTCATAAGAGGGAAGAATCTCCTTTGATGGATTCCAAATTTGACATTCTCAGGGGCATATGATTTTTTTTTTTTTGTCTTAGTGTTTACAACATTCTTTGTTAGTGGAGGTTTCTTCTGATCTCTGTCTTCCTCATTACATGTTTCTTATTTTGTAGGAATTGTTTGATCTGCTTCATCATCCTTCTTTGCTTTTACAAAAATAATCTCTCTGTTTTCCTTTTCTTTGCTTTTACTTGATTCTCCTTCACAGCCTATTCCAGTTTTTATCTTAGGAGATCTTTGAGCAACCAGAATTTAATTCAACTTACTAGAGCTTGTTGTTTGAGAAGAATTTATAGCCACTTTCCTTTGAGCGTTTTCTAATTTCTTCCTGAGACATACTACTTCTTCTTCCAACTTCTCTTGTTCCTGAGTTTTCTCCTTGATTTGCTTAAGTAACATGTCTTCTATATTCTTGGCTTCTTCAAGCTCTATCTTTAGCTGCATAAGGACTTCTAAATTCTGTTCTTCTCGTACATACTTGAGGAGAATGTCCTTTTGTTTTGTGCATTTCAGCTTGAGTCTATCAATCTCTTCCAGAGCACTTCTTAGCTCCCCCTCAAGGTCGACTTCACCTTCTTCTTCTTCATCTTCTAGTAGGAGACCTTCAAGTTCTTCTATGGCCATCAATAAAAATTCAGAGGTTCCTTCTTCACTTGAAGGTTCATCTGAGTCTTCAGATGTACTATTGTCTTGTTGAGCATAGAAGGATTTTCTGCTGAACTTCTTTCCTTTCTGCCAGTTCTTTGATGTATTTTTCTCTGATTCTTGAGCCTGATTCTTTACTTTCTTGTGAGGACACTTAGTAGCATAGTGTCCAACTCTTCCACAATTAAAACATTTGAAAGGAAGTTTACCTCTGTATTTACCTGAACCTCTATCTAGTTTCTTGACAAAATTTGCCTCTTTCCCCTCTTGGTCAAAGCAAGAGCATATGTCTTCCTCTTCAACTCTTTCTTCTTCTGTTTTAAAAGTGCCTCCCTCGTACTTCAGCTATACAGCAGGAGCCTCATCTCATATCTTGTTTAAATTTCCAAGAGTTGGTTCATGAAGTCGAGGATTCCAATCAATGGCACCCTTCATTAGATTTTCTTAGGTTTAAGCTGGATGGAAGAGATGTAGAATATTTGCACAATTAAAACTTTACGGCATGGTTTCAGGAGCTTTCATGTTCAACAATTTAGCAACTTTATGAAGACAAAATGATGTCTTCATCCATCAGTCTCATTTAAGTTCTCAAGCGGGCTCTATAGACTTGAAGTTTAAGTCTTTGATTTGCGCATCCTTCATGGAAATGCTCTAGGATGTCTACATCTCTTTGCGCGTGTCTTTGACCTACTGATAAAATGCTGACACACTGGAAAATCAAAGTTGGCATTTCAAGCACTCGTTAGCTACAAAATCTTGTTTGGATTCTTTCTCTGAGTCAGTTTCCTTTGGGGCATATCCTAATTCCACAGCACCCCAAACTTCTATTCCTAGAGATATTATGTATGTCCTCATTCCGATTTTCCAGAAGGCATAATTTGCACCTGTAAAGAAAGGGGCTTTATTGGTTGAGCATCCTTCTTTACTAGCCATCCTGAGAACCTAGAATCTCCTTTCAGTTGTTAAACTGGTACAAAGGAACCCGCTCTGATACCAATTGTTGAACCCTTAGTTAAACTGAGAGGGGGGGTGAATCAGTTTAACACATTCATCGTCTTTTAAAACTTTTCATTAAACCTTATTTTTGCCTTAATTTCATGTCCAACCTTTAATATGTGAAGTGTATTAAGTGTGAACGTAGTATTAATATAATATAGAAGCAGTAAGTAGATGATATAAATCAGATCAACACATAAACATCATGCACAGAGACACCAGATATAAGTGGAAACCCATAAAGGGAGAAAACCACATCTTATTATTGTTGTGATGCAAAGGCAAGCTCCAACTCCCTCTCACCACTGTTTTTCTGCAGGCACCAACCTACAGGAGGCTCCAATCCTCAATTCTGCAAGCTAAAACTTGCAAGGAAGCACCAAATCCCTTCAATTTTCTGCGGGCACCAACCTACAGGAGGCTCCAACCTCAGTCAGCTACAACTGACAGCTATCAAGATGCAACTTGATAGGGAAGCTCCAACTTCCTCAATTTATCAAGCCCAATTTTGGTAAATTGCAGATATTGACTCATTACATGATATCTCTTTCTGCTCTTCCACTGCTTAATCTTCTGCCTCACTCTTCTACTACTTGCATTCTCTATATTTAATCTCAACAGCACATGCATATCAGTTGTCTGTTATAAAGTTCCTCACATGACTGTTTGTATTTCACAAAGAATTTTGAGTGAACAGTCATGACTTTTTGGCTTCTGTCTTCTCATTCCTTTTATCTTCTCATTTAGAAAATATAACTGTAGGTATAATTTTAACATTACAGTGGGATATTTGTTCTCTTCCGGAGACTTTCCAATGCATCACAACAATATAAATTAAAATGATTTACATTCAATTACAATGAGAACTCCAGCTCACTCATTCAGCCTCTTGGCTAGCTGCGCATTTGTCTTTTCTTTGACTGTGTCTTTGTCCCTTTTGGCTCTGTTTGTTTCCTTATTCACTGTCGCAGGGTAACGGCCATATGCCATAAATTTGTAACTATGCTTTTTATATCAGCGGTTTTTATATATATATGTACCTACTGACTTCAAATCTGGGCAAATTCCAACGCTTTACACACAGCAAGTGTCTTGTTGATGTGGTGAGTTGCGCAAGCGGAACATACATACACCACGGCCTTTGTTTTATGGCTCGATGCGATTGCACACATCGCAATCATTTTATATTAACAATCTTCCTCCACCTTAAGCCAAGGCCCATGGTTCCACCGACCACGCGGCACATTTCAATACTCGGCATACTTATATAAAGTTTTAACAAACAAACTGCCACTTCCACTATAACAATAAAGAATCATGTTAATACTTAACAGATGCCCTTTCGGGCCCACTTGCCATGCTTTCCGATGTGATATATTTCTCCTCCAAAGGTTTCCGATTGCGATTGATCGCAGTCGCAAGTTGCCTTGCTCCGATGCGATTGAAACCCTCCACAGATTTCCGATTGCAATTGATCGCAATCGCAAGCTGCCTTGTGATGCGATTTATACCTTGTTCACTAAATTTTTCCGATGCGATGAATAATTTTCTTTGACGCGGATCTTAAGCCTGTATAAATCATAGTTTATAAGTCCATCGGGTTCGAACTTCCAATCGCAATCGAAATTCTTTGTTGATATGTTCCACTGCACAGTTTTTCTCCGATGCGATTAGTGTATTATCCTTCGACTGCTTCCAATTGTGATTGATTGCAATCGCAACTCCCAGTTTCATGTTTTGATATTCCACCTTTTTCCGATGCGATCAGTCACTGTTCACCGAAACTCAAGTATATATGATTTGTAGTTTATATGCCCATCGGGTTTGGGCTTTCAATCGCAATCGCATCTTCTTGTTTGCATGTTCCGCTGCTTTCTCCGATGCGATTTGAGAGGGTCCCACTAGCGATTTAACTTTGGATTAAGTTCATAGGTTCTTTTTATATACCGCGCTACCCATAGATATACTTTTCCAATGGTTTAAGACTAAAATTTCTCATCGGGCCCATGATGCATTGCACCCTGCCTATATATATTGTGCACCCTATAAATATCTATGGCTTGGACCTTTGTGTATAAGGCACAATATATGTAATGCGCTGCATATATATAAGCTTTATGTTTCAGCTTTAGTGTTTCCTCCAGCATGGGTAACGATTCCCGGAATGAGATTTATATATATACTATGCTGCTCCAATATTTAGTGTATCTTCCAGCGGGGGTAGTGATTCTCGGAATTTGTTTGTATATATATACCTACCGCTTGGGTTAAGATTCCCAGAATTTATGTATGAAATTGCTCTGCCTCTACTGTGCTAATGGCTCTGCCTCTGCTGTGATAACGGCTTTGCCTCTGCCTCCACGACTCTGCCTCTGCCTCTGCAGTGATAACGACTCTGCCTCTATTCATCTCTTCCTCTGTATTCACTGTTTTCCGGCTGGGCTCTGCCTCTGCCTTCGTTGTGCTTCTTTCTCTATCTCTATTGTTGCTTCTTTCGCTGCTTCTGCTGTTTGACTGTTACATTTCGATAGTCTTCTTCCGCCTGTCTCCTTTGCTTCCTTTGTTTTCTTCTTTTCTGCCTCCTTTATCTGTCTCTGTCTTTGCTGCCTCCTTTGCCATCAATGACAACATTTCCAACACTTAAAAAATCTCATCTTAGACCAGACTGTGAAAAGACTCCATATGAATTATGGCATGGGAAACCAACATCAATCAAGCACTTTAGAGTCTTTGGCAGCAAATGTTTCATAAAGAATAATGATGAAAAATTGGGGAAGTATGATGCAATAGCTGATGAAGGAATATTCCTGGGATATGCATCCAATAGTAATGGATACAAGTGCTACAACAAAAGACTACATAAAATAGTGGAAAGCATTAATGTGAGATTTGATGAAGATCTAACAAACAAAACCAGAAGCACAAGTTGCGCCAATCCTCCAGATGATCATGAAGATGAGAATCAATAAAATGAAGAACGAAATAATACAACAGAAGATATTGAATTAAAATCAAAAGGTCGCTCGAGACGCACTGAGAAGAACCATCCAGAAGATCAAATCATTGGAGACAAGAGTGCAGGAGTCCAGACTAGAAGACAGCTAGCTGAACAAACTAAGGAAGTGTACCTAGCCATGCTGTCACAAATAGAACCAAATAATTTCGATGAAGCCATCAATGAAAAAAATTGGGTAAATGTTATGAATGAAGAACTAGACCAAATGAAAAAGAAAAATATCTAGGAGTTAATACCAAGACCCATGGGAAAAATTTCATTGGCACAAAATGGATTTTCAAGAATAAGATGAACGAACAAGGTCAGGTAATCAGAAATAAATCCAATCTTGTATGCAAGGGATACTCTCAAATCGAAGGATTTGATTATGATGAAACATTTTCCCCTTTAGAAATAATGGAAGCAATCAGGATGTTTTTTTGCTTTTGCATGCTATCATGATTTCAAGGTCTATCAAATGGATGTGAAGGCTTCCTTCTTAAATGGAGATCTAGAGGAAGAATTATATATGGAACATCTTGAAGGATTTTCCTTAACAGATAAACATGACTATGTGTGCAAATTAAATTAAGCCTTATATGGTCTCAAACAAGCTCCACGTGCATGGTATTCTAGGCTGGAAAAATACTTACAAAACCAAGGTTTCAAGAAAGGAGTAGACAACAATATGTAAATTAAGGTTGATGAACATGAACTCTTAATTGTAGTAGTATATGTAGATGACATCATGTTTGGTAGCAAAAAATATTATATAGCAAAAGGATTTGCAGAAGAGATGAAGTTAGAATTTGAGATGTCTTTGATTGGAGATCTCACCTTCTACGTAGGACTTCAAATTCTACAAAAGAACACGAGAATATTCATTTCACAAGAAAAATACTTAAGAGACATGTTGAAAAGGTTCCAAATGGAAGACTGAAAACCTGTGTCAACTCCCATGATCATTGGATGCAAGCTATGTGTTGATGATGGATCCGCAGTTGTAGATCAAAGAATTTACAGATCTATGATAGGAAGTCTGCTATACCTAACTGCCTCTAGACCGAACATTATGTTGGCAGTAGGACTTGTGGCAAGATATCAAGCAGCACCAAAACAAAACCACTTGCTAGAAATCAAGAGGATATTTAGATTTATGCAAGGAAATGTACATTATCTCCTATGGTATTCAAAAGGAAAAGACTTCACATTGACAACATATACAGATGTATATTGGGCCATCTGTGTGGATGACAGGAAAATCACAAGAGGAGGAGCATTTTATTTGGGAGAAAGTATGGTGGCATGGTTAAGTAAGAAGAAAACTTTTGTCTCTCTATCTACAGTAGAAGCTGAATACATATTAGCAACAACTTTTTGCACACAAGTCATGTGGATGAAACAAACTCTTCAAGACATGAAGGTAATCATCAACGAACCTATTTCTATCAAATGTGACAATACAAGTGCAATAAGTATATCAAAAAATCCAGTACTTCATTTGAAAACAAAGAACATCCAGATAAAGTACCACTTCCTCAAAGAACAAGTAGCACAGAAAATAAAAAAGATGAAGTATGTACCAACAAAGGAAAAAACAATAGACATATTCAAAAAACCTCTTGCTAAAGAACCATTCGAATATATAAGAGACAAACTAGGGGTAGTGTCTGCAGATGATACTCTCTGACATGATCAGAAATACAATAAAAAGGGATGCAATACAGGGTATAGGTCCTCAAGATCAGAATACTATATTAGAAGTACATCAAAAGTCAGAAGAAGTAGGCCTAGATACAACTTAGAGAGAGGAAATCCAAATATAGAATCTACACTTGGAAATGTTCATGTTGGGGCCCTTTCTTTGAAATGAAACAATTTTGAGTTGCAAGTAACAGGTGACCGAGCGCAACTACGGTAGACAAAGAGCTATCACGGTTGCGAAGAGCTGAAGAACAGGTGGCGCGGCTGTTGCGGAAACCAGCACAGATGGCAGAAGGGAGCAATAAGAAAAAATATTGGAACTCCCAGTGATCAGGGAGATGCAACAAACATTAACAGAGCGGAAAGGAAAGGAAAACTGACAGTCGCGTAGGAAAAGGAACAAATAGGCATTTTTCCACCATAGACAGGAGGTTCGCACAATAGGGATCGGAGGAAGAGATTCATAGGAGAGCTCTGTTTGCTCAGTTCATTCTGTTCTCTCTATTCATTATGTTATATTCTATGTGATAATATTGTAATTAGTTTTGCCAGGATCGCTCTGAGGAGCAACGTAACTGTCCCCTATTTTTAATGCAATATACTATGATCTGGGTTTTTATGTCCTGAGTTCTATAATGTGTCTTTGTTTAAGTTGAATGTATTGGCCACTTTAAATTTTGTGTTTTCCATCGTGAATACGTTCATGAGTATTATCGTTTGCAAAGTATTTACACCTATTCGAAGCACTCAGTTTTGTTTGTTTTATTCTATAGGTTATGCTTGATTGATACCTAATCTGATCCTCATCTTACTAAGGTCACGACACGCCTCAGGTGAGACTCTCTGCTCTTCGAAGTAGAGTGAAAATGTCGGTGTTGTGCTAGGCTACTGCGGAAACCTTGTTGGCCTCTATCCTGAACCTGAGTCTTGCCCAAGAGACCTTCTTCCTCGCCAACAAATGGTTTCGTTGCCGAGACCCAAAATTCCATTTTGGAACTAGATCATGGTATCACAGATCTTTGAGAGAGAGAAATACGAAGCTGGTGGAATAACCACTTAGATCAGTTCTTAGCACAACAAGCCGAGTTAAGCCAACAAAGGGAGAAAACTGTTAAGGATCAGGTTCTATTCTCTGAATCTGCCAGTGATATCTACGAGATATTCTAGGGAAAGTTTCCAAAGGAACTCTATAATTGGTTGCAAAGGTTACAAGCCAAGACAGTTCAAGGAAGCTCGCGTAAGGTCTGTCGCAAGTGGTTGCACGTAGATCTAGTAGTGCTCCATCAATTAGATACTGATTTGACCTGAGCTGTAGATTTCTGGGTGCAATCTACCTTGGAAGGATACATAATGGAGTTTACAGCTAAGTGTTACCAGTCTTTCTCGAAAGTAGAGGAAATATTCAAATCAGGATTGCGAGGAGAGTTGTTGGAGGAGATCCCTCTATGGATCAAAGCCTTAATGGTAGATGAAGGATTGATGGAGTTTCAAAAATCTGAGATAGAGACTTAAACCTCTAGTACTGGGGGAAGGAGCTGAGGGAGAGATGCTACAAGGACATTGGAAGGGGGAATAGGGATATGGATGCTGAGACCTCCAGTAGGTTGAGGGAGCGACAAGCACATCGAAGGGCACAAATCGTTGAGAAGTGGTGACAAAGGATGATGAAGGAGTTAGAGAAGTAGGAAAGTAATTGAAAGGACAAGGAGAAGGCGCCTTAGATGACAAAGGAGATGGAAGGTCAAATGGGTTCCCAAGAAATAGGAGGGACCATCAAGGAATTTCAGCAAGTGTATAGGAGCCTAGCCCAAACAAACAAGGGAAAGGAGTCCAATAGAGAGGACGTGCGCCCCAAGGAGATGTTTGATGTGGAGTTACATGTTGCGATGGAACAACTATTCCGAGAGGGGCCGACACCCATAAATCAAGGTAAATCTATTCCCCAAAGTTCAAGTAGCTCTAATCCCGACCTTCCCCTGGTACTCTATCAGCCACTAAGTGAAATTTTTGTTAAGTTACGAGAATTGAGTAAGTTGAATAGTGTTCAGTCTAAAACAGTAATATACACTAGCAGTAGTGCTAGTAATACCATTACACAACCGGGAAACAGGGGTTTTATTTTAGTAACACCCTCACAAGAAATCATGGCAGGATCATTTACCTGATACCCAGAGTTATTTGGAAGGGGTAATGATGATGTGGAACAACACTGGTATCTCTGCAAGGCCATATGGAGGGCTTGCAGACACCAGAGGCAGGCAAGCTAATCAAATTTCAAACTACTCTCAGGGAGAGAGCTCTATGTTGGTTTATCAAATGGTCGAAAGCTCATAAGAATCTAGCGATAGATGATGTAAAGAGAGAATTTGTTAAGGAATTCAAGTTACCCCAAATAGATCAACAAGGTTTATCCGAAATGTGGGAGATTAAGCAGCAAGAGGGAGAAACTGCATGGGATCTGATGAGAAGATTCAAGGAAGCGATTGGGAAACTAAGTTACCCAATCAATCTGAATCATCAGAGAGATTGGTTCATCAAGGCCCTTCTTCCAATAACAAGAACTCCGTTAACACAACAGAAGATCGACACATTACAAGATGCATTGGAGCAAGCTATGAAGATAGAGGCCATGGCAGGATATCCACAGGAGTTCAAAGGAAGGGCCACAACTCAAGACCCTTCCATACTGGGTTTACAACATCAGATAGTTAGCCTAACAAAAAATTTGAAAGAAATTCATCCAATGCGGCCGGCAAGACCAAATGTATGGTGTACACACTGTCTAATGGAAGGACACGTGGTAACCAAGTGTCCAAGGTTGCGGGGTCAGAATGTGGGGACATCGACAGCAAGGGCACAGGGAGCTACGCCAGTAGGAGGAGTTGCGTAGATAAATACTCAAGGGTTATATCCGCCCCAACACCAGTACCCAAGGTTCCTTGTGCAACAGAATCAGGCCGCAACTGAATATTGTGAGATTTGCAAAAGCATGGGTCATTCGCCCCACTTATGCCTAATCTTGCAAAAATACTCCAACATTCTGAAAAAAATATACTGTGAGTTATGTGCTTCCACAACACACAACACAGAGCAGTGTAGGGCTCTAGATGCATTAGCGGAACGATTGGACAGGCCTTCATATAGAGTGAATGAGGATCCCAGGGGACGAGGGGGAGGCATGAGAGGAGGCCGAGCTGGAGGAAGAGGACCAATACGATGCTACAACTATGACCAAGAAGGCCATGTGGCCAGGGAATGTCCACTTCCTAGAAGACCCTGGTGCTCTCAGTGCATAGTTAACACACACGCAACAGAAGAGTGCCCAGAGCTAATTAAAATATGGGAAGAAAGAGCTAGAAAAAGAGGAACAAATTTGGTATATGTAGAGCCAAGAATAATAGAGGCTCAAGCTATGTAGAACGTAGCCATAGTGACACGAGGAGGAAAAAGAACTGGGGAAGATGCATAGACTATAGACCCAATAAAACTGATAAGGCTAGCATCTCCAAAGCCAGTGTTAAGCTAGAAAGACAAAAGCAATACTTTAAATAAGCAGTGGAAACCTTTGCCCAAATTGGGGGAATTTTGACAAAAGCAATATGGAGGGCTTGCAGACACCAGAGGTAGGCAAGCTAATCGAATTTCAAACTACTCTCAGGGAGAAAGCTCTATGCTGGTTTATCAAATGGTCAGAAGCTCATCAAAATCTAGCGATATATGATGTAAAGAGAGAATTCATTAAGGAATTCAAGTTAACCCAAATAGATCAACAAGGTTTATCTGAAATGTGGGAGATTAAGCAATGAGAGGGAGAAACTACATGGGATCTGATGAGAAGATTCAAGGAAGCGATTGGGAAACTAAGCTACCCAATCGATCTGAATCATCAGAGAGAATGGTTCATCAAGGCCATTTTGCAAAGGTAATTAATATATTCCCAATATTGCATGGGAATTTTGACCTACCAAATTAATATATTCTGGGTCAATAATTCTTTTGATAGTTTCTACTTTTCGAGATGTTTTCGTTGATATATGGCACGCCATGTAATTCTTCATGGTTTGAGAGATATTCATGTTTGAAGTTTGTACCCCAAGTTAGTGGGCTAAAACCCCATGAGGTTGGGGCATGGGTCATTGAAAAGTCATAAATAATATTTTTTAAGATCCTAAAATCCCTCCCACGTTCACTTGTTGAAGCCCCTCTCAACCTAAGCATTTATATAAATTGTGATCCTCATTTCCTCCTTATGCAAGGGATTTCGCCATCTGAAACAGGTCATCGTGGAATTTTCGCTCTAAATTTTCTTCTACGAAGGTTCAGAAGCTGAAATTTTTATGAGGTGAAGCTGCAATCCTGAGGAAGCTGCTGTAAAAATTTCAGATCAAGGTGCACAATATTTTTGGAGATATGATCTATGGAAGTCAGGGTTTTTGAAAGCTCTGGAAATTAATCTCAAAGAAGTGAACTTGGTAAAATCGCCATAACTTTCTCTCTGAGTATCGGATTGGAATTCTGTAAAAAGTGACAAATAGTGCATAGAATTTAGTGTTTTCTCTATCAATTTCAAAGCCGAATGAAGAAACAGTGACATGTGGCACGTCGTACAAGTTTTCTCTGCTGAAACAGTCCATAATTAGGGCATTGTGAGAGATTGGGTATAACTCTCTCTTGAAGAATCAAAATTGGGTCAGATTTGTGGCATTGGAAAGACGACTCAGAGGAATACTACAGGACTGAAAATATGATATCGAGGATTTGAAATAATAGAGATACACCAGATTCAATATCAAGCTCCTAGAAGGCAAGAAAAAGCTAGATCATGTGTTGTCAAGGGTTGCAAAGGACCAGAATTTCTATGGCAGTAAAGCAAAGCAAGGTGCCGTAGAAGGTAGCATGACAAGAGCAGCAACCAAGGTGCATAATAGCAGCAATAAGTTCATCATATGAAGCCTTCAAGTGGGCAGCACTGCATACAATCATTGTAAAGGTATCATTGTACTAAGTCATTGTAAATACATTATTGTAAAAATTGTACTAGTGTCTATCTGCCAAGGGTTGAAGAGGCAATGTTGGGAAGTCTAGGATCATCATTAGGTGGTTGTGTTAAAGTTGGGGTTATGGTCTAGTATATCTTATTCTTCTACATCATTCTATATCATTGTAAAGTGGACCATTTTCCCTGGTACGGGAGTCCATTCTTCTTTCATTATTCTATAGGGTGGTAGGGTGGTGCTAGGGTGAGTTGCAGCTCAATGGGTGTTGGGGCATCCGTTCAGTTGACTACTAAAGAATCTTGGGCATTGGAGCATCCATCTAGTGGGAGATGGAGAAGAATGCTTTTCTAGATTCTAGGAAGTTGGAGCTTGATTTTCAATTGGAGTTGAATATTAAAGAATTATTAGAAAAACATTAGGTGGTTTTTGTCCCAGAGTGGGTTTCCACCTTAAAAACTGTGTGCATTTGTGTTCCTCTTGTTTTCTACTATCATTGTATAAACACCGATAATAATTGAAGATTAACTAATGCTCTAATTGAAAGGAATATTGATTCACCCCCCCCCCCCCCTCTCGGTATTTCCAACATGGGTTACCACAGCCCAAGGTAGATAAGGAGAACCAAGCTAGTACAAGTACTACGATTGAAGAATGGTTCCGACTATTTCTAAATATTTTTACCAATGCACCAATGCTAGAAAAATTGAAGCAGAACCTGGAAATGGTGGTGCAGGAGAACACATAGCCAGGAGAATCAGTTGATGCAACACAGAAATACATACGGTGAGTCAAAAGAAATAAGAGGAGAACAAGGAAAGAATTATGGGTGAACACTCAAGTCGCGAGATTCCAAATTAAGGACATGATGCTTGACCTAGGGTCAGATGTCAACATTTTTCCAAGAAATACATGGGAAGCATTGGGAAGGCCGAAGCTGACATATTCACCAATCCAACTTCGCATGGAAAATCTATACTGAATCTTGCCCATAGGCAGGCTAGAGGAGGTCGAAGTCGATGTTGCAGAAGTTAATACATACACATACTTCGAGGTAATAGACATTATGGGGTATAAGGATCTCTATCTAGGATTATTGGGGATCGACTGGGCTTTCAAGAACTATGCAGTGATAGATTTGAAGAAGGAATTGATGATCTTTTAATATGGGAAAGTCAAGGTCACCTAGCCACTTGACCCATACCAAGGTCCCTGATACACATATTCTGTCGACAACAGAGAAGATGTTCAGCTTCTGGATCATCTCTATCAGATGACAAAGGGAAAAAGAGATGATTATATCAACCCAACAACGGGGGGGATTGTGAGTTGGAGAATTGTTCAAAGCTCAGACCTAGGCTCAGAGATAGCCTAGGATGATTGGTAGCAGGGGGGATATGAGACAAATACAAGAAGATGCGCCAACATCGGAAGGATCAACTAGATCAAAACTGAGGTAAGAGATTATCCAATTCTGTTAAATATAAATTTTTTCAATACCTTTATTTCCAGAATAGAAGATAAGGTACCAGTGGACCATAGGGTCCCACTCATGGATGTGGCTTTACAATCCACATCAGCAAGGTGATGGAGCAACCACCGCAACTCCCTATCGCGATGGGACAAAGTTGTTGCAGCATTGAAAGCTAGGTTCAAGGAAGAAGAGGGAGGACTCGAACCCCAGGAAACATTTGAAATATTGTGAGAACCAATGGAAGAATGCAGGATACCTGGAAGAGTTGTGGGTACACAAGTTTGTACATTCACTGGATTCGATTCCACAGGTATGGTACATAACTGAATAGAAGAAGAGAGGAACCAATACTTGGCAAGAAGTTGCGGATCAATTTGCGCAATGATTCTCTTTTGAAGGAAAAATAGAACCAGTCACCCAAGCATTGCAGGCCATAAAAATGGTATTGTTCTTCCCATAGATTCAAGAGGAGGAAGAACAACCGCTGCCAAACCAAGGCATCAGACAGTTGGTAGCATGCAAAAAGATAAACAGCGAGATGGATGATGGTGATCTAGAAGGTCTTAGAAATTTGTATTTCAAAGAAAAAGAGGGGGAGTGGGATATTAAAGAAGGACTGAAAACAGAAGGAATTCATATCCTACCATTGAAGACCAAGAATATGAACATCAAGATAGAGGAAAAGCCCAAACTTGTGTCAATTGGTGATTATTGGGATGCCGAGACAACTAAGGAGATATTTAATCTACTACAAGAATATGAAGACTTGTTCCCATCCTCAATAGCGGACTTTAAAGGAATAAAAGGATACATGGGGGAAATACGTATAATTTTGAAGCCCGACGCAAGACCATTCAAGCACAGACCCTATCGTCTGAATCCAAGAGTGAAAGAATAAGTCAAGGCAGAGATTGATAAGATGTTAAAGGCAGGGTTGATATTCCCGGTGGAAGAAGTAGAGTGGGTAAGTCATATAGTAATACAAAGTAAAAAGGAAAAGTTTGAGATTCGAGTCTGTGTTGACTATAGGAGCCTGAACAATGCATGCATACATGACCCCTTCCCTACTCTGTTCAATGATGAGGTTCTCGACAATGTTGCGGGGAATGAGGCTTATTCATTCACGGACGGATTTTCAAGATACCATCAGGTAAGGATAGTCGAGGAAGATAAGAGGAAGACAACTTTCACCACCGAATGGGGCTCCTTTGCATATTATGTAATGCCATTCAAGTTGAAAAATGTACCAGCAGTATTCTCACGAATTATGATAGCATCGTTTTGGGAATACATCCACAAACTCCTGGAAGTATATATGGATGAATGGACTGTCTACATCCTATTAAAGGACCACGCAACGTTATTAAGGATATGTTCGACAAATGTAGGCAACTCCAGATTTCATTAAACCTAAAGAAGTGCATATTTGTAGTACCCTTTGGGACACTGCTAGGACATGTTGTATGAAAACAAGGGTTTTTCATTGATCTAGAAAAAGTGGCAGTTATAATTAATATTGAGGCACCGAAACTGTGAATAAATTGAGATCACTGCTAGGCCACACAGGCTACTATAGGCGATTCATCTGTAACTATGCGAAGATAACCGCCCCATTAGAGAATTTTTTGCGGAAATCAGAGCAGTTCAGTTGGATAGAAGATTGCACTACACCCCTGAATACCTTGAAAGAAAATCTGGCAAGTGCACCCATATTAATTCACCCTAATTGGGACAAGCAATTTCATGTCCACATTGACGCTTCCAGCATCACACTTCGAGCAGTTTTGGCTCAACCAGGAGATACTTCAGTTGATCACCCAGTTTATTTTGCAAGTCGAAAGATATCAATAGCCAAGAGAAACTACACCACAACAGAATGGGAAGCGTTGGAAATGGTGTATTCCCTTAAAAAGTTTCACCACTACCTACTAGGAGGTATGTTTAAGTTTTTCATAGACCATTCAGCTTTAAATTACCTAGTTAACAAACAATTCTTGGAGGGAACAATCTGCAGATGGCTCCTACTGTTTCAAGAGTTCACCTTTGAAGTGATAGTGAAACTTTGGAGACTGACGTGGGTCCTGACCACTTGTCACGGCTAGAAAATGGAGAAAATGGAGGGTCTCTGGATGATCAGTTGCCAGATGCTGATCTTTCTAGAGTAGAAGCCATCCCGGACTACTTAGATCAGATATCAACCTATATGACAACGGGACAGTGCTCGAATGAATATATAGTAGCGCAAAAAAGACATCTAGTAGTCCAAGTAGCAGAGTATCATCTAATAGCATGACACCTATATAAAATGGGGTTAGACCATATCTTGAGAAGATGCGTCCTGGATCATGAGAGGGAAATCATATTGTGGGAATGCCATTGTGGAGTTGTGGGAGGGCATGTCGAAGAAAAACCAATGGCAAGGAAAATACTGCAGGCAGGCCTTGGTGGATGACAATACACATGGACAGTAAGCCCTTTGAAAAAAATGTGATGTGTGTCAGAGGACAAGACGTCCATCACACAGAGACGAGCTACCACTTCACCCTGTAAAATCACTGCAGCAATTTGAAAAGTGGGCCATTGATTTTATAGGACCAATTACACCTGTCGTAAGGCACTCACAGGCAAGGTATATCATAACTGCAATAGACTATATGAAAAGGTGGGTAGAGACGATACCAGTGAAGGATTGCACAGTCGAAACATCAACTCGATTCATATTTGAAAATATCATCAGCAGATTTGGTTGCCTGAGAAGTCTGACAAGCGATCAAGGTACGCATTTCATCAATGCAATGATTAGATCTCTTCTAGAAATTTTCATGGTACAACATCATAAAAGCATTACATACCATCCACAAGCTAATGGTACAGTAGAAGCATTCAATCAGATTTTGGAAAAGGGTATAAAAAATATCTGCAACACTGATCGAGACGACTGGGACGAATGTATACCAGCAACATTGTGGTCATACAGAACAACTTTCAAAATAATAAACAATCAGACCCTATTCCAGCCGGTGTATGGGAAGGAAGCAATGGTACCAGCTGAGTTTTTCATACTGAGCCTCCTAATTGCTTCATCACTTCACTTATCAGAGGAAAACTCACTGAAAGAGTGATTGCGAGAGCTACAAGAACTAGAAGAGGATAGGTTCCTAGCAGAGTTCCACCAAACTATCCAAAAAGATAGACAAAAAGCTTGGCACGACCGCCATATCAAGCGCAAAACATTTATGGTCAGAGGAAAAGTTTTAGTATATAACAACAAGTTCTAGAAGTTCCTAGGTAAACTAAGAATGCATTGGTTGGGACCGTACTGTTGGAACAGGGTCTCCTACAAGCTGCGAAACTGGTCCATTTTGAATACTTTTGATTAAATTTAGTCTAGCGCAGGGGTTTTGGGGTGGGTCAAAGCCTCGAAAGCATTGTAATGGGTAAAAGGGTAAACCAGGGGTCTGAAAACCATGGTTTGCGGACCATAGGAAAGTCTAGGATAGATCATTATAAATAGAGGAAAATTTTGTATTATAAGAGAGAAGAATGATGAGCTATTGATGTGAATTGTGGTTTAAGCTATCTGTTTGGGTTTTTGGGGAAAGGACTCCTGCTGGTTGTGTGCGCGGAGATCCAAGTCCATCTGTGTGCGGATCCTACTGCTGTGTGCGCAGGTTGGGAAGGGAATTGTAAGGAACAATTGATGAATGAATGAATAAGAAAGGTTGATAAAGAATTGAATCTTTGAGTACGCTTTCTGTGAATTATTGGTAATTACTGCATTGTGCAATTTCTGTCTTTAAGCTGCGAAGATCTGTGTAAGTGTGTTTCTATATCTGGATCTATTCTGTTCTGTTTATGTAATGTTTTGCTACTGTCATAAAATCATATAATTATAGATCTAGCGCACGTGGATGCGAATAGAGACCTAATTGACTGTGCGCAAAACAAGGTAATTTGGGAATTACAGGGCCTAGTGCAGCTCTGCTTGCCTTACCTATACTTTCTTAGTGTGCGGAAACCTGGTTCCAGCACCCACCCATACTACTTTGGGTGAGACTTTGACCTGCGTAAGTAGGTCACTGCCGAAAGGGCCAGTAGTATAGGGGTTTGTTGGCAAACCTTGCACACCGAACCTGGATCAGGACCCCTCGAACCAACAAATGGTTCCATTGCTGGGACCTAGAGGATCTTGAGAAATGGATCAGGTAATGACAAGAGAATATTGGAAGCCTGAAAGAAAGGAAATTGAAGACTGGTTCGAAAAACAGATCCAGGAATTTGCGGTAAAAAAAAAAAATCGCAACGAAAAGTTAACAGCAGAAAGGTGGAAAAATAGGTACATTCTTACAGAAAGCTACGAAATAATCTTTGTGGCATTTGCGATCAAGCTTCAAGAGTGGCTGGCCAGACTCATAGAATTCTAGAAGTACTGGAAGGACGAGTAAGTCACTCAGTGGACTCCAGAGCTAATTCAGCATCTAGAGAGGACTAATAATACTATCACGCGCACGGTCGATCACTGGGTGGACAGTGTGTTAGTAGGATTTGTGACAAAATTTGCCATTGATCAGTTTGTCTCATACTCCGAGGCCGAATGCCGATTATTTAAAGTGTTCTAGGGAAAATATTTAAGGACATTACTGCTGCTGATTAAGATATTACTGCGTGAAAAGAGCATTATGTGTAGTCATACCAACTGAATGACCTTGGATCTAAACGGAAAAGCGACGTGCAGTGGTAGATATTATTGGACCAACCTTGACGGGGGGAGATACACCTGTAATCCATTGCAAGAACCAGCTGCGTAGGATCCCCCGGCTACACTGCCGCCCAGGAAACACAAAGGTAAGAATTCTCCCATACCACCAACCCCACCGAGTAGCGATATGGTTGTGCGCCTGAGATTACCTACCTTCAAGGGGGTAGGAGATGAAGATATGGACCGATTTTGGTTTGTTGCAGACTTCGTCTGAACTGCGCAGAATGTGGTAACCGATACGATGAAGAGGGCACATCTATCCCTGGCATTCGAGGATAGAGCACTGGACTGGTATATGAGATACGTTGCCCAGAATGGGAGTGCATCTATTCAAGATATCAAAGATGCTCTGAAACAACAGTTCCGAAAGCCAAAATCTTACTCTCAGCTGGTAGCAGAAGTAAAGGACTTCAAACAAGGTGTGTCTGAGTCGGTGTGGGAAGCTAATCAATGATTGAAGAGAGCAATCATGGAAGGAGGATTCAAGTCGACGATAGGAAACATACAGAATGGTTCATCACTATGTTGTTACCTTACCTGTGCATGCCAATGAGTCACCAAACCTTTGAATTGCAGGAAAAATTTATGGAAGTCGCTATGAAACTATAGGCTGCACCTAGAAAGGATACGTCGGTGGGGGTACAACAAATTCAGGAACAGCTTGGAGCTATGCATATTAAAATATAGAACCTGCGAAGGGAGTGAGGAAAGGATGGTCGCGCAGATCTATGGTGCATACGATGTCGAGTATCTAGCCACACGAAGGATCAGTGTCCTCTACTGGCAGATTACATGTAGGTAGGAGGACCTAGTCTAGTACGCCCAGGAGAAAGTGGGTAACCCATCCTATCACGACCAGGCTCGAGCGGACCTGCGCTATGGTGTGACGACTGTCGTGTAGAAGTACTACATGATACAAACCATTTCCCTCGGCTAGGTGTGTACGTCCCAAAACTGAAGCAACAATGGTGCAGGTTCTGCCGATCAGTAGGATATGATGAGAATAACTGTCGTACTTATGACTTGATGATAGATCGTGGAAACTGTATAGGGTACACTCAGACCCTGCGTCGCCAAGACTATCTGTGCACCTCGAGGGATCCCCAACCCGGGGTAGAAGAGGTCGGGGAGGAAGCGCAAGACAAGGACGTGGGTAGCTAATCTGTTATAACTGCAGAGAGATGGTACACTTCTCCAGAGAATGCCCAAATCCCACCAGGCCATCGTGCAAGTATTGTAGGCAGCTGGACCATGTGGTGAAGGATTGCCCAATTTAATAGCCAAGATGCAGGAGAAACGGCCCAACCCTATGCAGAATGTGCAAAGAGTTAAAATCGATCTAAGAAATATAGATCTTAGTGTAAAAGTCATGACGCGCAGCAGGATGGTCACCCAAGGAGCAAAGGTGGAGCTTGCTCCGTGGGAAGGAGTGAACTTCGACGAACAGGAATCACTAGCAGCCCCCACGCAGCGGCCGAACAAGATAGGGGAGGGGGTTGAGCCCTTCCTACAGGCATGTCTGAAGCTGCTACACAACCCACAGGCCATAGAGAACCTCCAAGAACTTATGAATACGTGCGCAACTCGGCCCAATTTTATTCCTGAGACCAAGGATGTACACAAACTATACAACTATAAGAAATGCACCGAAAGAGAAATGCGGTTGACTGCGCAGATTGGTGACTACGAGATGGATCAATTCATCTTAGATCTTGGATTAGAAGTGAATGTATTACCAAAGAAAACATGGCAACGAATGGGAGAACCTAAATTGGAATGGTCCACCATCCATCTGTGCATGGCGAATCAACAGAAGATCATTCCTCTGGGGAGGTTGCCAAAAGTCATGGTAGATATCGCAGGAGTAAAATTCATAGCTGACTTTGAAGTCATAGAAATTGTGGAGGATGCGGATCCTTACCCTGCACTCCTAGGACTGGATTGGGCTATAGACATGGGGGGGTCATCAATCTCAAAAAGCACAGCATGGTATTTGAGAACAATAGTACGCGTGTAATAGTACCACTAGATCCGGAAGAAGGTGCATGGTATACAGAGCCAGCCTACGAGAAGGAGGAAATAGATCACATTTACAAATTGACTACGCAGGACGAAGATCGGGTTAACCCCACGGCCGAAGGAGTACTCTGCTGGGAAAATGACAGTGAATGTTTCTCCGACTCTGATGAAGAACTAGAAAACTGGCAAGGACGGTTGAACGAGGTTTTGGCGCTACGATGTCTTCGAACTACAAGGAATTTCTGCCACATCTCTACCAAGGTAAGAGACCTACCCTACCATGATAGCACAGGTAATACTATGAAATTGGTTGAAGCCAAAATTCCCAAGAAATGCAAGCTTGGGGCACTACCGCTAACCCTTTGCAGAACACCTACGCGTTGGTGGAGTACACAGGGGCCGGTATTCCTCACTTGGGAAAAATGTCGGAGGAGGATGATCCTACGCTTAGGGACCCCAGCTGACAGACGGGCCCTGAGGTCAGTAGACTCGTGTGGATACTTGCTGACATGCGAAATTAAGGGGTGCGATAGGACCCCGTCCGAAAATATTACCAATGACCTAGGCTTGCATTCGACTACGGAACTGCACCAACCCACGCGCAATTGGGAGAATTCGTGAACACTTCAGGTGACAGATGGCACGCAGACACTTAACACAGCCCTACCGTACTGGGATGTCCCGACCAAGGGAGAAGTGCATCGATCGAGAAGTTTGGTGGCCAAATTGCTGAACTGGTACCTGAACCGTGTTACGAAACACCTGGAATCGACCTTAATTCGGGGTACGTCATCCAAGGTCTGACAATCCGTGGGAGAATCCTTAAGTAAAAATAACGACCATCAGCCTGCCCCACATTGATAAGAAATGAACCTTACAGTTACGCAAAAAGGGAGGCAGACCATCAATGCGGCCATTTATGGTAAGTTTGATCCGAATGATCGATGGTAAGTTTCACGTACAGGGTACTCCACCATTAAATAGCTCCAGACAATGTGCAGTCAGCAGGATAACTTCAAAACAGGCTACAAAATGTCTCTACACCATGCCCCTATTATCTACCTACTAGCTTACTAGGATCATTGAAATTTTCTGGGATGCCCTTCCTTTTGTTGCTATGGTCGTCCCTAACCTGCCAAATGCTTCGGTCCCTATCCGTTCAACACCTACAGACATCATATTGAGAGGGCCTGGGAATGTTGAGTTTGATCAAATGATTGGGCGTTGGCCTCCTGTAGAAGGAATTTCCTGTGAACCACGCACGGAGAGGCACCATAGCTGCGTGATAGGAGTCCCTGGCCTTTGCACCCCTGGGATGACCGCGGGACCCAGCCAGATGGCCTCGGATGATGTAGCAAAGGAGGGTACGTTAGTATCGTGGTCCCCCACCAACAGTGTTGCAATCAGGTCAGACTAGTCCTACGCTAGGAAGGAACACTGAGATATAGGGATATGTTGCGACTTCTCCGTAGTCCCAGATTACCGACCAACAGAAGCCATATTTGTTCGCTCCCGCACACTGCCCTGGTTAACAATCATGCTCCAACCGCTGCGAACATCCAAATAGATTTGGTGCAGCTATCCTACGAAGCGCTACAAGGACTATACACCACGGTGTTACAAGAGATTCGCCACTGTGACCAGACTGCGCAACAACAGTGTGAAATACCTCCGGAAGTTCAGGCAAAACGAATTGCATTGGTCATGGAAGCAACAAATATTATTCAGGAGAAGCTTACGCGGGGCATGAAATTGGTCAAAGCAGCTACGCATCTCTGGACAATGGTCTAGTACCATCTTATGCTTCAGCGTATACAGGACGACCTACGACAGGTGGAAGCTGCTCTCAATCATCTCAAAGCCCCCCTTGCCCTCCAGCGTTTCTGCGCAGCGTCTGGCCGCCATGGACACGATTGTAAATCTTTGTCGTGCTAAGAATTTTGTCAGGAAATGGTTGAAACCGTGGGGTGACACCGCCCTCCAGATCTCCCAGGATGCTCATACCGCCATTGTGCACCTCCACCGGATGTTAGAATAGGTTACCATGGCTCCAGATGGCCCTACATCCTTGACACTTGTCGACATTGCACAGCGAGCTGTTGTCCAGAGTCAGGAAGTGCTCCCTCCGCTCACCCACACTCTTGATACCCGGCGTGCGCAAGTCAAGGCCGCACCACCGCATTGACTCGGGATGAGTCACAGGATTGTGTTGGGGGACTGTTGCAACAAGGTCTCCTACAAGCTGCGAAACTGGTCCATTTTGAATAATTTTGAGTAAATTTAGTCCAGCGCAAGGTTTTTGGAGTGGTTCAAAGCCTTGAAATCATTGTAATGGGTAAAAGGGTAAACCAGGGGTCTGAAAACCACGGTTTGCAGACCATAGGAAATTCTAGGCTAGATGATTATAAATAGAGGAACATTTTGTATTGTAAGAGAGAAGAATGATGAGCTATTAATGCGAATTTTGGTTTAAGCTATCTATTTGGGTTTTTGGGGAAGGGACTCCTGCTGGCTGTGTGCGCGAAGATCCAAGTCCAACTGTGTGCAGACCCTGTTGTTGTGTGCACGGGTTGGGAAGGGAATTGTAAGGAAGAATTGATGAATGAATGAATAAGAAAGGTTGATAGAGAACTGAATATTTGAGTATGCTTCATGTGAATTATTGGTAGTTACTACATTGTGCATTTTCTGTCTTTAAGCTGCGAAGATCTCTGTAAGTGTGTTTCTATATCTGGATCTATTATGTTCTGTTTATGTAATGTTGTGCTACTCTCATAAAAGCATATAATTATAGATCTAGCGCACTTGGATGTGAATAGAGACCTAATTGACCCTGTGCAGAACAAGGTAATCTAGGAATTACAGGGCCTAGTGCATCTCTGCTTGCCTTACCTATCATTTCTCAGGGTGCAGAAAACAGGTTCCAGCACCCACCCATACTACTTCGGGTGAGACTTTGACCTGTGCAAGCAGGTCCTGCCGAAAGGGCCAGTATTATGGGGGTTTTTAAGCAAACCTTGCACACCGAACCTGGGTCAGGACCCCTCGAGCCAACATGTACCATGTAATTAAAATTCGATATTCAGGAGCAGTTTGATTAGCACAACAGGACGGCCAGATACTACCAGGATGGGTGAACGACGCACGCTTTAATCGCTATCACGAGTAAGTTCTACATTTCAATTTTCAATAACTCTCCCAACCGAGAGGATTCATTCCGATAGATTAGAATAGATAGAGTCAATAACTCTCTTGCACCCGAGAAGAGACTAGATAGAAATCCTAATAAAGAAAACTCCAAAATTAGAGATAACTCTTAGTTGCGATGCGGAGACTCCAACGCAACCGATTGTGGTCAAGGGGAGGGTAGTGTCCAGCGTGTCATCCATGTCAGAGAACAAATGTGTCAAATATCATTCTGTCATCATGACTCATAGTACCCATGTCAGTCCGTAGGGTTACCAAGATTTGAGAAGTAGTTTTCATAATTAGTATCATCCATATCACTATAAATTTTCCATATTAGGCCATAATCATTACCCATCACGTCTGCTCAATTCCCGAAGTCACAGTCAGCTTTTTCAGAACCCACCTCATCATGGTAACTAATCACACAATTATAGCCATGGGGGAAGCAGGAAAAATTAATTAGTTATGGGGTCTTATCAACCTCATGTGTGTCGGTTACTTACATAACTTGCATGAAAGAAAGTGTGAGAATTCCGGAGAAGTCCGAGTTAGAACCAGAAACAGCGATAGTAGCAAGAGTAACTTCATCAGAATAAGTCCAGAGGGAGTATCCAGAGGCAAGAATTTACAAAGAAACATCAGGAGTAGCTTTGCGAGTATACCAGAGAAGAGCAAAAATGACCAAGGTGACAACATCAGTCATTAAGCAGGAGCTCGACGAGAGAATCCAAAAGCCGGAGTCGTTAGTGTGGAAATATGATAACGCATCATTGATCGACACAGGCCTGATGGATTCTTTCTAATTCCCAGCAATGAAGAGACAAGTCTATATGGAAAACTATGCCACTGAAGCAGGACAAGAAGCAGTAAGAGTACTCCCAGAATTCAGAGGTATCCAGCAATCAACAATACTGAACCTTAGAAATCTTCCAGTGTTTGGAACCACAGGGGCTGCGATGCAGGTAAAAAACTCCTACTGAGCAGGATCCAGAACGGGTCACTATGGCTAGGGAAAGAAATACCAATCCATGCGAAAGATATTCACAGACAGGGCTATCACAAGAAGGTAGAGATGTCTCCACAACGTTCCAAAATGTCTCAAAGAGGGCGAAGAAGGTAGGAGATGGTGACTACTACAAGAAATATGACACTAAGAGAGGAGGAAAAGGGGAAAATATAGACCTTATAAACAAGCCAGCAGTCAAATTCGCCTGTTATCTGATTGCGAGTAAAACCACGAGGCATTATACAAAGGGTGAGTGTACACTTGATACCATCTCAGTTACGGAGCACTGTATCCATGGGACACAATTAAATTGGTGTTTATTTCTGTTGAATGAGTTATTTTAAGCTTGTGAAGAGAGCCATTGGGTTCATCTATGGTTAACTTATCATGGCGTTTGCGATGTGTAAATGGACTTTCCCGGGAATCAAACAGCCTGTGGAACTCACAACAGGTCAGTCGTTGGCAATGAAATTCACACCCTGGAAGGCGTCACAGAACCCCAACACCAAGGAGGTGAATGAGGAGGCATTCAAGTTCTGGTACAGCCAGATGGTCGATGTAGTGGAGAAAAATCAAAGAATTCCAAATATTTTGGTGGATAATTACTCTGCGTAAATATGGTTTGGAGTCAGCCATAGGCAAACCTACATTAGACCAACATGTGTGCCAGAAACGACCTTCAAAATGAAACAGTTGAAGTTTCAAATTGATGAGAAAGCTTTCAACACCGAAGTATGTTCCTAGCCAGGAGTAGTAATGGAGGTCAGAAGATTGGTCTATCACTATTCATTTGATGGCATGTCACCGAATGCGCTGCTAGGGGAAAAGTTGGATGAAACAATGGCTAGAGTGTTGTGACTACAACTGACACCCATCATCTAGGAGCTGAACACAAAGGTACAAGGCTTTAACTGGATAATGCAAGTTCTAACTAGTGATTCTCAGTTGTTTCCCACTTTTGCAGAGTTTCAGGCCTCCAATTCTACCTCTTCTTCACTAATGCCCCCCATAGTCACAACCTTACCACTCAACTTATTTAATTCACCATCGGCAACCACCATAGTTCCAACAAAAAGGAACAAAGCACCTAAGCCACCAGTAGCTACTCCAAAGGAAAAAAAGGAAAAAGTTGTAGTTTCTAGCCAGGTCGTTGACCTCACTGGGGGGGATCAACCACAACCCTTGGATACGGGAGCCCCAATTCAGGAGGAGCCAGTGACAGAACCCCAGGTAACTCCGGATCTGCCTATGTTCAACCCCTACTCAGTTTTAAATACTCATAAATCTCTGCCTTCCACTCACCAGTCATCACCTTACACCTCATTCACTTCAAAAGCCTATTCCACCCGAATGCCATCCACCTCAGCAACTATCTCGGACCCAGTCATAGCAAAGGGTAAAACAAATGGAGACCATGAGGTAAAGGTTAACTCCAGTACAGCATTGGTACCTGAGGTTAACCAACCCCTAGTTGAACAGATAACTTTTCAGGACCTTTTAAGTCAAGGGAGATCCTACAGTGCCGATACAACACCCTCTCACAAGGAGATGAACCCGTTTCAGCAAGCAAACTTGATACTCCACCAGATTCAGCCTACTCCAAGCATGGGCAACCCATATAATCTGCCACCACAACTGAAACAACCGACATCTCCACATGAACACTCAGCCAGGTCCATAGCTAGTGGTCAACCTCTCCGGGAAAGATCGCCACATCAAGATACCTCTGGGGCTGAGAGCATGCAGACCTGGGGAACAACACAGTTATACAGTTTTAGCCAGCGGGCAGCAAAACAGGCCGAAGGTCTCCACACTGACCTCCATCAAAAGTTTGAGCAGCAACAGATATAGATCATTGCGCTTAGTAAAGAGCATGATCAGTTGAAGATCGAGAAAGGTAACTTGTAGGACCAAGTGGAAAAGGTGATAGAGGTTTTCAGGGATCTCTGGCCAACAGTAACAGCTCACAATGACCAGCTACCGGTCGACATAGTAGCTGGCACGCTAATCGAGAAATCCATTCATGCTAGGATAGCATGTTCGAATCTCAGCCAAGAAAATCAAGAATTGAAAATAGCGCTAATGACCAAGCTAGCACTGCCAGACCCCACGATCATCTACACAGAGAAAATCACAGAAAGACAGAACCAAGTAACCGGGATGCAGGAAAATCTGAGCACCACGGTGAAGCAACCATATGAACTTCTGAAACATATACATGAGTGTTCAACCTTGCTGACTATGAATTCATAGCCGATCTCGACACAGCTGTAGTAGGTATCGAAGGAAATCCAGGAGGCCACAAATCCCGATGGCCTTAACCACTTGTACAACCAAGCGAAGGAGCTGGAGACTAAGATATAGTAGATTGAATAGCATTCAATAGCAAACAAATAGGTCCTCTGGGAACTAAGGCAACCCATCAATCTTACTACCCAAACAGTATAGAAAATGGTCGCCGAGGTCGACATCAAGATTAAGGACATATTTAGTAATTTTCTGGTCGTCTCAGGGGAAAAATAAGTAGAACAAGTAACCACAAAGACAGACTTGCACATGAAGGGATGGCAATAGACCATTGCTAACTTCAAAGAACTCAAAGCATCATCATTGGAAAAGGTCCTCGAGTTGGGGCCCTTGTTTGGACAAGGGGAGGAAAAGGAGAAGGCGGGGCTAGCCATGGAGGCAAGTGGAGCAATGGAGACCGAGGCAGGGGAAAAGGATTGACTCATGACGAGTCAATAGCATGTGGTCGGGGCCTTTTGGGGCCCTTGTTTTGAAATGAAACAGTTTTGAGTCGCAGGTAACAGGTGGCACAACGGAACTACGGTAGACAGAGAGTTGTCATGGTTTCGAAGAGCTGAAGAGCAGGTGGCGCAACTGTTGCAAAAATCAGCACAGATGGCAGAAGGGAGTGACAAGAAAAAACAGTGGAACTCCCAATGATCAGGGAGATGCAGCAAACAACAGAGCGGAAAGGAAGGGAAAACTAACAGTCACGTTGGAAAAGGAACAAATAGGCAATTGGCTAGCATAGATAGGAGGTTGGCACAGTAGGGATCAGACGAAGAGAGCCGTAGGAGAGCTCTGTTCACTCTGTTCATTATGTTCTCTTTGTTCATTCCGTTTTGTTCTATGTGATAATATTGCAATCAGTTCTACCAGGATCACTCTGAGGAGCAATGTAACTATCCCCTATTGTTAATGAAATATACTATGATCTAGGTTGAGTACTGTAATGTGTCTCTGGTTAAGTTGAATGTATTGGCCACTTTAAATTTTGTTTTTTCCATCCTAAATATGTTCATGAGTATTATCGTTTGCAGATTATTTTCACCTATTCGGACACTCAGTTCTATCTTTTTTATTCTATAAGTTATGCTTGATTGATGCCTAATCTGATCATAATCTTACTAAGGTCACGGCACGCCTCAGGTGAGACTCTCTGCTCTTCGGAGTAGAGTGAAAATGTCAGCGTCGTGCTAGACTACTACAGAAACCTTGTTGGCCTCTATCCTTAACCTGGGTCTTGCCCAAGAGACATTTTCCTCACCAACAGTTCAAACATTTTTCATTGATGTCAAAGGGGGAGGAAAAGAAAGCAGAAGAAGGAAGGCTCTTCTGAAAATCAAGCAGAGAAGGACAAGACACTTCTCAGAATGAAAGGGGGAGGAAGTCTAGGAGGAAGTACTGGAATATTGGTGGATGTGTTGCCATCAATGCCAAAGGGGGAGACTGTTGGAAATATTTTCATTGATGGCAAAGGAACAAAAAGGAGTCACACAAGAATTATCATTGAGGGAAAAGGAGCAGAGAAGAAGCAGTTATAAGGCAAAGGAGTAGTTAAGGCAGTGAATGGAGCAGATACAGGTGAAGGAAATCAGATTTTCTAGACACAACGAGGACCAGACATCCTGCACATAGAAAAAGCAGGAAGAGGCGAGAGCAGTGAGAGCTGGAGTTAGAGAGTGGGAGAGTGTAAACAAATTAAAAATCAACTAAGGCAGAGAATTCTTTGAAGAAGTCTAAGGGAGGTGAATGGACGATCAGGATTAGATCACAAATGTAAAGGTGAGAGATGGATGGCAGAGATCGAATCCCATCAAGAGCGATGTCGCAAATCGCAACATTTAAGAGTTAAGTGTTAAGGCATCACATGGTAAGTTAAAGCAGTTGCGATGCAAAGTGGAAAGGGACACGTGGTGGCACGATGCAATATCACAAATCGCGCGAAATAGATTTAACCACTTGTTATCCTTCTGTATTTTATAGATTTCACTAGATGACTGTGGATGTTCTACAAGAAACTAAAGATAACATTATTTTCCTATCAGCTATCTTTGGAAATCTCACTGCCTTAGTTATCCTAAGCTTAAATGATTCACTAAATTCTCCTATCTTTTTCCTTCTCAAAATTTCACCCTGCTGTTCTAAGAACACTTCATTTTATGGGCCTGTTTGCCTCATTTTATCACCTCACCTACACCCTCATTCATTGCCTTTTTCCCCTCTGAAATCCATTTTTATTTCTGCTAAAAACCCTCATAAACACCCCTTATTCATCATTTTCCTCTAAAAAAGGCCTTAAACAATGTAAAAGTCCCTTTTACATTGTTTAAATCTAACCTTTTAAGCCTATCAGACCTCTAAAAACCTTGCAAAAACCTGGTTTTTGTATTAAACCCACCCTTTTTGTAAATATTTCCCTTAATCCCTTCTCCGCTTAAGCCCTAGCCCCTTCGCTACCATGTAGCCTTGACCTTCCGCTATTCCTAGCCCCTCCCCCTTATAACTATATCTCTTCCCTTTTTTCTTTATAACCCCCCCCTGCAAACCTTATAATAGCTCCCCAAACCGTTGAAATATTAAAGCGGGCCCTGCTTTCCACTAAAACTCCACCGACCTTTCACCTTGCGCCATCTATCCACCGGGCCCCATCCTCCGAATCTGCTCGCCGCTCCTCAAATCTGTTTGCACTGTAGATCTCATCACTTGAGATCTGACGGTCTGAAACCCATATCGCGCAAAAAATAGTGTCGGGATTTAAAACCTTTAACTCACATGAAATAAGTGGTATTAGCCCGAACACGCGTTAATCAACTTATGGTATCGCGTTGGATTGACCCAATACCACTTACCGTCTTTCACCTGTGTGATAAACCGCCATGGTTTTCCAAAACCACCTTACCCCTCCCTGCGCCAAATTCAGATTTCGTTGCCTCTGTTTGAATTTTCTCATCGTTTTTCCTCCGGAACCATGCCCCGGCACCTTCTCCTCCTCTGCAACATGCCTCCCTACAGCTCCAAACCCCAAAAATGCAATTTTACCCCTCCCACAGGTTTTTAAACTAACGTTTTTTTTGTGTTTTTTGCAGGTTTTTAATGACAGTGATGCCCAAAGGGGCATTCCAATGGTCGAAATAACCTCTGGATGATGATCCAGGAGGTAAAATCACATAAGAAGGGTCGGGAGGGTTAGCATAAAGGTTTACCCTCGATTAATCATGATCATTGATGGGTTATAAAACCCTCTAGCACATGAAGATCACCTCCCTACACACAAAGGACAACTATATTCAAAAGAGTCAATGAAAAAATGAAGAACAAAAGGATTGATGGCCTAATCCTAAATCAAAGGGTAAAACACAGAGTATTAGCCATGAAGACAATGATTAAAGATAAAGGTCAAAGGTTTAAAAACAAAGCATGAATAAACAAATAGTCATAAAGTAGAATGAAGGATAAAGACAGTAAAGCTAATTATAAAATCTAAATCAAGGTTCAAAAGGCCTAAAATAGATTTTGATGATTAAAACAAAGGTAGATCAACCCAAAGACAGCTTCGAATGACTCAACAAAGAAACAATTACTTCTCCAAAGATAAACTTGCCACCTACAACATTATTTCTTTCAATAAAGGCATCAGGCAGTTATTATACAGTCAGAGATATTTTGAAGCAGCTCAACAATAATTACAAAGTCATTAAAAAGCCTTTAAAGTCAAATATTTCAACTAAAAAGACTCAGAAGTTAAGACAAAGTTATTATTTCAGAGTAACTCTTTCAGATATTTTTTCCTTGGGCCTTGCATGGTCTTGAAGGTCAAAAATCATTAACTCTGTAATAAATAACATTTAAACGCCCTAGTTTGGCAGCACCTCTTCATTTTGCATATAAATATTGCATATGAGCTTCATTTTAAATGTTGCTTACTTTATGGTTATTGGACAGATTTCTACTGCTAAGCTAGTTAAGGAATGTTATACTGAACTGAAGAAAGCTCTGAGTTGTAGAGAGCTATTGTACATGGAATATTGTAACTGTTTTGATCATCAATAATACAAGCATGTTCACAGGATCCTTGAGCTATGTCAATGGTGAAGTTTTCCTAAATTGTCATTGTTTTCCATTATTTCCATCTTTCTCTGATAAAGAAACAGAACTTTTAGATTATGATTTGTTGTTTCAACACCCTATTTTTGTTTGTATTCTTTATATTTATGTTTTCTTCTGCAAGTTCTGATTGGAAGGTTCTTAATTTCCTGCCAGTTACATATAGCTTTTTGTCTTGGGAATGATTCAATAGAGTGAAACCAAGGAAATTTATGGTGAGCCCATGTTCCTTTGAGTAAGACTTGAGATATTGTTTTTAAGACCTTTCTTTAAATCACATTTACTAAAGTATAAACCAGAGAGGTTTATGGTGTGCCCTGCCCTCTGGTCTGCCTTGAAATGTTTCTTTGAGGAGTCTTTTGAGAGTTATTCAAAAGCAGATTAGATTATTTTTGTTTGATCTTAGACCACTCTCACTATTTTCTTATATGTTTTCTTTATCTGAAAGTAGTCTTAGGATTACTGGATTGTTGTATTAGAGGTTTGCTTATTAAAGTTTGTCCAAAGAATTCTATGGTTTGCCCTGTCCTTTGGCTTTCTCCAAACAGTTACCTTAAAAGGATTTTCTTGTCTAAGTAGAGCTAGAAGATTCTTAGCTAACTATAGCTTTGCTGACTTCACAACTTATTACTGTTTCATATCACAACCTAATCTAAAGAATCCACTTGATATAGTTAACTTGCCCTATGAATACCCTTGCCATGTTGATGAACAATTAAATCCTTTTTTTACTCCATATCCCAATAGATTGATGTTTTCTCATAGTCTATTTGTTCAGCTGAAACATTCCCTCAATCAATCACACCATTGACCCTTCAAACTATCAATTAATCCAACCAAAAATAACAAGTCCTTAGAACTTCATAACTAGCCTAAAATGTTAAACAAATAGCACAAAAATATATCAATTAAAAAACACCTTTATAGAGAGGCCCCTCTCTGAATCCAGGGAGGCTAGGTCCTAGGATTATAAATTGGTTCTAATGTGTCCCCTGCAGTGTTTGTTCTCGCCACTCTTGCAAATCATAGGGAGGCAACATAGTGGTGACCATACTGGGGAGACTACTAAGTAATAAACATTTAAAATTCACTCAAAACTCAGAAAAAACCTCACTTTAAAACTCAAGATGAATCAAGTGTCAGCCAAGAATGGTTCCTGATTGTTGATGGTTGACAACAATCGGTCCTATAAGACAAGTAAAAATCCTCAACCTGGTGACTCCACTAGTTTTCAGTAGGCATGCTAATCCACTGATTTTCCATTAACTTCACTGGGAAACTTATTATACCATCAAAACATTAAGAATTACCCAGTCAAGAATACTTGGTGGATTAAGTATCTCTTTTACAGTTTGGTTTATTTCCTAAGACTGTTATACCTCTAAAAACCTTTCTGACTTGTTGGGTCCAAAATACTGGCTTCTAAGAGAATCCATACTAGATCCCATCCTGACCCAAACCCTCCTACAATAGTTGACAATCCTGAAAGCATCCTTAGGAGTTCTCCTAGATCGGAAAATCCAATTTTTGTCAGACCAATCCAGAGAGCAAGTTTTGTCCCTGAAAACCTTATAAACTTGCAAAATACCTAAGTTGACTTACCCCATATAAGAAACCTATCCAAAACTAAGTCACAAAGTGGTATAGACCAGATAAAATTTGAGCTTGAAAATTTCCTTATAATAATAGTAGGGAAGCCTCCCCTTCCACTCCTCCTGATTTCCATTTTCTCCAAAACTTTGGTTTCTCTCATCCTAATTCTGCTCAAAATCACTTAGCTAGTCCAAGTACTTTAGCTTCACCCACCTATACATCCACTGTTCAAACCACTCCACTTCATCATCTACCTCCACTTGTTACTCCCCCGTTGTTTCCACAAGCTCATATCATGGCAACATGGTATGATCCCTTAGTCCTTCCTTTAACTCTAGTTGCTCTACCATAGGACTATTAGTCCAAGATTCCATTATTTGATGCTAGTATTTCTAATACAGCTCAAAAACATGTGGATAGAATGAATGACTACTTTAACAGACAATAAATAGATGATGAAACTGTTAAACTTAGAATGTTTGCTCAAATATTAAGGGGAGAATCAAGAAAATGGTTCAAAGGCTTAACCCTTAACAGTATCAATGATCTCCCTGCTTTTCACCAACTATTCCTAAACAAATGGGAAGCCAAGAGAAATCCCCTCCAAATCCTATCAGAATACAATGACCTTAAAATAAATGATGGAGAGAGTGTCCAAGATTATTCCACTAGATTCAATAGTGTTTATAATGCACTCCCCCCACAAATGAAACCCCCACAAGGCTTAGCCTTAATGAAGTTTCCTGAAGGATTTGACCCAGACATGTGTTATAAATTAAGAGAGAGAGAACCCCTCACATTGGAAGATATGCAGAAAGGGGTAGTAAGTGTAGAAGCTAACCTAAATTATAGAAGGGCTAGACTGAAAGCAAAGAAAAAGGTTACCTACAAAGATGAAGCTGGACCCTCCACATCTGATTCCAAAATCAATAGTCTGGTTAGAACCATGGAGAAAATGATGGAGAGAATAAATATGAATGAGAGAGCTTATCCTAAAGAAAACCAAACAACTCCTCGAAATAAAAATCAAAATCAGAACCAAAACTTTAGAAGGAATCCCCTTCAAATTAGACAAAGAGGCCCTGATCAGCAAATCAGACCTCCTTTCCAAAAAAACTATGCTGATGAAGATGAGGGAATGATTGAAGAAACAGAGGAAGATCGCATAAACTTATTGGGAGTAAACAACGAGGATATTTTTTTCCTCACTAAAGAAGAACAAGGCATATTTACACCCTATGATGATGAGGGCCCAGAATCTGAAGATTACAAAAAAGGCTTCGAAAATGCTATAATGGAAGTGCACATACAATATGACCTTAGGAGTAAAAAGAGTCAAGACACTCCCAAAAAGAAAGCCTCTGAAATTTCTACTAGAAACAATCCTGAAAACATTTCTAAAAAGACAGTAGAAAACAACAAAACAATGGCTGAAAGTCCTGATAGAAACAAAAATAAAAACAGCCAAATTAAGGACAAAAATAGTGGTGACCAAAGTAGCACTAGCAACTCAGCTAATTCTCTTAGTAGAACTATTTTAACTATTGTTCATAATAAAAACCAACAAGCTGAATTTGCTGAGAAAATAGTGACTAAGATGGTTGATCTAAACATTTCAAAAACTCAGACACCTTTCAGCATAGAGGGTGAAATTGCCAAAATCAAGATCCTTGTCCCTCTTACTAAATTATTCACCCAAGATATATATAAAAACCAACTTTTGATAGCTTTAAACATAGGAGAATAAATTGATTCTGTCAATGTAACTGATGACAAGCCTGAGCTTCTGTTTGGACCAGAGGTAGAAGGGAAATTTCAAGAAGGAGGTGTTCCTCCCTTTTATGTCAGTCTAAACATCCATGATAAGTTTTTTCACACTGCCATGCTTGACTCAGGAGCCTCACACAACCTTATGACTAAAGTAGTGATGGAGAGACTTGGCCTTGAGATAACTAAACCTTACAAATATTTATACTCCTTTGATTCCAGCAGAGTTAAATGTTTAGGCCTGATCAAATATTTATGTGTCAACTTATCACAAATACCAGCCAAGAGCTTAGTGATGGACATTGTATTGGCTGACATACTTCCTAAATATGTCATGCTCCTTTCAAGGTCATGGGGTGCTAAACTCCAAGGTACCCTACAAATGGATATGACTTATGCAACCATCCCTGTCTTTGGTCAACCAAGAAGACTATATAGGAAAACACACATAAAATACATGTTTAGTAGTCAAGAAAAACCAGATAACTCCCCACTTTATTCTATTCACACAGACCTTGACTCATTCATTCTTTACAATGATGAAAATCTGAAAGAGTAAGGAGAAGGAGATGAGAAACCATCAATAGAAAAAGAGGAAAGAAAGGAGAAACAGCCAAAACAGTTTTCTAACTCAGAACTTCAAAGAAAACATAATGAAGATCATAGGCAACAAACCAACCACCAGCATAGTTCTGATCATGACGAGAAAAATAAAACTCAACATAGTGAAAACCTTGAGGAATGAAGTAAAAATGAACATAGTACAAATCCTAAAAAACAACATAGTGAAAGCCAAAATAAACAGAACAAAGAGGACATAAATGAATTTAATAACAAATCTGAAATTGAACCTCTTTGGAGTATGAATTTTTATGGGTCTTGTAGCAAAACTGGTTCAGGAGCAGGCATATGGGTACATAACACAAAAAATAATCATGCTGAGTGACACTCATATAAACTAAACTTTCAATGCACAAATAACATAGCTGAGTATGAAACACTCCTCTTAGGATTACATTTATTGAAAAATTAGGTGCCAAGAGGATAACTGTTCATGGAGACTCAGAATTGATTATTAAACCAGTGAATGGAGAATATATTGCCAAGCATCCAATATTACAAGCATATAGAGATGATTTTGTTGACCTCTTGAAAAAATTCACAGAATATGAGCTTAACTTTTTCCCTAGAAACCAAAACATTATTTCCAATGGTTTTAGCATTTGCTGCTAGTATATGTGTTAAACCTTATGAAAGCAAAAAATACACAGTCCCAGTCAAATATAGACCAGCAGTCCCTGATAATATCAAATATTAGCAAGTCTTTGAAGGAGATAAGCAGATAAAGGATTTCCTACAGTCCATAAATGGGTTTGAAATGACCAATTCAGACTCAGAGTATGAAGAAGACTGTCCTACTGAGGAACAAACTTATGAAGAAGAAACTCCTAACATTTTTGATATAATTTTGTTAACTAAAGAACACTCATAGAAAACAGAGCTAAGCACCAATTAAGAACAAGAAGATTTTGAAGTGTTGCTGTCTAACACTGATAAATTTCCAAAGGGACCGATGCCCCTAGAAGAATTATTTGACTTTAATGATGTTTCCAAAAAGCCAGAAATGGAACCCACTAAAACTGAAATAGAAGAGTGCATTATATGCAGTGAAGAAAAGCCCAAGATGATTAAATTGTCTAAAACACTGCCAGCTCATATAAAATTGAAATACGTTGAGCTTTTTAGAGAATTTTCTGATGTTTTTGCTTGGAGTTATGAGGACTTAAAATCATATGATACATAGATAATTCAGCATAAGATACCCCTCATAGAAAATCAGAAACCTTTTAGACAAAAATTGCGTAGAATAAACCCTATGCAGTTACTTCTAATTGAGAAAGAAATCAAGAAAATGTATGATGCTAGAATCATAGTCCCAGTGAGATAATCAAAGTGGGTGTCCAATCTTGTATCTGTGAGGAAGAAAACAGGAGAAATAAGGCTTTGTATAGACTTTAGAAACTTAAACAAAGCTTCTTTAAAGGACAACTACCCCTTGCCCAAAATGGACCACATCTTACAAAGGGTAGTGGGTTCTAAGAGAATTTCTTTGCTAGATGGCTTTTCAGGGTACAACCAAGTGCTGGTACATCCTGATGACCAACTTAAAACAACCTTCACTACACCTTGGGGAAATTTCATGTATATGAAAATGCCCTTTGGTTTAATGATTGCTGGTGCTACATTCCAAAGAGCCATGGATATTGCTTTCTCAGAAGAGATAGGTTTCTTCATTGTGATATATTTAGATGGCATCACTGTCTATTCCAAAATAGATGAAGAACACCTTGCTCACTTAAGAAAATTCTTTGAGAAATGTAGAAAGTATGGTCTACCCTTAAACCCCAAGAAAACTTTATTTGGCCTCCAGGAAGGCAAACTTCTAGGCCATATCATATCTGAAGAGGGAATAAAAATTGACCGAAAAAGGATTGAAGAAATATTGCAAATCAATCACCCTAGAAATATCAAAGAACTACAATCTTTCATTGGAAATATTAATTTCTTAAGAAGGTTCATATCAAATCTTGCTGAACTCCTTAGAAACATAACAAACATGCTGAAAAGAGAAACAGGAGTTAAATGGACCATTGAAACAAAGAAATCCTTTGAACTGGTTAAACAAGCACTCACCCAAACACCAGTTCTAATCAGTCCTGATTTTGATAGAGATTTCTTCATTTTCTCCTTTGCATCATACATACAGTTGTTTTTGTCCTACTTCAGAAAAACATAAAAGGACAAGAGCAGCCCATTGCATTCTTCAGCAAGGCTTTAAGAGATGCACCTCTGAAATACAACATAATGGAAAAGCAGGCTTTTTCCTTAATCAAGGCCTTGAAAGATTTCAGAGTTTACATTTTAGACTCACGCATCATTTCATTTGTTCCACACATAGTTATCAAGGACATTTTAACACAAGATCCTGATGGTAAAAGAGGGAAGTGGATTGTTGTTATATTAGAATATGACTTAGAAATCAGACCCACTAAACTGATTAAAGGACAAGGACTTGCAAAACTTATGGCTAAATCAAATCTCAAAGCCTTAGATATGAATATGGTTGATGTTTTATAAGAACAAGAAGAATGCACAACCCCTCATGTTGAAGAGGGATTGCTGAATTCACTTTGGTATGCTAATATTTTATATGTGCTTTTCTATCTTAATGTTTCTCCTGGTTTACCTAAGACAAAGGCAAGATTCTTGAAGTTAAAGGCTGTAAATTACTGCATTATAGATAAATGGTTATATTGGAAAAATTCTAGTGGTATATTTCTTAAATGTTTGCCTGAGAATGATGCAGAGAAGATCAAGCATGAGTTTCATGAAGGGGAATGTGGAGGCCACCTCTATTGGAAAAAATTTGTTAACAAAATCCTTAGAGTTGTTTATTATTGGCCCACCCTCTTCCAAGACATCCATATATTGGTAGTTTCCTACCACAAATGCCAAATCTTTGAAAGAAAAAGAAAACTCTTACCCTTACCTCTGCATCCCAGGGAAAATTTTAGGGGCGAATTTTAGCCCAAAGGCGAATTTTAAGGGATTTTAAATTTTAATAGGGTGAATTTTTTATATAAAACCCATTTTCTATAGTTTAATAAAGTTAGCCCAATAAATATTTTAAAAATAATTAATTATTAAATATTAGCCCACCAAAAAAAGGGCGCATAAAACAGGAAAAATGAAATTCACCCCCAATTTTCTTTGGTTGGAGCATATTTCCATGGCATTCGCCTGGATTTACAGGGTCGGAGGGAGGGGTTAGAGTGATTCGCCCCATTTTTTCACTGGTTCGAAGAGGTGGCTGGGGCTTTGTGCACACCGATCTTCTTACTGGCTGAGCAAGGTCGGCCCTCTCTGGTTCGTTAGGGCCCTCCCATAGTTCATATATAGCAGAGATACACTTCGAAAGAGATGGTGTTATGAGAGATAACACTCGCCACAGCCTACGTGCTCGGCCTCAAGCACATGTACAAGCTCGCTCTTAGACTCCAACACCGACTAATAACACAGAGGCACCCCGCTTTTCGCCAGTTTGTTCAATGGTATGCACCTTCCTTCCCTTTCTCGAATAAATAATCCATCAAAATCTTCATGATATTTATGCATCATAAGCCTTCTTGAATTAGCCTTCATTGTGGTCCTCAATGCTCAGGGTAAAGAATTTGGCATCACAATTTGGCAGTCATAGTCTACCCTATGTATGTCTAATTGTTGTAGGAAATAAAATATACATATCACAGAATGATGAAAAGTTGCCATGAGGGCAGACTATACTGGGTTTGTTCAAATTTATTTGGTTGTCAAGGTGGAGATACCATTGCCATTAATCCAGGCCGGCATAACCAATGTAGTAATCAAACAGAAGAGGGGATCCTTGTGGGATTTTACTGAAACTCAGCCAGTCATTACCAACCATAGATTCCACCAAACTGTGGGCATAGTGCCTGTTGAAAAACCATTAAATTTGTTTGATGCTTGCCTGACTCATTTTATTTGCCTCTCTAGGAAACATTGGTAACAGCGAATATCTAGATCCTTAGATCCTTCTGCCTTTATAAACAGGCTTTTATATGAATTGTCTGATAAACCTTGAGAGTACTTGTGGTCAAAATCGGGTGACCTATGTCATAGAGATGAAAGCAACTCTAATGAGATCCTTTAGATAGTCCAATCGGTTCATTTGATTTGCCTTTGATATGCTTTGTTGGATGCATTTTCATGTACTCGGCTAGTATCTTTGATGTCTAATGCCTTGTTTTTGTTTTGTAAATGTTCTGTCAATGCTTTATCATCCATTTTGTGATTAAAAGTTAAATCTTGCTATTCTTGTTCTCTGACTCATTGATGTATTAAAAGTGTCAATTTATCTTGAATCTTTTGATTATAGTGAAACGACAGCTCGTAGAGTCTCTTGAAAACAAGGTAGCTTTTCAAATTTTCTCACTGAGTGTGATGGGTGTGGTTTCAGTTGGTGTGAAAGCCATTTTCAGAAATGGACTGTGCTTTTGTATGGTTATTCTGTTTAACATCCAATTGATAGTTTTTTGTTGCAGTTAGTTTCAGTCATATTTTGATTGGAAAGATTTTGAAAAATTATAATGATCAATATTTTTTGCTTATTTGATTTTTCAAATGCATTGCCTTTTTGAAACTGAAGAGAATTTTGAATTAAAAGTGCATTGCAAGCCCATTGTACATATTGGGCCTTTCCTCCAAAGTTCACATAATTGTTTGCCAGACTAAGTATTAGTCTGATACCATAATTTCTGGCTTGAAAGACCACAAAGTCCAGAGCCTGAACCAAAACAACCCTAAAAATCAGATTAAAACAAACAATGCCAGCAGATGCAGACACCCAAAAGAAAAATCTCTTGAAAAAAATATGGGTTGAGATCCTAAAGGCTTGATGTAATGCAACCCCCATGCACAAACCTGAAATAATTGTTCATCATATACACCAGGAAAAATTTGCAATGCCATCGTTGGAGGCCCAAGTCCTGGCAACATTAAGCCTAAGAGCTGCAGCTTGTTGAAAAACAGAGGTAACTTTATTTCTCTGTGTTAGATTCGTTGCCACAGTCATTAACCAGTAAGAGTTGATACAAACACACTTTTATTGCTTGTGCAATCACCATAACTGCCATTTTGTAACCCTGGCTCTGTTAGCTTATGGTCATCACCAACTTGCCAAACCTGAGAAGGAAAAAGGTAAAAATACCAAGAAAAAATCATTAGATACATTATACCATAAATCTTGATGAATCAATTTATATGATTCTACTAGAATTTTAATTACCTTTCCAAATGCTACAAGATCAGAGGGAAAAATAATGATGTCGGGTACGGAAAGCATGTGCAAAGCCTCAAAAGAAACAGATAAGTCCAAAGGCAAACCAGGATCTGCTGGAAAAAGTGGGTAGAATCTATTCACAATACTACAAATTTCCATCCACGAATTTGATATTTACTATAAAGATAAATAAATATATAAAATCAATTTGACAGCTTCTCATTGGATTTATTCCTAGCACCTTAAAACCTATTGAAATTTGTATCAAAATCAGAAACAATACTTCAGGGACATGCCTACGCTGGCTTAGAATGTGAGTTGAAAGCCTTGCAAGCCGATCATTTGAGCTTTGTTCTAGAATCCGAGAGATTTCTTCACTGCTAAGGTGTCTTAGGACATCTACTGTGCAAATTCCAATGGTAATCTGCATCATGTAATAGATTTTACTCCAGGAGAAGCAAACCAAATGTTCATAAACTCACTTTCTATGCACAAATATTCTCGCAGTAATAAATGTAAGAAACATCCAGTGAAAGAATGTTTCATGCTAACCACATCCAAGCAGAAAAGCCCTGGATTTGCAACACAACTTATCTGCATATATGTTTAGTGATTTTCTTCAAGTCAAATTGATGAACAATGAAAACAAACACAAAATTTGCACAGGAAACAAAGATGCCAAAAAAATGAATTCAATGGAATATTGGCATACCTGATGAGTAGGATCAAAAGCATGAACATTGAATGGTGGTTGCACAAACATTCAACAGATATGTCAAGACTTAGCATTATGCATAAGACATCATTTCAAATGTTGAAAACATAATAATTGAAAACAGTAAGTCTTGAGGATAAAAATTGTTTGCTAGGAAAGACAGAATTATCTAATATCAAGATACCTGTGGAAACAAATAATCATGATGAGCATCATGTGTAGATGGAACAAGGACAACATGTGAACTAGGTCCCATCTCTTCACAATAATCTCATAACTGCACCAATAATGCATTAGAATAAAGACTTGATTAATGATTTTGTTGAATTTGGGTAGACTAACTTATGTGAATTGAAAGCACAGTAATTATAGACCCTTGCGCAAACTTCCTCCTGGAATATTTCCTCATAGAACCTGTCTATTGTTCCACTTTTTATCTGTGGACGCTCTGAATCAACAAAAGGACCCATCTGCAAGAAACAAAAAAAAAATGGTTCCTCAGTCAAAAGTTCACCGTGGATTCACAGGGTAAAATGTATCAAAATTTGCAACTTGCAAGTTGACCCCAAATTAAGTTCTTACGCATGGCACATACCAAAAGAATATTATTAACTTGTTTTTTCTTGGCATACACAAGAAGCTTTGCTAATGGTTGAAATGCTAAGTTGTCTGTAGTGGTGAAGGGACCTACAGCAATCAACTACAAGAAGGAAATTTCAAATAAGTAAAAATTTACTCACTTACATCTAGAGCTGCTAACATGATCTCTGTGACCTTAAGGGAAAAAAAATAACTACTGAACTTGTGAAAGAATGAACAAAAAGTGGAATTCGCTCAATGGTTTTATTTGCAAGAATGAAGCATTGCACAACAATAGTAAAGATTTTTTTAGGCATGTTTCAATACATTGAGAGGGGCCATACTGTTAGAAAATCACTCGAAAAGGAGAAACTATTGTACCTGCAAATATATGATTAATGATGAATGATTGTGTTATGAATTGGAATTCACATTTACAGATAACAGCAATTGCAACCATAGATATAATAGCTATAAACAACAAATAAAAGGTGGCTGTAGTTACCATTGAAATAGTTTTTCCAGTTCTAGGCAATGGTTTCATCTATGGTGCCTGATCCATTGTTATTCACTTTGCTGAAGGGGCATCCTGATCTCGTGGATGCATAGAATTTGAAAGAGGAAATGAATCAATTACCCTTGATGCAACTAGACAGTGCCCACTAGGATTGTGACCTTCAACTCCAATCACTTGGAAAAAATTCTACAAAATTAGTCATGCTCCTTTGTCCAAAGCTCACAAACACATTGACTGCCAGATGTTAAAAATAAAAATAACCTCTTAATAAGGAAATTCAAAAATTGTTATCCATTCTATACACATTTTGTAGGAAAAAAAAAGCATAGGATTTACCTGACCAGGGAATAAATAAAATTTGGCCATCTTTTAGAGGTCAAGCCTTACCCTTTGGCCTCAAGAGTATTCAACCTTGGCAACACGATGGGAGTTAACAATCAGGAACAGTTTCACAGCACCAATTTTTTTCATTTTTTAGTATGGTTCTTATTTTGTTTGTTTTGGTTTGTACATGTACTATAAGGTGGTCTTTTGACAATTCATCATTTTACTTGTACCTATGAAATTGCATTTTAACTTATGCACTACAGGATGGATGGCACAACTTTGAAGCAACCAACCTGCTTTGAAGCAGAACTGACTTATCATTCAGATGGCCCTCTCCATCGCAGCAAACTAGCCCCACAACAAAGACACTTTCCTATCAGCAAATAACTTATGTGAAATGGAGATTCCAGAATAATAACTAATAGAATCTACAACCTCTTAAATAGGTGCCTGACTTCTTGAGATAATTATAGACATCAATGATCAATTTAAGTGAGATGAAAAGCATTTCAAGATGATTGCAATACAGCTTAGGCATTCACCTGTGATGCAATAGCATCATGATTTAAAACATTCTGAGCTTCCTTGGCAGCCAATGCAGCGGCAAATGTCTTGATCTTCCTCTCCAGAAATTCAAACTGAGACACCAGATGCTCCTCTTATGAAACAAAGCAGCTTATATATTTTTTATTTAAACGGAAGATGCACATCAACATATTTCCCAAAAGGACAATTCATTGTGCAATGTGGTGTGCTATGAAGTGTTTAGACCAAGAAGTTATTATCCTGGATAATGAATTCAAGCATATAAAAAATTAGAAAAGCAAAGTGATAGTAAGTACCTTTCCCTCAATGTTGTCATACATGTAACGACATCCTGGACTAGGTAATAAGCCTAAATTTTGTAGAGAACAACTATTGGCTTCTAGCATCCTTTTAATAAGGTCATCTTGAGACTTTGATACAGCTCCTTGACCCACTATGGAATCCAAAATATGCTTATTGAATACAAAATGTAATACACATTTACCTGAACGATTCTCAAAAGGAGTAATAGGACCAGGACTACTTAAGACTGTTGACCTCTGTTTCCCATTAGAAAGCCTTCTATATGTACTGGGAGTTCTAATAACAGATGATGGAGACAATGTGTATGCTGTATTTTGAGAAGTAGAAATATCTGATTGTCGAACTGGAGTCTGCAGCAGCTTATCTTCAGACATAATGGTGGGTGAGAATTTAGAAGAAGAGAGAGTAAACATTTCTGACATAGAGGGCTCTGTTTTTTATTAAGATATTGAAATCTTCAAAATACTTTAAACAAATTGGCTTGTAAAGCTCATGGTGATTATTTTAAGGGGATCTGATGCTCATCGCCAGGAATATGTACAAAACAAGAAACAATGATTGGGAAAAGTTTTGAATCAATTTTGCAGGGAAATAAATCAGGGGAAACGATTAAAACAACTAATGGGATTGGAAATGGAAATAGTTTTGAAGCTTTTTTATCTTCATCACTTGTTGATATGTTAGATGTGCTACAACACCAACTAAAGAACTTGAAGTATGTTCTCAATGAAGTGGATCTTACGGATCTCTGGCGAAGCTTGACTAGATCCCTTTGTCTTTACTAACATTCCTTTAAGCAATGCCAAGTTTTTAAATTGTGGCATTTCCTAGTCTGAAGCTGACATGCATGCATTTTTCTCGGTCTTTAAGCCATTATATTCTCATCCTACAGGTTTCTTCCCAAATCTAAGTGATTCATCAAGGTTGCGTGTCATGCCATCCACTGATGTAAGTTATGCACAAAAAATATTGCATGTCCCATCTTCAGCCATCAATCATAGCAAGGATGATGGCAAATTCAAATGCTTATGGAATACAATAAATGTCTACAGGAAATATGAGTTGTTCATTGAGAGGATAAAACAACATTCTAGCAATTTGCAGTGCAAGCATGTCAAATTGAAATCATTGGTGAAGTCAAACAATTTATGATGGTTCAGAAAGTGGCAGTATGGATGAGACCCTTAATCAAAGTGTTGATATCAGCATGTGAACTTTTGGTTTTTTTAAACATCTGAAGTTCTGTGTCTGGTTTAGTTTTCTAGTAGCAGGCTAGTACATATTTTAAATTTATGAAAACCAGCAATACAAAATTTTATGTCACCAAAAAATATGAGTGAAAAAGATAAATTATATTATTTCTATTTAAATTTACATATATATATAAGGGAGTTGTCTTTAGTGTGACTTTTTGGAGTTTTAGGTGCCAGAATCCGGTGAAAAATATTGAGGTAAAATCTTGGTTTTTGTTATTTAAACTAGTTTTTTGACTCTATATATGGATTCAACACCCTCCAAAACCTCTATGACACTTCGATTGTGTAAGATTAGCAATCAAATTTCTCTTTTTCAATAAATTCCTGCCGGATTTTAGAGAAATTATACCGGAAAAGATTAGCAATCAAATTTCTCTTTTCAATAAATTCCTGCCGGATTTTAGAGAAATTATACCAGAAAAAGCCACCGTAAAAGCCTTCAAAAAGTCGCACTATAGACTACTCGATATATAAGTGAAAAAAATAAATTATATTATTGCTATTTAAATTTAAAAATAAAATATTAAAAAAAATAATTTTATCTAGGAAAAGTTTACAAATACATGAAAATTAATTTACAAATATATTTAAAAAATATTATAATTGTGAAATTATGACATTGAGAGAGAAAGGAAAATATTGCCAACAGTATTGGGTGGAAGAATTATGCCAAATTCAACAAGATTTTTTTCTGATTGCAAATTCATCATAGCTAAATAGTTTCAATTTTGACTATGGCAATGGAGTTGGGCATAGAGTCCTCAATATGAGCATTAGACTTGATTTTCAAATTTATTAAAAAGAGCTTCATAAATTTTTTGGGGATGAAGATCCTGCTATAAAGACAAAGATGTTAAATTATAGAATATTTAGAAGAAGATATCATTGATATAAGAAGATTAAAATATTGTTATTCTTTTTATAATCATGATTTTTTAAATATAAAATAATTATTGATTTCAAATTAATCTATATTTTGTCCATGGGTTTTGTATAGTTATTTCAAATGAATTTATAGTTTGTCCGTGGGTCTTGGATATATGGTGATTTTCCTTGATGTGGAGTCACTGACGGGTTCAATTCCCTAGGCTAATTCCCTTAGCCAATTGGAGTGATATATTGGACATGATGAAGATACAGTCTAAAGAAACTTAAAAAATAATAAAAAATAATCTATATTTTATTAAATAATTTAGTTACATTTATTTAGATTAACATTTTATTAATTTAATAATTATTATTACAATTTTTAATAATTATTATGGTTAATAATTTTATTAATCTAAATTTAAATCTTTTATATTTTATTTTGGGTTTCATATTTTCTTACTCAATTACCATTTTAAAAAAAAAGTATTTTGAATTTTTATAATTTAATTGTTACTTTTATTATCGATATATTTTTGGATTTGGAATCAATTTTAAAAAATTACATATTATTTGTTAAAATATTTTATATAATAAATGATTCATTACAATTTAATTGTGCTCAATCGTGCTTTTCAACTTAATAAGGAATAGATGTTGTAATGTTAGGTATTGTTGTGCAAAGAAAATTAATTAATTAATTAATATATATATATATATATATAGGTTAAAATACAATAACTTATTGATCTATAATTTATGGTATTCATGTGGAATATAGTCTATTTAAAAGGGGAAAGCCTCTTTAAAAAAAAAAAAAAAAGATAAGTCTAGATCTATCTTAATTCCTTATCTACCCAACCCCAAAAATAATCAAATCTTTTTTCACTCTAAAAGAAATTTGCACCTCAAAACATTTGACTCTCTTAACACTTAATATATATATACTCCAATTTGATATTGACTTGGTTGTGATCTTAAAATTGGATTATATATATATATAGGAATGTGAAATATACATTTATAATGTAAATATAAACTCAAAATATAATAAATAAATAACTATTAAATATCACATTTAAAAATAATTTAAAAAGTAAATATTAATTCAAAATTTAAAATTATCCACTTATTAATTAAAACAAATATATAAAAGGTTTGTGTCAAAATTTTGTAACTAGTATAACATATCAGTTAATCATTAAAGAAAAAGATGAGAGGGGTTTAAATTTTCAAAACTCTTTACAATATGTTGTACAAAATTATGTTTTCTTGGAAAACATATACATATATGTGTCCTCTATCGAGGCGACAAATTTGCTTAGATGCTCAAAAATAGTTGGAGTCCAATAAGAGCATTTGAATATTATTTTTGATGGTGGAAATGGATTCACACTATTAAAAACTCGTGGGATACCCAACATCTTGAAGTTTGACAAATCTAACCTAGATTTATATAAATTTATACAAGATTTTATCAATATGCAGCATTTTATCAAAAATTTGAGAGAATTTCCATGATTTTCCAGGAAAATTTAAAGCTTGATTAGACTAAGACTATACATACATTTTCAAAGAAGATAACCATCATTACCAGTTGCACTGGCCTGAAGTTCTTCATTTATGTCGGTTGCATTGGGTATGACGTTTACATTTTTTTTCTCTGCTTAATATTTGCAATTTTATTTTTGAGTCTTTGAATTTATCAGCAATGGGCGCACTGTCATTCCGCACACATTTTTACATTTTTCCATGAAGATTTATGACGACATTATTGCCTCCCTACATCGACATTATAGTGCCCGGGGATTGAACTTGAAACCTCTCCCTCTATAATTATTAAAAAAAAAAAACAAAAACAAAAAAACAAGCCTCCTCTATTTTACGAAACCGCTCACCTTCCCTTGAGGTGGAGTGGACATACATGGTACAAAGTGTGTGTGTGTCGGGTTCTTTTATTCAATGTGTATGGTGGGAATATCACAAACCATGTGCTACATACATGGTATGAGGTATGTACGAGTGTCGGGTTCTTTATATGATGTGTATGGTGGGACCAACATGACCAATGTGTTCAATCAGTTTAGATGTCGATTTGTCCAATTACTTTAATTTTTCTCATGTGTACGGTGGAACCAAGTCACAATCCACGTGTTCAATCAACTTAAAGATATAGAACATTGTGGCTACTGAGATTAAACTTGAAACCTGTCCCTCCTTCAAAAACCAACCTCCTCTATTCATTAAAACCACTCTCCTTGTTGTTTATTTGCTCGTTGAAGTGTACAGTGGACACGTAATTTTTTCACTCGTAACATGCTTAATGTTTCCATGTTTGTTTACTCATATTTCTTATAATTAATTAATTACATGAAACTGAAATCAATCTATATATTTTTATTATTAATATCAATAATAAATATTAGTACAATGGACATCATTTTTCAATTGTAACCTGTGTACTTTCTCACTTTTAGTAACTAATGTAGATTCATCTTAACCCTGGATTTACCAAGTGTCGAGAGGGATCAAAATTTCATGAGATGTAAACATGTTTTAGAGTGAAAAGAGATTTGATCCCTCTCCATTCTTGGTAGATCCAAAATTAAGATGAATCTAGGCTGATATATTATAACAATAAACCATTACAATATAATATATTATAACATTTTTCCTCTCCACTCATGAAACCCTATGTTTCATACTTTGTTCTCAAGATATGAAGGTGTAATATTTGGAAAAAAGAAAGGGTTATATTTTAGGTAAAGAAAATTGGTTTTGTAATTTTTGAATGTTTTAGTTTTAGGTTAGTAGTATGAGTAGGAGGGAGTGTAGTTTGTTTTTTAGTTTATTCAGGTTTTTCAGTGTAGTTTGTATTCGTTCATATTCTTCATTTCTCGAAAAGTAAAAAGCATTTGTTTGATGCACTTAGTTTCTTTTCTGCATTCATAACATTAAAGGAACTGAAAAGAAAAACTTGCATTTGCATGTAGGATTGTGTTTTTTTTGCAAAAAAGGAACATTGGGAAATCTGCATTTAGTTTTGTGCTCAATGTTTTCTTTTGTTCATTGATTTGTTTGCTCACAAAATTATTTTCTCTCTTCCCTTTGTAGCTAGGTCTTTCATTGAAAAACTAAAAGTGAAAAGTTTGCTTATCATTCTTAGTTTGCATTTAGGAATTTATACATACATCATCGCAGTACCATTGAAAGGCAAATTGTTAAGCAAGATCAACATAAAATTAATCTCAATTTACCTAAAAACGCATTGGAACCATAACGATAACATTTAGAAGGTCTAGGCTAGAGACGTGTTCCGGCGTCGTAAAACATAGCAGCTGTCGTTAACTTGTCTGCGATACATTCCGAGTGTGATATCTCACCCCATGTACGTAAGTATATCGTAGCATGTCCCTCGGGGCGGCGTTACAGTACGATAAGTATATAGGTGGTGCTCTCGCTGTGCGGTTTCGCATTAGACAACGCTATTACGGACTTGGGCCTCCACGTACCTTCGGGTATATTTGGGAGGACAACTTTTAGGTGCTATCCATCCATAGTGAACCGAGTCGGCCGCCTTTAAATTGTGATACACCGAACACAGCATTCGGGGAGATTGCCTGCCCGTACTTCTTGGCTTGCCAGGAGGTATTCTGCAGTTCACAATTTACTGGTAAACCCTTTTGCCTAGCATTACCCTCTTTTTGTTTATTTATTTTTGGTTAAAATTAATCAGCAATCGTGGAAGAACATAATCCTACCCCCCTTCGTTCACGTATATTAGCCTTAAAACCACCTTCACCACTAGAAGTTACTTCTAGTAGGCGAAGGCGATCAAAATCTGCCCAACAGTGATGTTGATGTTGTGGATGATATTACTTGATGCTTCATGATGGGTGTTCTTTCTCACTTTCACATAATCTTGTTATAGTGTCTGCTTGATGCTTTTGTTGCTATGGTCATGTCAGACATTAATTAATTGTCTTCAATGTTCAATGTGTGAAGAGTGCAAATGTTCCCTTGATGCAGTTTAAATTCAGGCACAATAGACTGCTGTTATGCACCATGTTTCCCTGGCTCCTACATATTGGAATATGCCCAAAATGATTTTGGAGAGTGATATCCATTCATGGAAGGATATTTGCACTCATCTTTCATGGAAGTTTATTTGCACTCGTCTTTCATTCTCTCATGAACCAAGTGAAATTTCTTGGGGAATTTCTAATCAACAAGTTTTAGGAGTTTGTGTCAGATTTAGGTAGACTCGTAGAATGATTAGCTTGTGGCTACTATAAACTCTTTTTGTCAACCCATGGATGCATGGGTTAAATTTGCACTTGATTTGCATTTTCCAATGATTTAACACTAAGAATCATTGGCTGACTGTGGTGATTCGCTTGTTGAATCTCTAATTAAACTGAGAGGGGGGGGGGTGAATCAGTTTAATACATTCCTGATCCTTTAAAATTTTCATTAAACTTATTTACACCTTCATTTCAAACTCTATTTGATGTGAGAGTAATTTTAGAATGTAATCAGAAAGTATTAGTTTAATAGAGCAGTAGACTTAATATGAGAGCAGCAAGTATTAAGCAAATAATACATATTAGATCAATACATAAATATCATGCACAGAGACACCAGATATAAGTGGAAACCCATAAAAGGAGAAAACCACATCTTATTATTGTTGTGATGCAAAGGCAAGCTCCAACTCCCTCTCACCACTGTTTTTCTGCAGGCACCAACCTACAGGAGGCTCCTACCTCAATTCTTCAAGCTACAACTTGCAAGGAAGCACCAACTCCCTTCAGTTTTCTGCAGGCACCAACCTACAGGAGGCTCCAACCTCAGTCAGCTACAACTGATAGCTATCAGGCTACAACTTGATAGGGAAGCTCCAACTTCCTCATTTTCTAAAACTGAATGTTTGCTGATTTACCTCAGATATCAGCTCTGTTCTGTAGCTTCTCTTAATCTTCTCTGCCTTCTATATTCTTCATTCTCTCTATATATTCTCTCTCCCTTGCTCTAAAAAAAAAACATCTCTGCATATCAAGATGATATTATTTATAGATTTCCTCACATGACTGTTTGTATTCTGCTTGGAATTCGAAATGGAAAGTCATGTCTCTTTTCCTTCTGCCTTCTCACTCCTTTTATCAGCTTACTCAAAAATTATAACTGTAGGTGTCAATTTTAACATTACAGTGGGAGTTTTTTTCTCTCGGAGACTTGCCAATGCATCACAAACAATAAAAACAATTAAAACATTTACATTCGAATTACAATATGAATTCCAGCTCACTTATTTTGTCTCTTGGTTTGCTGCGCATTTGTCTTTTCTGTGACTGTGTTTTGACTCTTTTCTGCTCTGTATGCTTTTTTGTCCTCTGCTGTAGTGTATTTGCTGCATACGTGTAATAGTGCTTTTATATCAGTGCCTCTTAGAAAAATGCGTGACTCCTGACTTGCAGCAAGTGTCTTGCTGATGTGGAACATTCCGCAAATGGAATGGACATATATCACAGTCATTGTATATTTATAATCGCCCTCTCATTAAGTCGAGGCCCGTGGGTTCACAAACCATGTGACATATTTTAATACAACCGTGTTTTATATATCTAACAACAATCTTTTTATATATAAGCAATCGCCCTCCACCTTAAGCCTTTGGTCTTATATTACAATCCAATAAGTCAAATCACAACCACTAATACATGAAAGGGTCGGGCCCCACATCTCCATCGGCGGATCGGTGGTGTCAAACGAAAACTTGCAATTGTGATTGATCAAACGGACGCGATGACCACATAAAACATGGCTCATATCGCAATCGGGTCTGAACTTTGAACACATGCAATCGGGACGCATTGTAGAAAAGTTTCGATTGCGATCATAACACGGATTCGATTTGCACAAATTAACTCCCACATATAACAGGATCGAGTCCGCCACTTCAATCGCAACATATTACAAAGTCGTGCGATCAATCGGAGAGTTCCGATTGCGATTGAGATTTCGAACGCGATTGAACCAATTAATTCCATCATATAATCGCCATCGGGTCCGCCACTTGATCGGAGCATATTACAAAAAACTTGCGATCAATCAGAAAGTTCCGATTGCGATTGGGAACTCGGATGCGATTAGCTCATAAAATGTGGCATATAACTCGATCGGGTCCGGCCATCGAAGCATATAACAAAAGACTTGCGATCAATCAGAAAGTTCCGATTGCGATTGGGAGCTCGGATGCGATTGGTAATTAAATTGTGGCATATAACTCGATCGGGTCCGGCCTTCGATCGGAGCATATAACAAAAGACTTGCGATCAATCGAAAAGTTCCGATTGCGATTGGGAACTCGGATGCGATTGGCTCATAAACTGTGGCATATAAATCGATTGGGTCTGGCCTTCGATCGGAGCATATAACAAAATACTTGCGATCAATCGGAAAGTTCCGATTGCGATTGGGGAGAGGTCCCACCATCTAAAACTTTGTTTTGTGCGCTCCATAATATAACGGACACATATGTATACTTTTCCAAAGGGTTAATCGATTCCCGGAATATGGTTTTGTATTATATGTGTAATGCCCGGCTGGAGTCTGCGATTCCCGGAATAAGATTCGTGTTATATTATATGTATAATGCTCGCTCGAGTGTGCGATTCCTGGAATTTTGTAACTGCTCTCTGCCTCTGTCTCTGCTTCTGTCACTCTGCCTCTGTCTCACTGTGCTTCTATGACTATTACATTTTGACTATCTTCTTTCTGCCTCCATTGCTTTCGCTGTGCCTCTTTTGCCTTCCTTTGCTTCAGCGCTGCCTCTTTTGCCTGAGTGCTGCCGACTTTGCCATCAATGACAATATTTCCAACAGTCTCCCCCTTTGGCATTGATGGCAATCCACTTTCTCTGTTTGCTTTCTCTTTCTCTTGTTGCTTGCTCTTCCTCCTGCTATTTGTTCTTCCTCCCCCTTTGACATCAATGGCAAAGGATGACTCCTCATCCCTCCGTATGGGTTCTGTCGTTGTATTTCCTTTCTCTAAGTTACGTTTAGGTCCTCTTCTGCTGAAATTGGACTATGTTGTGTTTCATTTGTAGTGCCTGTAATATGTGCTAGATTGCAGACAGAGATGATGCATTTTACGATTGAAAGGTTCTTGTTGCTTCTGAATGCTGATAATATTGATAATGTTGATCCTATGGACTTGTTTTATGCTTATCTTGCTGGCTGTTCTCCCCATGGAATGATATCTTCGTTTTGTTATCCCCTTGAGACTGTACTTTCTCTTTATATTAGAGAATAGTATCTACAGATACTACCCCTAGTTTGTCTCTCAAGTATTCGAATGGTTATCTGGCAAGTGGTTTGGTAAATATATCTGCTATCTGTTCTTTCGTTGATACATAGTCCAGTTTAACTATCTTCTGAGCCACTTGTTCTCGGAGAAAATGATACTTGATTGGTATATGTTTAGTTTTTGAATGAAGCACGGGATTTTTAGATATACTTATAGCACTTGTATTATCACATTTGATTGAGATAGGTTCATTAATGCTTACCTTCATGTCTTGAAGAGTTTGCTTCATCCACATGACTTGTGTACAACATGCTGCTGTTGCTATATATTCTGCTTCAGCTGTAGACAGAGATATGGATGTTTGTTTCTTGCTTAGCCATGCCACCAGACTTTCTCCTAGATAGAATGCACCTCCACTTGTACTCTTCCTGTCATCCACACAGCTGGCCCAATCTGCATCTGTGTACGCTATTAAGGTGAAGCTCTTGCCTTTAGGATACCAAAGCCCATATTGTGTTGTTCCTTGTAGATATCTGAGTATTCTTTTTACTGCCAGAAGATGGTTTTGTTTAGGTGCTTCTTGATATCTTGCCACTAGTCCTACTGCTAGCATGATGTCTGGTCTTGAAGCTGTCAAGTACAGCAGGCTTCCTATCATGGATCTGTAGAGTTTTTGATCTACATCTGCAGACCTATCATCAGCACACAGCTTGCATCCCATGATCATGGGGGTTGTCACTGGTTTGCAGTCCTCCATTTTGAATTTTTTCAGCATTTCTTTTAAGTATTTTTCTTGAGAAATGAATGTGCCAGTGTTCTTTTGTTGAATTTGTAGTCCTAAGTAGAAACTGAGTTCTCCAATCATAGACATTTCAAACTCTGTTTTCATCTCATCAGCAAACCCTTTTGCTAGATCATCTTTGTTGCTTCCAAACATAATGTCATCAACATATACAACAACAATTAGGAGTTCATTTTCATGCGCTTTTATGTATAGATTGTTGTCTACTCCACCTCTCTTAAAATCCTGTTTTTGCAAATATTTGTCGAGTCTTGAGTACCAAGCACGAGGAGCCTGTTTCAGTCCATATAGGGCCTTCTTCAATCTGCACACATAGTCTTCTTTGTCTGTCAATGAGAAGCCTTCTGGTTGTTCCATATACACTTCTTCTTCTAGATCTCCATTAAGAAAAGCAGACTTTACATCCATTTGATATACCTTGAAGTCTTGGTAGCATGAAAATGCCAGGAAAATTATGATAGCCTCCATTATGGCTACAGGTGCAAATGTTTCATCATAGTCAAGTCCTTCAATTTGTGAGTATCCTTTGCAGACCAGCCTGGCTTTATTCCTGATTACTTGTCCTTTCTCATTCATTTTGTTTTTGAATACCCATTTTGAACCAATGATATTTTTCTCAATAGGTCTAGGAACTAGTTCCTAGGTATTGTTCTTCTCAATTTGGTCCAATTCTTCATTCATTGCTTTTATCCAATACTTGTCCTTGCCGGCTTCTTCAAATTTCTTTGGCTCTATTTGTGATAACATGGCTATGTATACTTCTTCTGTTTGTTCTGTTAGCTGCCTTCTTGTCTGGACTCCTGCTTTCTTGTCTCCTATGATCTGATCTTCAGGATGATTCTTCTAAGTGTATCTTGAGGGGGTTTTCGAGCTCAGCTCTGCATCATCTGTTGTCTTGCTTGTTTCATCATCATCCTTGTCTTCCTCTTCATGGTTGTCTGATGGACTGCAGCAATCTGTATTTCTTGTATTGTTCGGAAGTTCTTCATCAAATCTCACATCAATACTTTCAACTATCTTCCGAAGGATCTTGTTGTAGCACCTGTACCCTTTGCTTTTGGAAGCATATCCTAGAAAAATCCCTTCATCTGCTCTTGCATTAAATTTCCCAAGGTTTTCATCATTATTCTTTATGTAACACTTGCTACCAAAGACTCTGAAATGTTTTATTGAAGCTGGCTTTCCATTCCATAGTTCATATGGAGTCTTGTCACTGCTTGGCCTTAAGTGAGCTTTATTAAGGATATGTACTACTGTGTGTACTGCTTCTTCCCAGAAGGTTTGAGCAATACTATTCTCTTGCATCATAGCTCTGGCTATTTGTTGTACAGACCTGTTTTGTCTCTCTGCTACTCCATTCTGCTGAGGTGTCCCTGCAATAGTAAATTGTTGCTTTATTCCATGTTCATTACATAGGTCTGCAAAGTCATAATCTGTGAATTCTCCTCCTCTGTCTGATCTGATACATTTCAGCTTGCATCCCGTTTGATTTTCTGCTAATGCTCTGAATATCTTAAATTTTTCCAATGCTTCTGATTTATTTTTGAGAAAGGCAACCCATGTCATTCTGGAGAAGTCATCTATTATCGGCATGAAATAGGATTCTCCACTTGGTGTTCTAGTTCTAGCAGGACCACACAGGTCCATGTGCACAAGCTGGAGTGGTCTTCTTGTTGACAACTCCTCTTTAGATTTAAAGGATGTGCGAGTCTGTTTCCCTAATTGACAAGATTTGCATATAGTACTTGAAGGCCTTTTTATTTCTGGCATGTCTTTGACAACTTTCTTCTTGCTCAATTTGATGATATGGTCAAAGCTGAGATGTCCCAATCTCCTATGCCACAACCATGACTCCTCAAGTTTTCTAAGATGGCAGGCTTCATCTTCCTCTTTCACTATGTATACATTGTTCTCAGTTCGAACACCTTTGAGCAGAGTCTTTCCTGTTGTGCTTGACCTGACTACACAATCTTGTGCTTTAAAAAGAACTTCACAGCCTTTGTCACACATCTGACTGACACTCAGTAAATTTTCTTTCAGTCCATCCACAAATAGTACCTCTTGGGATTTTCCTCTGCCATTGTCTATGCTGACTGAGCCTTTTCCCTTGATCTTTCCTGATTTATCATTACCAAAAATAACATTGCCAGATTTATTTTCATCAAGAGTTATAAACTTGCTTCTGTCTCCAGTCATGTGTTTGGAGCAGCCACTGTCCAAGTACCATTGGCTTTTCAGATCTTGAGCAGTTAGAGCCAGGTCACATTTATTCACCTTCTTTATCCACTGGAGGCCCCCTTTTGTTTGGTATCTTTTGTGAGGTGATGAATTATATCCCTTTAGAGAACACTTGGAAGATATATGCCCAATTTGATTGAATATACAACATTTGATTATAGTTTTTGCAGAATTGTGAACATGAACAAAATTTCTTTGACTCATAAACCTCCTTGAGGTATTGAACATCAGTCTTTGTCCATACTTTATACATTCAATAATTTTATGGCCAAATTCCTTACAATAAAAACAATAACCATAGAAATTATTTGCATACCTGATGTAAGATTGTTTTCTCCATTTGTTTGTTTGAGATAGCCTCTTCACTGTTTGCATCTTTTGCAGGTCTGAATTACTCTTCCTTGCATTACAATATGCAGCAATGTGTCCTGGCTTGTGGCAGACATAGCAGGTGGCATTCTTCATAGGAGGGAAGAATTTCCTCTGATGACTTCCAAATTTGATATACTTAGGGGCATATGATTCTTTTTCTGTCATCTTAGTATTCATTATATTCTTTGTTACTAGAGGTTTCTTCTGCTCTTTGTCTCTCTTATTGCAGATTTCTTCTTTTGTAGGAATTATTTGAGCTACTTCCTCATCCTTCTTTGCTTTTACAAAAATAATCTCTCTGTCAACCTTTTCTTTTCCTTTACTTGATTATCCTTCGTAGCCTATTCCAGTCTTTATCATAGGGAATCTTTGAGCAACCAAAATTTCATTCAACTTAATAGAGCTTGTTGTTTGAGAAGGGTATATAGAAACTTTCTGTTGAGCATTTTCTAATTTCTTTCTCAGACACAAAATTTCTTCTTCCAGCTTCTCTTGTTCTCGAGATTTATCTTTGATTTTCTGAAGTAACATATCTTCTATCTTCTTGGCTTCTTCAAGCTTTACCTTCAGCTGCATGAGGACTTCTGAATTTTGTTCTTCTTTCACACATTTTAGGAGAATCTCTTTTTGTTTTATGCATTTTAGTTTGAGTCTGTCAATCTCCTCCAGAGCACTTCTTAGCTCCCCCTCAAGGTCTACTTCCCCTTCTTCTTCTTCATCTTCTAGTAGGAGTCCCTCAAGATCTTCTATGGCCATCAATAAAAATTCTGAGGTTCCTTCTTCACTTGAGGGTTCTTCTAAGTCTTCAGATGCACTGCTGTCTTGCTGAGCATAGAAGGATTTTCTGCTGAATTTCTTTCCTTTCTGCCAGAACTTTGATGTGTCTTTCTCTGATTCTTGAGATCGATTGCTTACTTTCTTGTGAGGACATTTACCAGCATAATGTCCAACTCTTCCACAGTTAAAGCATTTGAAGGGAAGTTTACCTTTGTATCTACCTGAGCCTCTATCCAATTTCTTGACAAATTTAGCCTCTTCTTCATCAGAGCAAGAGCATATTTCTTCCTTTTCTTCTTTCCTTTTTTCTATTTTGAATGTTGCTTCCCTTGTACTTGGCTTCTTCTGTGGGAGCCTCATTTCATAGGCTGTTAGATTTCCAAGTATCCGGTTCATGGTCAAAGTCTCCCAATCCGCTGTCTCTTCTATTGCAGATACCTTGGGATTAAATTTGGATGGGAGTGATCTTAGAATATTTTGCACAACTATACTTTCTGGTATGGTTTCTCCAAGAGCTTTCATATTGTTAACAATTTCTGCAACTTTTAAGAAGAAGATGCCAACATCTTCATCATCTTTCATTTTTAAGTTTTCAAATTGGGCTCTATATACTTGAAGTTTGGCAGTTTTTACTTTCTGGTCTCCCTCATGTATATCTTCAAGAGTATCCCATATTTTCTTGGCAGTGTCTTTGTGCATTACTTTAATAAACTCTGCTTCACATAATCCATTTAGGATGGCATTCATGGCTTTTGCATTAGCTACAAAGCTTTCTTTAGCTTCTTTCTCTGTATCAGTTGACTTCGGGGCATATCCTAATTGCACAGCAGCCCAGACTTCTACTCCTAGTGACATTATGTATGTCTTCATTTTGATTTTCCAGAAAGCATAGTTTTCACCAGTGAAGAAAGGGGCTTTATTGGTTGAGCATCCTTCTTTACTAGCCATCTTGGGAACCTAGGATCTCCTTTCAGTCGTTAGACTTGTACAAAGGAACTTGGCTCTGATACCAATTGTTGAATCTCTAATTAAACTGAGAGGGGGGGGTGAATCAGTTTAATACATTCCTGATCTTTTAACCTTTTCATTAAACTTATTTACACCTTCATTTCAAACTCTATTTGATGTGAGAGTAATTTTAGAATGTAATCAGAAAGTATTAGTTTAATAGAGCAGTAGACTTAATATGAGAGCGGCAGGTATTAAGCAAATGATACATATCAGATCAATACATAAATATCATGCACAGAGACACCAGATATAAGTGGAAACCCATAAAGGGAGAAAACCACATCTTATTATTGTTGTGATGCAAAGGCGAGCTCCAACTCCCTCTCACCACTGTTTTTCTGCAGGCACCAACGTACAGGAGGCTCCTACCTCAATTCTGCAAGCTACAACTTGCAAGGAAACACCAACTCCCTTCAGTTTTCTGCAGGCACCAACCTACATGAGGCTCCAACCTCAGTCAGCTACAACTGACAGCTATCAGGCTGCAACTTGATAGGGAAGCTCCAACTTCCTCATTTTCTAAAACTGAATGTTTGCTGATTTACCTCAGATATCAGCTCTGTTCTGTAGCTTCTCTTAATCTTCTCTTCCTTCTATATTCTGCATTCTCTCTATATATGCTCTCTCCCTTGCTCCAAAAAAAAAAACCACTCTGCATATCAAGATGATATTATTTATAGATTTCCTCACATGACTGTTTGTATTCTGCTTGGAATTCGAAATGGAAAGTCATTTCTCTTTGCCTTCTGCCTTCTCACTCCTTTTATCAGCTTACTCAGAAATTATAACTGTAGGTGTCAATTTTAACATTACAGTGGGAGTTTGTTTTCTCTCGGAGACTTGCCCATGCATCACAAACAATAAAAACAATTAAAACATTTACATTCGAATTACAATATGAATTCCATCTCACTTATTTTGTCTCTTGGTTTGCTGCACATTTGTCTTTTCTGTGATTGTGTTTTGACTCTTTTCTGCTCTGTATGCTTTTCTGTCCTCTGCTGTAGTGTATTTGCTGCATACGTGTAACAGTGCTTTTATATCAGTGCCTCTTAGAAAAATGCGTGACTGCTAACTTGCAGCAAGTGTCTTGTTGATGTGGAACATTCCGCAAATGGAACGGACATATATCACAGTCATTGTATATTTATAATCGCCCTCTCATTAGGCCGAGGCCCGTGGGTTCACAGCCCATGTGACATATTTTAATACAACTGCAACAGTGTTTTATATATCTAACAACAATCCTTTTATATATAAGCAATCGCCCTCCACCTTAAGCCTTTGGTCTTATATTACAATCCAATAAGTCGAATCACAACCACTAATACATGAAAGGGTCGGGCCCCACATCTCTGTCGGCGGATCGGTGGTGTCAAACGAAAACTTGCGATTGCGATTGATCAAACGGACGCGATGACCACATAAAACATGGCTCATATCGCAATCGGGTCCGAACTTTGAACACATGCAATCGGGACGCATTATAGACAAGTTCCGATTGCGATCAGAACACGGATGCGATTTGCACAAATTAACTCCCGCATATAACAGGAGCGGGTCCGCCACTTCAATCGCAACATATTACAAAGTCGTGCGATCAATCGGAGAGTTCCGATTGCGATTGAGATTCCGGACGCGATTGAACCAATTAATTCCATCGTATAATCGCCATCGGGTCCGGCCTTTGATCGGAGCATATAACAAAAGACTTGCGATCAATCGGAAAGTTCCGATTGCGATTGGGAACTCGGATGCGATTAGCTCATAAACTGTGGCATATAACTCGATCGGGTCCGGCTTTTGATCGGAGCATATAACAAAAGACTTGCGATCAATCGGAAAGTTCCGATTGCGATTGGGAACTCGGATGCGATTGGCTCATAAACTGTGGCATATAACTCGATCGGGTCCGGCCTTCGATCGGAGCATATAACAAAAGACTTGCGATCAATCAGAAAGTTCCGATTGCGATTGGGAACTCGGATGCGATTGGCTCATAAACTGTGGCATATAACTCGATCGGGTCCGGCCTTCGATTGGAGCATATAACAAAAGACTTGTGATCAATCAGAAAGTTCCGATTGTGATTGGGGAGAGGTCCCACCATCTAAAACTTCGTTTTGTGCGCTCCATAATATAACGGACATATATGTATACTTTGCCAAAGGGTTAAGCGATTCCCGGAATATGGTTTATATATTATATGTGCTCTGCCGGTTGGAGAGTGCGATTCCCGGAATATGGTTCTGTATTATATGTGTAACGCCCAGCTGGAGTCTGCGATTCCCGGAATAAGATTCGTGTTATATTATATGTATAATGCTCGCTGGAGTGTGCGATTCCCAGAGTTTTGTAACTGCTCTCTGCCTCTGTCTCTGCTTCTGTCACTCTGCCTCTGTCTCATTGTGCTTCTATGACTGTTACATTTTGACTGTCTTCTTGTTGCCTCTTTTTCCTGAGTGCTGCCGCCTTTGCCATCAATGACAATATTTCCAACATCGCTGACTTCTTTTCTTCTTTTTTTCCCCTTTCCCTTAGATGGTCATTCATGGGAGGGGAAGTTCCAGTGAATGTATGATTTGTGGTGTGCATCTATCTACTGGTTAACTCTTTGGTAACATCCCATGACTGTTATTTCAATGGAACTTGGTTAAATAATGAACAGTAAGTGCTAAGTAGGAGTTTTAAATGTTTGATACAATAACTAATTTTGGTTTATAGGATCCCAAATGTGCTTTTTTGGGCCTTAAACTTTACATGGCACCCGTGTGTTTACAAATCATGGAAAACATTTGAGTCTTTTTAGGTTATTTCATGGCCATACTGGACATGTTTCACTATGGAAAGGAAACTATGGTCAACAGGAGGACAATGTCTTAAGGGATTTCTTTCCATTGATAAGTAAAATAATCACTAGTAACTGACTAGTTTCCTTCCTCACTTTTATCATGGAAAATGATAGAGGATATGTTTCAACTTCTTATAACTAATTCTTTACAACTTAAGGGAGAGGTGTTTTGGAAAGGATGATTAAAGTTATTGTAATATTTTGTTGTTTTGTTTAAATATTTCAAGTGCTCATTAGGTGATTTGGAGATATGAATTAATTTAGTGGAAATTTTTATATATTTTACATTTGAATGAGGTTCTTTGTTTTATAGATGATGACTCAGATGTTATTGTTTTTTGTATAATGATTTATTTTTTCTTTTGGGCTTGGGCCTTTGCACAACATTTTAATAAAAAATTGCATACTGGTTTTTGTGAACATTACACTTATTTTAATTTGAAAGCTACTTACAAATCTAGTAGTTCTCAACTCTTGGAAACTATTGATGCAGGTTTCTAGATCTATTTGAATTTTTAATTCTGAAATATTAAGTGAGATGTCAAAAGCTAATCCTGGGAAGAAACTATCAAGGCAAATTGATGTATTATCATACTTTAAAAAGTCTCAATCCAAGAATACACATTATCTTCATGCTTCAAGCTCCTTTGAACAATCTGCTACTGAGAGAGATGTCAACTCTTGTGAAAATGCATCTGATATCCATATGATGGATGAAATAATAGGTTCCTCAAGTGATCAGGGTGAGATAAATGCAATTTCAACATAAATTAATGATGAAAATGTTAAAGATATTTCCTTGGAAGGTGACACAAACCATTCACAGAAAAGGAAAAAAGGCCAGTGGACCATAGGAAGAAAATTCCAAGATGATTGGCTCTCAAGTTTTCCATTAATTGAAGAAATACCTTCTACAAATGAGGATTTACGAGAAGTTAAATGTCTTGCGTGTAGTTGGAAAAGTTGCAAGGTAGTGAAATTTCAAATGAAGCTAGATACAATACAAAAGCATGTAGGAAAGGTTTATGAAAATAAAATTGTAAATGGTAAAGATAAATCTATTGTCAGATGGAAATTGTTGGAGGAATATCAACATAGCCAATGTGTGGAAGAATACAAAAAATATTTAATAAGTAAGAAGAAACTTGAGGCAAGTGGAGGAACCATCATATCTCAATTTGAAAAGACGATGGAAAGAAGTTTTTTATCCAAGACAATACAATTGAGCACTGTATTTCACATCTTATGTAAATGTCGTCCTATGACAGATTATCCAGATCAGATGAAATTTCTATCTTTTCTTCACATGCCAAACTTTCCATCTTCTCATTGGTCCGTAACTAGTGGTTGGGAATGGGCAAGATATCTAGCTCAAGTAGAAATTGATGATTTGAAACAGGAGATTGCAAATTCTAGGTTTTTGGCATTGTCTTTGGATGAGGTTACAGCTATTGATAATACTTCATGGATCTGCATGAGCATTTATATGGTTAATGACCATATTAGGCATTCCTATCTACTTGGGATTAAAAATATGAGAGAGACTTCTATAGCTGAAAATATTTATGAACTTGTTCTTAATACTTTGAAAGAAAGTGGTATGGATCATTTAATGGTTGCAAAAAAGTTGGTATGTGTTGGAGTAGATGGAGCATCGGTAATGCAAGGACAAAGGAATGGTCTTTGTGTTAGACTACAACTATCAGCTTCGCCATATATGATTAATATTCATTGTATGGCTCATAGGATGAATCTTGCATTTAAAATAGTAAGCAAGTTTCCATTAGTTTCAAAAGTTGAAGATCTTGTACGTGAGACTCATGCATACTTTTCTCGTAGTCCCAAATGATATTTAGAGTTTCAACAATTTGCATATGGTGTTACGGATGGAAAAAAACTATTGAAAGATGTTGATACAAGATGGATCTCATTAAATGGACCAGCTCAAAGACTATTTAGTGAGTTCAAATCTTTGGTAGGGTTGATGTATGAAAATCGCTACAATGTAGATAAAGCTCAAGATCTTCTTTTTCGACTAACTGATATAGAAACATTATTGACATTGGCTGGAATTCTTCATATGCTACATGAAATGAATGTCCTCGTGAAAATGTCTCAGAATCGCACAATGTATATTGTCGAATACACAAATGCGAGAAAGTCAGCATGCCTTGCATTGGATAATTTGTATATGATGCCAGACTCTTTTACTGGTCCAGAGTTTACAAGTTGGACTAAGATCATCAATATAGAAAATATTGAAAAAAAATTGACGTTTGATGAAAAAGGGATACTATGTATCACAGTGCGTGGGTATATGGTCCCCTTTCATTATATTAGTAAGACGGGACGAATCATCAAAGATTGCCCCATGTCAAGAGACCAATTTGATAATATTGTGATCTCAGTGAGACAAAATTTGATAGAAATTGCAAGATCACTATCATCAGAGATAAGAGAACTATTTCCTCGAGATGAATTGTTGGATGCCATGTGTGTGGTATACCCTCAATATTGGAACAATTGTCAATGTCCAAGAAATTTAAAAGCCGATTTTCAAAAGAGATTAAAATGTTTAGTAGACCACTTTTGCAAGAAAGTCTCGATACATGGAGAACAGATTGAAGGTATTTTATATTCATCAAAATTGTATCAACAAGGTGGATGCTTTGCTGAAACACTGTGGAAGCAATATCCTTTTTTGGAGAATCCTAATGAAAACGGTGCTATAACAAGATTATGGAATACTTTAAGTGCTAGCCAATACCTGCAAGAAAAAATATCAGAATATTTTAAATTAGTAGATTTGTGTCAAACCATGATTTTGGGACCAGTAGAGGATGAGAGAATGTTTAGTGCAATATCATTTTTGAAGTCAAATTTGAGGAACAAGCTTGATAAACATGTGGATACATGTTTAAGATTATATGTAACAAAGTATGACGTTGACAATTTTCCATATGAAAGAGCACTAGCGCTTTGGCGATTAGATTGTAATAGAAGGGGAGAAAACATTATAACAAATTTATCTAATGAACTTGATACAGAACATAATGTTTTGGAGGCTCATAATGACAGTACATCTGGAGAAGATCATGTTCACAATGTAGAAAATGATGACCAAGATGAGAACTGGGAAATTGAAATACCCTAGGACTCTTATTTTGGTATACATGTTCCGTTGATCATGCAAGATTACTACATGTCAAATTCAGGTAAAAATGGGTTCTATATTTTGTATTTTTCATTGTAACATTGCAGCTACATTTCTTTCATGCGTGTTATTTTAAGATTTATGTTTCATATTTAATCCTTACATTGTTTGTTTCTTATTTGTGACAGGAAATGAAGTTGGATTTGATGATTTTGGGACCTATTTCTTTTCACATAGACAGTGTTTGACTAGTATTAAATGATAAATAACTAATTTAACAAGACTAACGCAAAGCATCAATGGGCTCATTCAAGTACATGAAACTACCTTGATGTCTAGCTTTGACAACTTGGAAAATTTTAATGGTATATATGTTACTTGTGTTTGGGGAATTTTGCTGAGTTTCGAGTTTTATATTTTCTTGGAAAATAATTATTGATATTTGGAAAATGTGTGATTTTATTTTGGTATTGGAAACGAAGCTAGTTTTTATCTTTGATTGGAAATGAAGTCAGATTTGATGAAGTTGGGACCTATTTCTTTTCACATAGATAGTGTCCTAGTATTAAATGATAAAGAACTAATTTAAGAAGTCTAACGCTAAGCAACAATGGGCTTATTCAAGTACATGAAATTGTGTTAATGTCTAGCCTTGATATCTTTGAAAATTTTAGTGGTTTGTTTGTTGCTTGTTTAGAGGATTTTGTTGAGTTTGAAATTAGTACCTTGAATTCTTATGGTTCTCATATCATGCATAGATCTATAGATCGATAGATCTAGTTCTATTATTATAATCATTATTGTTTTCTTTATATATTTGGTGGTTTGAGGAAAGATATTTTATTTCCTTTCACTTTGTGGCATGATTTCGACATCTTCACCTTTTAGAATATAGTAAAATATTTTTCTTATTATAGATTTTTCTTGGAAAAGAATTATTGAGAGTTGGGTGCAAATACACAATGTTGTGTAGCATTAGTGTGATAAATATGGGATAATTCAAAGCATAGTTTTGAAGATTAGTCTAAGTTGACTCGTACCTAATCAACTCAGTCAAGTTTATTGTTGCTTGAACGGTTAATTGTTGGTTCAATGAACAGAAGATCTTGCAGGCACAAATACCAAAGGGGAAAATGGAGCCCATCATGGGGTACTCTTTATAATTCTCCACCACTGCTACCTTCCATGCTTCCTCAAACTCCTCTCCAACCTCAATATCAGTGCTAGTAGTAGCATGAGCAACAACACTATGCTTAGCAGAACTAAAAGAACATGTTTTCCAAACTACACAAGAACTACTTCCCTCACGAGTCACCATGTGCCATGCTTGGTCTCGATGGTTCTCTTCCTTCTACTCCTGGTTCAACTACCATATCTTCATTGGAACCAAAACCCCAAACTCCACTAGACAACGATTCACCATTTTGTAGTAGTGATTCGCTATTTGTACTGGTGATTCACCATGATTTTACAAGATAATATAATCTCGTGAGAGATTCGCCAAAAAATTATATATACATATTATATTATTAATAAAATCACCTTCCATTTTTCCTATGTATCATGGGTATTCGCCTATTTATTATATATATAAATTTAGGGGGGTTCTTAAAATTTTCCCTGCTGCATCCTATCTCTGTTGAAGCTCCTTTTCAACAATGGGGCCTATATTTCATTGGGGAAATCCATCCTTCTTCATCTGCCCAACATAGGTGGATCCTCACAGCAACTAATTACTTTAAAAAATGGATAGAGGCCATCCCCTCTAGAACTTCCACTGATCTAGTCAACAATAAATTACTTGAAAACCATATTTTGTCTAGATTTGGTTGTCCTAAAAGATTATCACTGACAATGCTGTTGCCTTTAGATCCAAGAGAATGGTGGAATTTTTCCACAAATATCAGATCACATTGGGTCATTCCACAGCTTATTACCCTCAAGGTAATGGGTTGGCGGAATCCTCAAACAAAAGTTTGATAAACATCATCAAGAAGATATTGGAAGGAAATCAAAGGTCATGGCATAGCAAGCTAGTACATGCATTATGGGCAAACAGGTTAACATGCAAGAAATCAATTGGAATGTCTCCCTATCAGCTAGTTTATGGAGCAGATGCAATTTTTCCAACAAGCCTAGGAGTGCCAGTCATGAAGCTGATCCAGGAAGTATAGTATGAAGAAGATGACATGATAAGAAGGATAAATCAAACTATACAGTTGCAGAAAACTAGAGAAGAAGTCTACAACATAACACAACTACTGCAAGAAAACATCAAGAAGCTATTTGAAAAAAGGACAAAAGAAAATTATTTCAACATTGGTGACAAAGTGCTCGAATGGGACTCAAGAAGGGAAGACAATGGAAATCATGGTAAGTTTGAAAATCTGTGGAAAGGTCCCTACATCATCCATTCTGTCAAAGGCAAAAATGTATATTTCTTACAAGAAATGGATGGAACAAAACTTTTTGGAGGTCATGTCAATGGCAGGATGCTCAAACATTATTTCCATTAGTGATGCCTAGTTTAAAGCTTTATCCATAGTGTATAACATTGTTTGGAGAAAATATCAGAGAAAAAATAAATACAAAAATAGAAAAACAAAGAAAAGGTATAGCCCCATGCCAAAAAAGAGTAAGTTCTGAAAGTGTGCAAGTCCAATTGCCACTACTTGAGAAGAGAAGCCTTATTCAGTCATACAGCCCAATCATGACTAAATGAGTTTTAAATTTCTGCTGGTAGGTTAGTGAATGAAGATTTGCCAAATTTTCTAAACTTGGCTTATCAGTAGATTAGATTAGATTAGGAAAATAAATTGGTTCCAAAGCTCAAAATCTAAACCAAGAAAGGCAGAGAGGGATAAAAAGCAAATTCCAAATTTCAGCCCTCAAAATTTTGTGTTAAATTTCTGCAAAATAAATTATGTATGCAGACTTGTACAAAATATCACTGCTCATAACTAATCAGACTATCTAATCCTGATTTGGTTATGTTTTCAATTTTTGTTTTAGATTAGAGAATAAAAATCTATCATACATCTTAATCTTGACAGATGGTTAGATTAGGTAGAGAAATAAAAGAGTTGATCATCTTAATCTGAACTCTTGGTTGATATAAGTGTAGAATTTCTTAGTTTCCTGTTTTCAAAACAAAATGATTTCAAGGGTTGGCCAATTCAAATGCATCCAATGAAGAAAAAATGTTAGAACAAATAGGATGGGTAGGTAGAAGTTGAGTTGAAGCCATCATGTTATGATTCAGATGTTGAAAGATCACCTCTTCAAAGCAGCAGGTCATCAAGATTTAAAGGAGTTCTGTCAAGGTACAAATCAAGGCACTGGTCTACTTCTTCTAGAGATTTGATCTCTGAGGTTCTTGACACTTCCTAAAGAATTTTCCCTCCCCAGCTGGAGCCACTGTTATCTTCCTGTATTTTACAGATTTCACTAGATGACTGTGGATGTTCTACAAGCAACTAAAAATAGCATTATTTTCCTATCATCTATCTTTGGAAATCTCACTGCCTTCGTTATCCTAAGCTTAAATCATTCACTAAATTCTCCTATCTTTTGCCTTCTCAAAATTTCACCTTGCTATTCTAAGAAGACTTCATTTTTTGGCCCTGTTTGCCTCATTTTATCACCTCACTTACACCCTCATTCATTCCATTTTTCCCCTCTGAAATCCATTTTTATTTCCCCTAAAAACCTTCATAAACACCCCTTATTCATCATTTTCCCCTAAAAAAGGCCTTAAACAATGTAAAAGTCCATTTTACATTGTTTAAATCTAACTTTTTAAGCCTATTGAACCTCTAAAAACCTTGCAAAAACCTTGTTTTTGTATTAAACCCACCCTTTTTGTAAATATTGGCCTTAAGCCCTTCTCCACTTAAGCCCTAGGGCCTTCGCTACCATGTAGCCCTAACCTTCCGCTATTCCTAGCCCCTCCCCCTTATAACTATATCTCTACCCTTTTCTCTTTATACCACCGACCCCCCCACCCCGTAAACCTTATAATAGCCCCCCAAACCATTGAAATATTAAAGCGGGCCCCGCTTTCCACTAAAACACCGCTGAAATTTCACCTTGCGCCATCTGTCCACCGGGCCCCATCCTCTGAATCCGCTCGCCGCTCCTCATATATGTTCGCATCGTAGATCTCATCACCCAAGATCTGACGGTCTAAAACCCATATCGCGCAGAAAATAGCGTCGGGATTTTAAACCCTTAACCCGTGTGAAATAAGTGGTATTAGCCCAGACACGCGTCAATAAACCTATGGTATCACATTTGATTGGCCCAATACCACTTACCATCTTTCACCTGCACAATAAACCGCCATGGTTTTCCAAAACCACCTTACCCCTCCCCGCGCCAAATTCAGATTTCGTCACCTCTATTTGAATTTTCTCATGGTTCTGCCTCTAGAACCATGCCCCTGTGCCTTCTCCTCCTCTGCACCACGCCTCCCTACAGCTCCAAACCCCAAAAATGCAGTTTTACCCCTCCCGCAGGTTTTTAAACTAATGTTTTTTTGTGTTTTTTGCAGGATTTTAATGGTGGTGATGCCCAAAGGGGCATTCCAATGGTCGAAATAACCTCTGGATGATGATCCAGGAGGTAAAATCACTTAAGAAGGGTCGGGAGGGTTAGCATAAAGGTTTACCCTCGATGAATCATGATCGTCGATGGGTTATAAAACCCTCTAGCACATGAAGACTGCCTCCCTGCACACAAAGGACAACTACAGACAAAAGAGTCAATGAAAAAATGAAGAACAGAAGGATTGATGGCCTAGTCCTAAATCAAAGGGTAAAACATAGAGGATTAGCCATGAAGACAGTGCTTAAAGATAAAGGTCAAAGGTTTAAAAAAAAAGCATGAATAAAAAAATAGTCAGAAAGCAGAATGAAGGATAAAGACAGTAAAGCAGATTATAAAAGTTAAATCAAGGTTCAAAAGGCCTAAAATAGAGTTTGATGATTAAAAAAATTTCAGATCAACCCAAAGATAGCTTCGAATGACTCAACAAAGAAACAATTACTTCTCCAAAGACAAAATTTCCACCTACAACATGATTTCTTTCAATAAAGGCATCAGGCAGTTATTATATAGTCAAATATATTTTGAAGCATCTCAACAGTTATTACAACGTTATTACAAAGCCTTTAAAGTCAAATATTTCAACTAAAATGACTCAGAAGTTAAGACAAAGTTATTATTTCAGAGTAACTCTTTCAGATATTTTTGCCTTGGGCCTTGCATGGTCTCGAAGGTCAAAAATCATTAACTCTGTAATAAATAACATTTAAACACCCTATTTTGGTAGCACCTCCTCATTTTGCATATAAATATTGCATATGAGCTTCATTTTAAATGTTGGTTACTTGATGGTTATTTGACTGATTTCTGCTACTAAGCTATTTGAGGAGTGCTAGACTGAACTGAAGAAAGCTCTGAGTTGCAGAGAGCTATTGTACATGGAATATTATAACTGGTTTGATCATCAATAATACAAGCACGTTCACAGGATCCTTGAACTATGTCAATGGTGAAGTTTTCCTAAATTATCATTTTTTTCACTTATGTTTTCCATTATGTCCATCTTCCTTTGATAAATAAACAGAAGTTTTAGATTAGGATTTGTTGTTTCAGCACCCTATTTCTGTCTGTATTCTTTATATTTATGTTTTCTTCTGCAAGGTCTAATTGGAAGGTTCTTAATTGCCTATGAGTTACATCTAGCTTGTTGTCTTGGGAATGATTCAATAGAGTGAAACCAAGGAAATTTATGGTGAGCCCATGTTTCTTTGAGTAAGACTTGAGATATTGTTTTTAAGACCTTTCTTTAAAGCACACTTACTAAAGTCTAAACCAGAGAGGTTTATGGTGTACCCTGCCCTCTGGTCTACCTTGAAATGTTTCTTTGAGGAGTCTTTTGAGAGTTAGTCAAAAGAAGATTAGATTATTTCTGTTTGATCTTAGACCACTCTCACTATTTTCTTATATGTTTTCTTTATCTAAAAGTAGTCTTAGGATTACTGGATTGTTGTCTTAGAGGTTTTCTTATTAAACTTTTTCCAAAGAAGTCTATGGTTTGCCCTGACCTTTGGCTTACTCCAAACAGTTACCTTAAAAGGGATTTTCTAGTCTAAGTAGAGCTAGAAGATTCTTAACTGCCTATAGCTTTGCTGACTTCACAACTTATTATTGTTTCATATCACAACCTAATCTAAAGAATCCACTTGATATAGTTAGCTTTCCCTATGAATACCCTTTCCAAGTTTATGAACAATTAAATCCTTTTATGACTCCATAGCCAATGGATTGATGTTTTCTCATAGTCTATTTGTTCAACTGAAACATTCCCTCAATCAGTCATACCATTGACCCTTCAATCTATCAATTAATCCAACCAAAAACAACAAGTCCTTAGAACTTCATAACTAGCCTAAAATCTTAAACAAAGAGCACAAAAATATATCAATTAAAAAACACCTTTATAGAGAGATCCCTCTCTGAATCCAGGAAGGCTAGGTCCTAGGATTCTAAAGTGGTTCTGATGTGTCCCCTGTAGTGTTTGTTCTTGCCACTCTTGCAAATCACAGGGAGCCAATGCCACTATGTTAAACGGTTATAAGTTGTGAACTGTGAAGTACGGAAGATGATGTGGCAGTGATGTAAAGATGACATAGCAGTGGCATGGAGATGACGTGGTGATGACATGGTAGATGACGTGGCCCTGACCCCATAGATTGCATGAATTTATGATGACATGGCAAGGTGATGTGGCAGTGACATGGCAGGGTGGTGTGGCATGATGACATGGACCTCGCCTGCATGCCACACATCGCATCGCTTAAGGGATGGCAGGAAGGTGGCCACAAGTTAAGTTCAAGTTTTTTTGATGCGAAATGGAGGGGCACGTGTCGACCTCGCACAACATCGCATCCCACAAGAAATAGGGTGTAACTTCAAGATATCACAAGGAATGTTATTTTGGTTGTGATGTGGTAAGGTTCAAGTGACGCGATGCGATGAAGGGAGTCCACGTGGTAGTACCGCGCACGAGCGCAGATCATTGATCACATGGTTTTATGGTATATCACTAATTGTAAAGTGGAAAACCAGCGGGCAAAGATTTGTGATGAATTGTGATTGGATCAAAGTACTGTGGGACCCACTAGCCCTTGTTCCGTGTATATTATATGCGCCATATTATAAATTATTCCTTGTTGATTTCTAATTATGTACATTAATACGCCCATGTGGTGTAGATCAGTCGGTGATGGGGTGAACTCTTAAGGCACTTCATCTGCAAGGTCACCAGTTTGAAACCCATGGGTGGGATGGGAAGAGAAAAATGGGAAGATTAGGATTAGTCTAAACGAGCAAAAAAAAAAAAGTATGTACATTAATACGGTGTTTTGATCGCTAAATGTATGTATGTGGAACAAACGTTGGAATTGGACTCTACTGTGTTATAAATAGTTTTATGTGGGCCATATCACACATTTCACAAAAGAATGACTTGAACGCATAAAAAAGGATCAGGAACTCGTACTGAACAGTGTTGCGGCAGTAAAGCAAACAAAAAATTCTGAATGCAGAAGGAAAGAATCGAGAAACAAAAGAAAAGGGAAGTTATGCAACAAAGTTGGAATATAACTGCAGAAACAAAAAAGACAAAAAAAAAAGCAAGTAGAAGAGGAATAACACTCAGCAAAGCTAGTAAACTGAAAGGGCTGAGAAAATAATTGATTGTAACTGTAATTGTATTATTTATTTTTATATTGTTTGTGATGCAAAGGAAAATATCGGTAGGTAACGAAAAACTCCAATGTAATACTGAAATAAGTATATAGGGTTGTAACATCCTGAATGTGTTGAGCGATAAAATGAGAAGGTGGAACGCAAAGAGATATACCTGTTCATTTCATATTCCTATATGGAATGCAAACAGTTATGAGGTTATCTCTTTAAATGATATTATTGTCATATGCATAAGTAGGTGAGATAGTGGAAGAAGAAGAAGGAGTGGATAGAGAAGCTGTGAAGATCTAGAGATGATTTAAAGAAGATATGAAGGCTGGAAGGATAGCAATGAAGAAGGAGAAAAATAGAGATGATATCCAGGTAAATCAGCATATGATTTCATTGCAGAGTGAGGAATTTGGTGCTTCCATATCAAGTGGTAGCTTGATAGATGTCCAGTTGTAGCTGGCTGAGGTAGGAGCCTCCTGTGGGTTGTAGCCTGCATAAAATAGATGGGAGTTGGAGCTTCGTTGCAATTTGTTGCTTGCAGAATTGAGGTAGTAGCCTCCCGTAGGTTGGAGCCTACAGAAAAACAGTGGTGAGAGGGAGTTGGAGCTTTCCTTTGCATCACAACAATAATAAGATGTGGTTTTCTCCCTTATTGGTTTCCACTTATATCTATTGTCTATGTGCATGATGATTATGTGTTGATATTATTTAATTAATCTGCTTAATACCTAATGCTCACTTATTAAGATTGATGTTCCTTTATACATTAAGTTGATCATGATATTAAGGTGTAAATAAGTGTAAAAGAAAGTTTTAAAATACCATGAATGCATTAAATTGATTCACCCCCCCCCCCCCCCCCGCCCCCCCACCTCTCATTTTAACTAAGGGTTCAACAATTGGTATCAGATCGAGTTCCTTCTGTATCAATTTAACAACTGGAAGGAGATCCTAGGTCCCCAAGATGACTAGCCTAAAAGGATGCTCAACGAATAAAGCCCCTTTGTTTATTGGCAAAAACTATGCCTTCTAGAAAATAAGAATGAGGACATACATAATGGCTCTAGGAATAGAAGTTTGGGCTTCTGTGGAATTAGGATATGCCCCAAAGGATTCTGACACAAAGAAATAATCCAAACATTTTTTTATAGGTAATGAAAAAGCAATGAATTCTCTCTTGATTGGTCTGTGTGGGTCAGAATTTATCAAAGTAATGCACAGTCAGACTGCCAAAGAAATATGGGATACATTAGAAAGTATCCATGAGGGAGATAAAAAGGTGAAGATGGCCAAGCTGCAAACCAATATAGCTCAATTTGAAAATGTGAAAATGAATGAAGCTAAATACATAGCCAGTTTCTTCTTAAAGGTTGCGAAATTGTGAATAACATGAAAGCTCTAGGAGAACCCATTAAGGAATGTGTAATTGTGCAAAATATATTGAGATATTTACCATCTAGGGTTAACCCTAAGGTTTCAGCCATAGAAGAAACAACAAATTTTGAAACCTTGACCATGAACCAATTACTTGGAAACTTAATAGCTTATGAGATGAGACTTCCACAGGGGAAGTCAAATGTGACGGAGGCAGCCTTCAAGGCTGATAAGTGCAGAGAAGAAAAGGAAGGTACATGCTCCTGCTCTGATGAAGAAGAGGCCAAATTTGTCAAAAGATTGGAGAAAGGCACAAGTAAGTATAAAGGTAAGCTTCCATTTCAGTGCTTTAACTGTGGAAGAGTGGGGCACTATGCATATAAATGTCCTCATAAGAAAATGGAGAATGAGTTAAGAGGGAAAGAGAAAACCAATTTCAACACTAGGCTAAAAGGGAACAAATTTAATCGAAGATCATTCTATGTTCAACAAGAAAACAGTGCATCTGAAAGCTTAGATGAATCCCCCAATGAAGAAGGAACTTTAGAATTTATCTTGATGGCTAAGGAAGAGCTTGAGGAAGATCTCCTGGAATTTGAAGACGAAGGTGAGGTAGATCTTGAGGGGGAGCTAATTAGTGCCCTAGAGGAAATAAGTAGACTTAAACTTAAGAATAAGAAATAGAAAGAGTTTCTTTTAAAATATGCTAAGATAGAACCAAATTCAGAAGACCTTATTAATTTGAAGATTGAACTAGAAGAATCAAAGAAAATAGAGGATATTCTGAGAAAAGAAAAAAAGGAGAAAAATCAAGAGCGAGAAAAGTTGGAAGAAGAAGTGGTAAGCCTGAGGAAGAAATTATAAAAGGTCCAAATTGAATTAACTATGAATATTTCTCAAATGAAAAGCTCTGGTCATTTGGACAAAATTCTTAATGCTCAAATATATCCGCATATAAAATTTGGGATAGGATATGAAGGAGAAACCAACAAATCCAAGGTAGAATATAACAAGAATATCATTTTTGTAAAATATGTAAAGGATAATGAAGTAGAAAAAAGGGGATCCATAGGATTAGAAACCAGAAATACCATGATATATAACGAAACTATCGGAAACAAGCAAAAACCTCTAGTGACAAAGAACGAAACGAAGAGACAGTCAACTGCAACAAACACATGCACTCCTAAGGATGAATTGAACAAATTCGGAAGATGTCAAAGGAGGTTCCTTCCTCCTGTGAGAAGTATAAATTGCTTATCCTACCACAAAACTATACATATTGTGGTATATTGTAAGATAAAGAAACTCCAGTCCAAGCAGCAAAAGGTGCAACAAAAAAAAAGATTACCTCAATCAACTCTCTCTACGAGAGACAAATATTACTTCTATGGGTATTGTTTTTACTGTAAAGGGTTCAGTCATAAATCTATGGAGTGCATAATGTACATACAGATACTAGTGTATGAAAACTCAAGGGGAATTGTGAACAATAGTGGAGTCTCTCATATGCATAATCCTTTCAGAAATACAATCAAGTGTTTTAGCTGCCTTAAATTTGGGCACAAGTCTCATGGATGTCCTCTTAAATATTGTGGTCCACATCTCGGGAAAGTTACCAAACTAACAACTACATGCAATGGAGAAAGAAGCTAAATAAATGTGATCTGGTTCTAATAGCTCAAGATCAAAAAAGCCAATGGTATGTGGTCAGTGGGTGCTCAAAACATATGACTGGAGACTGAAGCAAGTTCATAACCTTTGATGAAAAGAAATCTGGAAATGTAACATTTGGCAATGATAAAGTAGGGAAAATCAATGGAAAAGGCTCAGTTAGCCTGAACAATGGAAGAGGAGAGGCTCAGGATGTACTATTTGTGGATCGTCTGAAAGCCAATCTGCTAAGTGTTAGTCAAATGTGTGATAAAGGCTGTGAGGTCCTTTTCAGAGCCCAATATTGTGAAGTAAGGTCTATCACCACAGGAAAGACCTTGATCATAGGTGTTCGAACAAAGAGCAATGTCTATATAGTAGAAGAAGAGAATGAAGCATGCCACATCAACAAACTTGATGAATCATGGTTATGGCATAAAAAATTGGGACATCTAAACTTTTACCACATCATCAAATTGTGCAAGAAGAAAGCGGTCAGAGATTTTCCGACAATTAAGAAGCCTCCAAATACCATTTGTAAGTCCTGCCAATTGGGCAAGAAAACTCACACATCATTCAAGGCTAAAGACCAACTATCTACAAGTAAGCCACTTTAGCTTGTACACATGGACCTATGCGAACCTTCAATAACTAATGCACCAGGTGGAGAATCATATGTCATGCTGATACTAGATGATTTTTCCAAATTGATGTGGGTGGCATTTCTCAAATATAAATCTGAAGCACTTGAGAAATTCAAGATCTTCAAAGCACTAGCAGAAAATAAAACTAGATGTAAGCTAAAATGCATCAGATCAGATAGAGGAGGTGAATTCACAGACAATGACTTTGCAAACCTATGCAATGAATGTGGGATAAAGAAAAAATTTAAAATTGCAGGTACACCTCAGCAGAGTGGAGTGGCAGAGAGGAAAAACATGTCAGTACAATAGATTTCCAAAGCAATGATGCAAGAAAGAAACATTCCCCAAACCTACTGGGAAGAAGCAGTACACACAGTTGTTCATATTCTTAACAAATCTCATCTTAGACCAGACTATGACAAGACTCCATATGAATTATGGCATGGGAAACCAGCATCAATCAAGCATTTTAGAGTCTTTGGCAGCAAATGTTTCATAAAGAATAATGATGAAAAATTGGGGAAGTATGATGCAAGAGTTGATGAAGGAATATTCCTAGGATATGCATCCAAGAGTAAGGGATACAGATACTACAACAAAATACTGCATAAAATAGTGGAAATCATTGATGTGAGATTTGACAATGATATACCAAACAGAACCAGAAGAACAAGTTGCGCCAATCCTCCAAATGATCATGAAGATGAGAATCAAGAAAATGAAGAACAGAGTAAGACAATAGAAGATGCTGAATTAAACTCAAAAGGTCCCTCGAGACACACTCAAAAGAACCATCTAGAAGATCAAATCATTGGAGACAAGAGTGCAGGAGTCCAGACTAGAAGATAGCTAGCTTAACAGACCGAGGAAGTGTACCTAACCATGTTGTCACAAATAGAACCAAAGAATTTCAATGAAGCCAGCAAGGAAAAAAATTGGGTAAATGTTATGAATGAAGAACTAGACCAAATCGAAAAGAACAAGTCCTGGGAGTTAATGCCAAGACCCACTAGGAAAAATGTCATTGGCACAAATGGATTTTTAAGAATAAGATGAATGAACAAGCTTAGGTAATCAGAAATAAATCCAAGCTTGTATGCAAGGGATACTCTCAAATCGAAGGACTTGATTATGATGAAACATTTGCCCTGTATCAAGAATGGAAGCAATCAGGATGATTTTGGCTTTTGCATGCTATCATGATTTCAAGGTCTATCAAATGGATGTGAAGACTGCCTTCTTGAATGGAGATCTAGAGGAATAAGTCTATATGGAACAACCTGAAGGATTTTCCTTAACAGATAAACACGACTATGTGTGAAAATTAAGAAAGCCTTATATGGTCTCAAACAAGCTCCACGTGAATGGTATTATAGGCTGGATAAATACTTACAAAACCAAGGTTTCAAGAAAGGAGGAGTAGAAAACAATCTGTACATTAAGGATGATGAACATGAACTTTTAATTGTAGTAGTATATGTAGATGACATATGTTTAGTAGCAACAAAGATGAGGTAGCAAAAGGATGTGCAGAAGAGATGAAGTCAGAATTTGAGATGTCTATGATTGGAGAGCTCACCTTCTACTTAGGACTTCAAATTCTAAAAAAGAACACAGGAATATTCATTTCACAATAAAAATACTTAAGAGACATGTTGAAAAGGTTCCAAATGGAAGACTGCAAACCTATGTCAACTCCCATGATCACTGGATACAAGTTATGTGCTGATGATGGATCTGCATATGTAGATAAAAGACTTTATAGATCTATGATAAGAAGTCTGTTATACCTAACTGCCTCTAAACCGGACATTCTTTTGGCAGTAGGACTTGTGGCAAGATATCAAGTAGCACCAAAACAAAACCACTTGCTAGCAATCAAGAGGATATTTAGATATCTGCAAGGAACTGTACATTATGGCCAATGGTATCCAAAAGGAAAATACTTCACATTGACAACATATACAGATGCAAACAATATGACGTGACAAATGATGTGGCCCCGACCCCCTATATGCAGATAAAGTAATCCCTTCAATAATTGATTCCCTACAAGGTTTGTTAAAGAAAAAAATCAAGCTATGTCTTATACTACAAGTTTTTTTACAAGGTTATATCCATATAAAAGGTATGATCATTCTCTTTTGAAATTTGCTTTACATTACTAACATCTTTATTTCTATGGTTTTTAATCATAAATATTATTGTTAGGGTGATTAATAATTATATTAAATCTACCCTTGTTATACTGTCATTTGATCATCTTTTTGAAATCCTAACCCTTAGGGTTCACTGTAAAACCCTAGCCTCTTGTTGCTAAGGGTATGTCAATGTTAATAATGAAAACCTGTCTACTTAATGGTTGTTGATAAAGTATAGAAATCCTATTCTTATTAAGTTTATAGTTTTTATAATGTAGTGATGAAAAAAACCTAGTCCCTTAGGGCTTTTTGTTAATGTTTAGGTAATATAGTGAAAACATAGATCTTTAAGGTTTGGTGAATTAGGGTTTATCAAAAAAAACCTTGTAATACCTAAGTAATATCCTAGGAATGAAACCCTAGGTGTATATTCGTCTGTATGAGTGAAACACTATCCTAGTGAAAATTGTTGTACCTATAACTTCGATGTATTGATGTTTGTCTTGGGTTTACCTAGTAGATATTGATGTAAAATGCTAGTGCATCATATCTATGTATATTCGAGTATGCTAACTTTTTTTCGATGGGGTTCATGTACTTCAGATATCAATGACCACTACATCCACGGAAATAGTCCTGGGTAGATCCACCATGTTATCACATTAACTCTGTTTTTAAATTTTTCATAAAATGCTGACAATTTCAGTGTCAGCATTTTAGTTGTAATAAAAAAGGAAATCATAGATAGCAGGGTTATCATCGCTTTAATTTTCTGATCATATTTTTATGAATAAATTCACTGACAAAGGGCTTATCAGCATTTCCGATATAATTGACAAGTTGATTATCAGCACCAAAAAAAAATTCAAATTTGGAATTTGGAATTACACTGACCACGTCAGCGGAAATGATGTCGTTCGAAATGAGCCATGTCTAGCTCGAAGGGGTAAAGTATTGGTTAAATGAATTTTTTTCAGCTGCCATAAGAAATGGTTATTGCAATAATTATCCCAAGTGTAACAAACTCCCGATTTGTAATTATAATCCCAACCCTGTAATTATTACCCGCATATTGTAATGTTTCATCCCATAGTTAAAGTTATTTCAACATACAATTAGTACTTTTTTTTAGTTTAGGAATTTATTATGCTTGACGATACTATTTTATTTTCTCACAAAAATCCAAGATCGAATCATGGGAAGAGCAACAAAGAGATGGGAGAAAGTTTTTCTTGTAAAAGGCAGTAATTTTGGGAGCGGGTTTCGAATATCTAGAAACAAATTTTCCACATCTAAAGGATTTTTCTATCTGAAACTGACCCAATTAAAAAAACCTCTCTCAATTTTCTAACAGGTGTTATGGTTTGAAATATTCGAAGGGATATTTGAAAGGTTGTTTTTCATGATTTTTCTATCTTGTTTTAGTAACTTCTTTCAAAATCATATTTCGAACGAATGAGACATGAATTTTTCAAAATTGAAAGAGGTTTTCGTCCATAACAGACCCATTAACAAAATCCTCTCTCGGTTTTCTAACATATATCACGTTTTTTGTAGTTTCGAAGGGATCACTAGACCTTATTTTCCAGGATTTCATGATTGAAAAGTTCATGGACAGTTAGTGGCTTAGATGCCACCTCATCAAATTCGACTTGGTGATCCATATCTCTGGCCATAACTCCAACTACATCATGATATTTTGATGCAAATAGGCTTGGAAAATTTTATATATATGTATTTGAAAGATACGCTTTATCTCTTTTATTGTTAGCAATTTGTAATGAAAGCTTTTCTAGAAATTTGTTTTTAGTTAGTTTGTCTTTTCTATAAAGACACTTTCAGAAGAATGAAAAAGGTTTGGTTTTTATTTTAAACATTATCATTCTGGTGTATTTGAGTAGATCTTAAATATATTATAGTTTTTATGAGCATTTGTAAAAAATTCATGTGTAGTAGTTCCCTGTATTTTTTCTCTTTGTTTTTGAAAACTTTTCTTCATGCCTAGAAATTTCAGTTTATGAGATCTCTATTCATTTATGCTCTTTCTCATCATTCTTAGCCATTAGGATTTTTTACCTCGATCAGCTATAATTTTTTCTTGCTTTAGTTATATTCTTCTAAACTCTCAATTTGTCAAAGGATTTTTTGCTATCATGATTTTTGTATCCTGCTCATTAGATTTGTAGTTTTTTTTTAATATAGAATTGGACTCCATGCTCAATTGTGTGTTTTGTAAACAGCCCAACCAAATTTTTTCTTATGAATTAAATCTGGTCATAGAGTTTTAAATTTGAAACCTTATACTATAGTGACCTTTGGGTAGTTTTGTTTTAGGGAGAGATCCTTCTCTAGGTAGAAGGGTCATCTTTTCAGCCTAAAAGAGGTTTGAGGTTACATTAAGGGTTTTCCCGTAGCTAGGTTTTTCCCTAAGTGATAACACACCCAAAGGGATCATCCCTGCTATCTCATTTCAAATCCTAAACCCAAAGGTGTTGAGGATAATTTACTGTGTGACCTCCCATAGTGAGGTTCTTATCCAACAGGTAATCGACCAATTGAGCTAACCCTCGAGGCTAGAGAGAACAAATTTCCTCTGCCAAGATTTGAACTCATGACCTCTTGCACTCTATTTTTTTGATTTACCATTAGACCATATGATTTCTTTATTAACGAGTATGCTAACTTAATTTTTGATACTAGTGATTTAGTTTGTGAAATCTAGCGTTTGCATAAAATCCCTATTAGAGATTGATATTCTAGGACATGATGATATTGTTTTCTATTATTGATATGATTTAGCTTTGATGATAAAATATACTGTTTGAAACAAACCCTAGTAGAGTTTGACATGCAAATTATAAAATAATATTTTTGAAACCTTAAATTTGTGTCAAAGATGGAATCTAGGGTTTGTGATAAAACCGTAGCAAGTTGTTGAAAAATAAAAGATATTACCATTAGGGGAATTTTGAGGTCTAAAATGGGCCTCCTAAGAAAAATGTACAACTTAAATAAAATTTATAAGAACCAATAAGATTCAAGATGATAATGTCAGCCATGGGGGATGATTCACCATTTTTGGAGTAAAAAAGTAAAAAGGATAAAAAATAATAAAATAATAAAATTATTTTTTCAACTTGTATTTTCAAATTATCTCCCTAATGTTTTACTCAAATTTCGATCAGGAGTACTTGTTGTATGCAAAATTTAATTCCTCATCCAAATACTACCCATGTTGCATACTTTCGATCAACCCTGCTACACGAAAAATGAGAAATACATGAAAAAACGTGATTGCAATCACGTTTTTCATGTATTTCTCATTTTTCGTGTAGAAGGGTCCATCGAAAGTATGCAGCATGGGTACTCCTTGGATGAGGAATCAATCACGTTTTTTCATGTGTTTATCATTTTTCGTGTAGCAGGGTCGATCGAAAGTATGCAACATGGGTACTCCCTGGATGAGGAATCCAATTATGCATCCAACGAGTGTTTCCTCTTGAAATTGAGTAAATCCATATGGATATTGTAACAACTCTACTTACCCAAAAAAAAAAAGTCTATTTATAGTAATTCTGGTAATGCTTAGAATTCTTTTACGATAATTTCATCATTGAACATTTCCAATAGCAGTACGACCTTACAGATTGTCATTGTTTAATGTATTTTCTTTCATTACCTCTATTTGTTCCTTTAATTCCACATTTTAAATTTATAAACTACATCCATTACCATGAATTTTTTTTAGGTGATCTATTCCATTTATTTAACAAGGAATTCCTCTTCCTTTGACTTGTATACACATTTTTTTTAGGAACTTTGAACTAATGTATACCTTACTAATTTTAATTCTTATTCTTAATTGATTAGGAGATCAAGTCTCTTGTAGAAAAATGCTCAAAAATGAATTTGCTCAGAATTGGTCCAAACTAGATCGACTGGAAATAGCTCGGAAAAACGATCCTGTAGACGTGAACGGCACTGAAATCCGACGTCGTATGAGGAAGATATTCAATTTTAAAGTTTTCCAATTTCAGTAAAAGGAAGGCCAAAATTTGACTTTAGAAAAAAAAATATTTTTATTAAAAAAAGAATATTCCACAGAATATTCTGGTAATATTTCGTGGAATATTCCACAGAATATTCTACGAAATATTTCGCAGGCAACCAATGAACAGGCGCCACGTGGCTAGCCCGAAGGCCACCACGTGGCCCCAAGGTCAAATGGAAATGGCATATTAAAATTTGTTTTGGGACGCGGCAAGATTCGAACCGAGGTCGAGTTGGAAGCAGCAGAGAGGCCCGACCAACGGGCTACGTCGGCATTTCTTGTTATATATTGCAAAATAATATGCATTTAAACGTTGTTATGTATGGGCGGGCCCGAAACTGTGGGTCATGGTCACATGACGTAGTGCCCGGAGCAGAGATTCATTAAAACCTATGGTTACAAACATTAATATATGTCGTGTTTAACGTAGGTTGGTTCAACCAACTTTGACGGGTGCAGTCCCATGGGGATTATCCTTAGCCCCCTCATTTCGGCGGGAATTTTGGCAGCCTCCGCCTGTTTTGGCGCTTCTCCCTAATTTAGTGGCCTTTTCTGCAGTTACTCCACAATTAGTGGAGGGATTTTAGCCCTAACTGGGAAAACTTCAGTTAGCCATAACTTTGGATAGGGAAGTCCATTTGGGACGATTTGTTTTTTGATTTTGGGGTATTGAAGCATTTTGGAGCTGTTGGGAGAGGTTGCAGAGCCATCAGGCCGTTCTATCAGTGATTTTACCAGCGATTTTGGTTGTGGAGCCATTAGGGCCTAATAGCTATGTTGGACTATACTTATCCATTGGAGGTGAATGAATAGTAGATTTATACTGATTTCAGCCTTCTGTTTCTGAATTTGCAGCTTATTTTTCCTTTTGATACTTTCTACACAGTGTAATTCATATTTTGAGCATTAATGAAAAAGGGAAAAGCCTAATTAGAGGCTTTTGGACCCAGCAGAGGTAGCCCAAGAGAGGGGTGAACTACTTAAACAAATGCTTACTGTTAAGCTGTGCATTTTTGCTGTTATATTTCAGATTATGATACATTAAAAAATAACTTTTCTTAAGTACACTTTTCCCAAGCATACTTATACAGTGAACAAAACTCATTAGTTTAACTTCAAACCACATTACTTCCTTTGCAGAATACTTGAACTTTCTTATTCACACATAAAATTTTGGTTAATGAATACTTTGCACATAAACAAATACTTTCATTGATCGGATCTATTTCAGTGTTTACATTTTATTTCTTTAGACAGAGCCAGTTTGTGGGCCAGAAGCTTATGGTTTCATCCTTTCTAGTAAAGGCTAAATAACCAGTAAAAGCCCCCTATTGTCAATCTCTGTATGAGAAATACTTTGTTCTCACAATTTCAGATCAGTTTGGTATCAGAGCTCTAGGTTTTGCTTAAGATTTTGTGAAATTTGTGCAAGAAGATTGTGTTATTCTGCAAAATTTGATGCTTACTAGGCTGAAATTGAAAAGAGGGGAAGGTCAATTGGTTAGAGAACAAGTTAATCCTCAACCAAGGAGGGCTAGAGTGCCATTATATCCACCTTCCATTTCATCCTCATTAGCCTTAGAATTAGCCACAAACATGTCTTCCAGAGAAGGAGAAGTACATGAGGAAATGGATCCCAAGGAAGAAGAAATAGTCTTTAGAAAAGCTTTCTTGGACATGACTGAGATGGTTAGGATCCTATACCAGGAGAGAAATGATAGGATTGTTGGAGAAGGGTCTAGATACCAAAAGGAAGAAGGAGATTCTTCAGGAGGGAAGAAAGACAATGATGAGTCTAAGAAAGGGAATGGAGGAAATGGCGATCCACCATCTCCATCGTCATCCTCTTCCTCCACATCATCCTCTTCAACTTCTATTAATCAGTCACACAAAACAAAAACATCTCTTAAAAATCCTTTGTTAAAGCTTGATGTGAAGTTTGAGTTGCCGATGTTTAATGGTGATGTAAATGCAGAAAAACTGGATAACTGGATTAGACAGCTGGAATTCTATCTAAGGATTCAGAATGTGCATGATGATGAAACAAAAATCTAATTTTCCTCTTTGAGAATGGATGGAGCAGCTTTGGTTTGGTGGGAAGCCAAGACTAGGGAGGAAATTAAAAAGCATGGTAAGATAACTCTAACTTGGAATGAGTTTATTACAGCTATTAAGAAACAATTTTATCCTCTTGCTCATATTCAGAAAGAAATCATGAATTGGAAAAAATTTAGGCAACTTAAGGGTCAAAATGTGCAAGATTATACCCAAGAGTTTAGAAGGAGAGCACTTCTACTTGGAGTAGACTTACAAAGTCAAGACACCTTGTTGAAATACATAGGAGGTTTGCACAATTATCTACAAAATACTATTCTAATGTTCAATCCTACCATCTTAGATGAAGTCTATGTCCAGGCTACACATTTAGAAGCTAGAGGAAAGAATACTTTTGATGAGGATAGTAATTTCAAAAACAAAGGAAAGAAGAGAGTTGCAAATTCAAGAAAAGAAAAAGGAACGTTCTTTTGCAAGAACTGTTCAAAGACAAGTCATGATGAAGATCATTGTTGGAAGCTTCATCCTAAACTGAAACCAGAAAAATTCAAGAACAAAAACAAGACCAAAGAAAAAGAGAAAATTGTAGCAATAGTTGAGCAAGACTTAGGGTTAGACTCAGGAGATGAGACAAAAAGTATAGCCATGGTTTTAAAGAACATTAAGGGGAAAGAAGTGGTGCAAGACACAATTCCTATTTATAGCTCTATTCATGAAGAAAAGAGGAGGATAGAGCTCTTCCATGTGAGGGTAATTTCAAAACATACCAAAATTGACACACTATTTGACAGTGGGTCACAAGCGAATATTATATCTGAAGACTTGGTCAAGCAGCTTAAACTTGAGACCATTCCACATCCGAAGCCTTATCCACTTGGATGGATATGCAAGGATGCCAATTTGCAAGTGTCAAGAAAGTGCATATTGCACTTTGCAAGAACTACACATTTTATTGACACAAAAATGTGGTGCAATAACTGAAACTTGATGTGGTGCCGCTTAATATCTCAGGTATTGTTTTGGGAAGTCCTTATTTATTTGACAGGAAGGTTATCTTTCATCGCCATGAAAACAAGTATCACTTGTTCAAATATGGTAAAGAGTACATTGTGAGAGCTCACAAGAAGAAGCTGGAATCTTCTTTACTCAATGCAAGTCAATTGAAAAGACTGGTTAATGCAAGTCAAAGTCTAACTTTGTTAATGTTGAAACGACCAGATTTTGAGCATTCGCCTTTTTATGATGTTGCTAATGATTTGTCTCAGTTTAATAATAGTTTGTCTTTGAAAAAAGATGATGTTATGTTTCAAAAATTACCTTTTGGGTTAGCCAATGCAGAGAATGAAGTGTCAAAGCTAAGCAGTGCAAGCAAGAAGGACACACCATTCAGCATGGGAAAAATTTGGTTTCAGAATGGTAGAATTCGCCATGGGAACAGTTTGCAAGGTGAAGGTTATTTTAAGTCTTTCTGGAAGTTTGATCAGTGTAGAAAAAGTTTTTTTTCTGCAAATTACAATTGTTGTTCCGCAAATTTTAATCATTTGCATCATGACTCCGTCAATCTTAGCAATGGTCGATCAGTTGATTCTAGAGACAAATTATCATTTTCTCAAAAGCTCCATTTGATGAAATCGGGTAGATTTCAGTTATTCAAGGGTGGAAGAGTAGAGAATCAATCTCCACATCATCAGTTTCAGTAATCAGAGCGCTTTTGGGGTCCAAAAGCTTCCCATTTGGGAGGTGTGATCAAGAGATCAAGTCTCTTGTAGAAAAATGCTCAAAAATGAAGTTGCTCAGAATTGGTCCAAACTAGATCTACTAGAAAGAGCTCGTAAAAACAATCCTGTAGACGTGAACGGCACTGAAAACCGACATCGTATGAGGAAGATATTCAGTTTTAAAGTTTGCCAATTTCAGTAAAAGGAAGGCCAAAATTTGACTTTAGAAAAAAAAATGTTTTTATTAAAAAAAGAATATTCCATAGAATATTCTAGGAATATTTTGTGGAATATTCCATAGAATATTCTACAGAATATTTTGCAGGCAACCAATGAATAGGCGCCACGTGGCCATCCCGGAGGCCGCCATGTGGCACCAAGGTCAAATGGAAATGGCATATTAAAATTTGTTTTGGGACGCGGCAGGATTGGAACTGAGGTCGGGTCGGAAGCAGCGGAGAGGCCCGACCAACGGGCTACATCGGCAGTTCTTGTTATATATTGCAAACAAATATGTATTTAAACGTTTTTATGTATGGGCGGGCCCGAAACTGTGGGTCATGGTCACACGACGTAGCGCCCGGAGTGGAGATTCATTAAAACCTATGGTTACAAACATTAATATATGTCGCGTTTAACGTAGGTTGGTTCAACCAACTTCGACGGGTGCGATCCCATGGGGCTTATCCTTAGCCCCCTCATTTCGGCAGGAATTTTGGCGCCCTCCGCCTGTTTTGGCGCTTCTCCCTAATTTAGTGGCCTTATCTGCAGTTACTCCACAATTAGTGGAGGGATTTTAGCCCTAACTGGGCAAACTTCAGTTAGCCATAACTTTGGCTAGGGAAGTCCATTTGGGACGAATTTTTTTTTTTTTTTGGGTATTGAAGAATTCTGGAGATGTTGGGAGAGGTTTCAGGGCCATCAGGGCGTTTTATCAGTGATTTTACCAGAAATTTCGGTTGTGGAGCCACTGGGGCCTAATGAAAGATCATTTGTGTTGGACTAAACTTATCCATTGGAGGTGAATGAATAGTCAATTTATACTGATTTCAGCCTTCTGTTTCTAAATTTGTAGCTTATTTTTCCTTTTGAGGCTTTCTACAGAGTGTAATTCATATTTTGAGCATTAATGAAAAAGGGAAAAGCCTAATTAGAGGCTTTTGGACCCAGCAGAGGTAGCCCAAGAGAGGGGTGAACTGCTTAAAAAAATGCTTACTATTATGCTCTGCATTTTTGTTGTTATATTTCATATTATGCTACATTAAACAGTAACTTTTCTTAAGTACACTTTTCCCAAGCAGACTTATACAGTGAACAAAACTCATTAGTTTAACTTCAAACCACATTACTTCCTTTGCAGAATACTTGAAATTGCTTATTCACACATAAAATTTTGATTAATGAATACTTTACACATAAAAAAATAATTTCATTGATCGGATCTATTTCAGTGTTTACATTTTATTTCTTTAGGCAAATCCAGTTTGTGGGCCAGAAGCTTCTGGTTTCATCCTTTCCAGTAAAGGTGAAATAACCAGTAAAATCACCCTACTGTCAATCTCTGTATGAGAAATACTTTGTTCTCACAATTTCAGATCATTAATAGGATCAAAAATTATTTTAATTATATGCTTGGAATAGACCTTCATCTTTGATATACAAAAGTATATATAATATTTCTTATGAGTTAATTTACAACTATATATATATATATATATATATATATATATATATATATATACATTACACACACACACACACACACATATACCCTTTATATTCTACCCTAATACATATATGGACTTTCAACGAATCCATATACATTACAACTCCTTGTAATTTTCCCTGAAATTTTTTTGTCCTACCTAACCATACACATACATAAGGAGAGGTGGGATATATATAATATATTAGCATCATTTGTTTTAACGTAAGGTAGGATCATACTACAGACATTTACAAAGGTTGAAATGATTTCATGTAACATTTTAATTCATATGCTACCCTATAGAATAGTCATTAGACCTTATCCAACGATTTGACATATTATAATAGTGTGGATTAATACGTTTCAGACTTGTAACATTCAGAATTAATGACTGATGGTATTTTCACTATACTTTATTTACTACTTATCATTCTGAGATTTCAACCCATTTATTAGCAGTACCTTCGCACCTGAAGGTCACATGGGCCTCATACTGTTGAAGATACGTGTATGGTAGATCTCGTCTTGCCTAGACAATGTAGATTGATTCTAGGTTTTTCAATACACTGAATGACTAGGTTTTTTATTCTATTGTTTCATTTGTGCATTTCCTTTTTTCAAGTTTCCTCTGGTGTGAGCCATACATAGTGAAATTTTCTCCATGGTTTTTACGATTGGGTTCAGAGAATTTCAAGCGAGATAGGTTTTCTCACCTCGTCCATATGTATCCGCCCTTCGTGAACTTACTGGAGTCAAACCGAATGTCTTTCTTCAGCTTCTGCGATTTACAATCGTCTTTTAGGTAAGAAACCCCACAATTTTTCTCTGTTTCATACTTTTACTCTCTGTGGGTTCTATTCCGCATCTCTTTAACTGTATTTTAGTTATGACGAGAGTTCATTATAGTTCTGGCATTTTTATTAATATTTATATCATTTGTAGGTTTATATTTATTTGGATTCTTGTCGAGTAACCAATTGTTTCTCCTGAATTGTTTCTCAAGGATCCCTACGGCCGGAGCAGAGGTAACGACCTTACTCTTTACGCCCTTGTTCCACCAATGTAATTTCACTCATTCGTATACAAGGTTCAACTCAGTCTTGAGATTTAGTTTCTTGAAATTATAATTTGGTATTCGTAATATATGAATTTTCACATTTCATGAAATTAACTACTGAGTTTCAGCTGCAAATATATTTCGTTTGTTTTTCCATTCCCAATTCATATGGTTAGAAAAGGGATTTTCCCCCAATTTTCTCAATTAGACCCATATGTATTCGGTTCTTTATATTAGTTATTTTAATTGTATTTATGTTCTTTCCTAATTTGTGGATTTTCCATAATTTATATACGTTTTGTATTAACCCAGAAAATTTGTAATGATTGACATTCTATTATGATTTTACCAATAACGTGTAAGTAGTATGAATTTTCCCAATTTTTTATTCTTGCAGTTTTAGTTTAACAAGACTGTATATCAATTTCTTCACAGAGTTAAGTTTTCTCTGGTTGATACATTTTTGTCTTTGAAATGTAATAATTAAGCTACTTTATGCAATTAATAACTATAATATAAGTATATGATTCCAACTTCCACGGTCTCATACTTCTCTGTCATCGATTTTTCCATTTCTCAATTAGTTCCATTTACTTTATACATATGTACAATTGAACTCGGTTTCCCTTGACAATGAGGCTTTCATGGGACGAGAATGCCTCTTCTGCTTACTCCACTGAGAGTTTTCCTTCACCTCTGTATTGGTAAGATTTATTTATTTTTGTATTATTGCACTCATAACTGGAAATTAGAATTTACTTATCCTGGAATTCGTAGTATATATGAGAACATGGGGTTTGAAAAAGATAAAATGTGTATCTTATCTGTAATATATTTCTTGAAGATTTCAACTAATTTCCTTTCACATTAATTTCCAAAGTTACATTGTTTTGGATAACGAACTATTTTATTTCCTCCTTTTTAATACGTTTTAATATATCTCTGTATAACTATATAGAATATAAAAATGGTTTTTCATATATACATTAAACCATGTATAATAGTAATTTAGCTATTGTAATATGATACAATTCTGAAATTTATTTTATCTATGTTTTCCATATTAGAATTGGATTGTTACTTCATCTTACTCATTTCAATTTGAGTTGTTCAATTTTTAGAATGTAATTAAAATTCATAATTATAATTGTAGTCTTCTGCAACTAATTCTGGAAAATCTCTTTTCCATATCTGCATAACTTCCTCAACTATTTCAATTTCGGCAGTATGAGGATACAACTATATCCTCGGGTCAGTATAGATGCTTCAATTTCTTTCTGTTTTTAATTTCAATCTTGAATTTACGTTTTTTCTGTACACCTTATTGTATTCATGTACTTACAATTTTATTTCTGATATATATAGGAGGAACTTCCTCTTTGATTACATTTATATAGGTATTACTTTTATTATTATTACTTGGACAATTTATCTGTCTTTACCTATTTCTTTTCAACTGAGATAATTTTATTCTAACATTGGTGTCTATGCTTGTTTTTTTTTTTTTTCCAAAAGAAAAAATCAAACTTTTTATTAAGTATATAGAAGGTTACATAGTATATGCATGTGGCATTCAATGAACTGCATGTTTTCATTTTTTTGGAGAAAGGAAAAAACATGGAGTTGCATCGTTTTGGAAGAAAAAACGTTATTAACGGTTTCCCCTCAACCCTTTCAAAAAGATCAAAGAGAGTGCATTTGCTTCAACCCTCGGGCTTCCCTATAATATAGGGAAAAAACCGCCCTAAATAGGGGTGAAAAGTAGACATTTTTCTAAGCTTTTCCAAAAATAACACCTGGGTGGTAGACACCCTTTCAGATGTGGAGAGTTTAAGAAATAAAGACAAAAAATGCCCCCACATTTTCTCTCAGATCTCCTCTTAAGAGGAAACAATCCAAAACAGAGATGGTGGGGTTTAAAGTATAGATCAGTACTATTGAAAAAGTTACATAAAAAGTTGGTACATTCAGTTAAGAGAAAGATAACCATAATAAACAAAAAAAAAAAGATTGGATGTGGTTTCTTTTTAGCGAGAAAAAAGAGGTTGTTCCATGGTTCGAACCAGCTCTCCGTCAAACTCTTTTGCTACCCATAACCCCAAATCTTGATGAACGCCCTCCTTAGAAAGGAGGTCGACATCATTGATTAGTGTCTATGCTTGTTAAAGGTGTGTTATATTTCATTTAATTTCCATTACAATTCTTTATGATCAAATGTCAGAAGATCTGACGACACCTTTCACCTATTTCTATGTTGGTCATTCGAACATAGGGGTTTCCACAACCTCTCTATCCCATTTACCAATTTCACCTCCATACTTTGTAGTTGAATTTTGATATATGACTCAATCATTTTGTAATTAAACTATTGTAATTTTTATCTTTGACTGGTTTGTAAGGTGGTGTTATCCTCATCTCCAAAATAGGATTTTTTCTAATAGGGATAGTTATATGTAATTCCAAATTTTAATATATTTTTATTCCTTAAAATGTTTAATCTTGTATGATGAAATATTACTCTGCATAAATAGAAGGTTTTTTCAAATTTATAGTAGTGTCTTCTTCTATTTAAATTTACATCTGAATTGCATATGCATCATTCTAATATGTGTTTATATTAATTCTAGTTATCTAAACTATATTTTGTTTAGACTTTCTTATCTTTTCAATAACTGACTGTATGTGTTATGGTTGAATTATATTGGTTTCTTGGTACATATACTGAAATTGTTCAAGTGGACTTAACAACAGATTTAGACCCTTACCCAGGGTTTAGAGATTATGTATGTTGGTCCCTAATATTCAGTTTAGTCTATGCAACCATACAGAAAGATTAATTGCACCCATCTATGGTTAATCTTTGCTAAATGCATATGACACTTATTTATTTTTTAACTCAGCACAGACTATTACACAAGATTTATAAAATAATTGTACAAAACTTTCAGCCATAATTTTTAAAAATATAACCCTTTCGAACTACATCAGAATCATATAAAGTATAATAGCAATATAAGAAATAAAACTTCACAGAATGTGCATACCAATCTGGTAAAAACTATTTGCCTCCTATTAGGACTCTATAATGTACCTTTTTTACCATACATTTTACTATCATTCCACTCTTTTCCAGTCCATATTTAAAGCCTATATTATCACTTTCATTCATTCTTCCAAAGGTATATAACATTCTTCTCATTACTATACGTTTAACTTGTTTTACATATAATTTTACATTACTTTCATATTTAATCATTAAATCGAAGATATATAGTTTCTGAGACAGTTTGAAGACTGCAGATAATCTATCATGGTTGTCTGAAGATCACGTTGCTGAAACAGTCAACATGGTACGCAAATCCCGTTGCTGAAACAGCCCATGATTTGCGATTTTGAAGCAGTATTTCAGGCACAATAGCAACAGGAAAGATAAGTAAGGACGTTGTTACAGTGGTCGTAACAACTGCACCTTGAAGCCAGTACTATCGTAACCATTGTAACAGCATTTGCTATGGAAGAACAGAAAGGTCCTATTTCAGTATAAAAGATTAGATTGGATTAAAAATAGGATTTCTATAATGTAATCAATTGTAATAGATGTCTCCTCTTTAAAAAAAGGAGACATCAACATTAGAAATGAGGGGAGAGTACGGGAATTTTACTTTTGAAATAGAGAAGGAACGTGAATCCTTTGTAATATGTACTTTCGACAGATGAATAAAGTTTTTTCTGAGCATTTCATTTTAATTCCTTCTTCTGGGAAATCTTGTGAGAAGGAAAGGGCCCGCCTTATTCACAAGATTCACCCATTTATTTTCGTAGTTTGTTAACTGTTCTTTTTCATTTATGCCTTGTTAAACTCTGTTTGCTGAAATCATCTATGCAGTATTGGAACTCTGTTATTTATTGTTGAAACTCTATTTCCGTTACTTGTTGCATTGTTTTCATCCAATTCATTCCTAGGTAATTGTGGATTATTTTAATTGGTAATCTTGTTTACAGAATGAATTTGTGAAAGCTTGGTAAGCAGAAATAGGTGTTGAAGATTCCTACTTGGGGAATAGGGTCATGTTCTCTGTTATAGCATAATTGGTCTTTCCTTTTGCAGATTGGTTTACTTTCCTAGATTGTTGTCTTTTTAATGTAATCTAGGATTCTTTTGATGATTGTCTGCAATAGAAATATTGTCTTCGCTTTAACTCAAGTAGACTTCAATTTGTTGAAGCAAGGTGTGATTAGTGTAAATTTTACTACAACATTTCATTTCTTTTGAGATTGAGCATATACAGTGTGTGATTGCCTTTGAAATAAACAGACTTCCCTGGGTTGACAATTTATGTAGCACTTGATTGTTTAAATCAATAAGCAATTAAAGTGACCAACATTTTGGCGCCATTGCCGAGGAAGGCAATTATAGATTTCAAAAGTATTGATGTTTTTCTTCCAGATGTATGAGAGGACGTGGAACCCATAAGAAAACTAACCGTACAGGTGGCAAGGGCAAAGGAAAGGGAGGAAGAAAGACCTTTATTGACAAGATCGTATCAAAAGTTGAATCTTCTCAGAGACTAAGCTCTCCAAGGCCAAAGCCTCAACACTCCCCTCAATCAAATTATGAAACAGAAGAATTTGTGAGCCTTGAGAACGTTGAGAAACTGGCAGGAAGTGTTGAAGAACCAGTAGGATACGTTGAAGAACCAGTAGAAAGTGTTGAAGATCCATTAGAAAGCATTGAAGAGCCATTATAAAACGTTGAGGAATCAGTAGGAAACGTTGAAAAGCCGGTGGAAAACATTGAGGAGCCAGTAGAAAACATTGAGGATTGAGCAAGTGCAGTAGGAGATCAAACAATGGAAGGGAACAATGAAGGATTCTTCGGTGGAGGACAAGTAGATCCTGAAGGAGAGGGAAAAGATGATAATTCTCACTCTACCTTGGGATTTCCTATTGGTGATCTCCCTAGAGGAGCAACTCCCATGAAGAATATCCCACTTTCAGCCTTACATAACTTCCATGGTTTATCTTCTAAAGATCTTGACGAATTTATTTTTGAATTTGATATATTATGCAGAAGTTATGATTATGTTACTAATGCCCAAAAGTTGAAGCTATTTCCAGCAACACTAAAAGGAAATGCACTAAGGTGGTTCATGAGTCTTGGAGGCCATGTAATCACAACATGGGAACAGATGAAACAGAATTTTTTTCTTAAATATCAAGACTACTACCGGACAAGAGAAAAAAGAGAGGAACTATTTAAGATGGTACAAAAGGAGGACGAAAATCTGGAGGACTTTGTGGAAAGACTACAATACAACTTGCAGAGATCCAATCATCCCGATGTAAGTAAAGATATTCTTAAAACAATATTACTGAAAGGGGTGAGGGATGACTGTTTATATATGCTAAATATGGACTGGAAAAGAGTGGAATGATAGTAAAATGTATGGTCAAACTAAGAGTTCTTTTGCTTCACAGATTGACACCTTGCAGGTTAAGAAGAAACAAGCCGAAGCAGAAGCAGCTTTGGCTGTCTTTTGCCCCAAATGCAGAGATAAACACCCACTAAGGGAATGCCCATTGGACAAGGTTCCAATTTGCACCCTTTGTGAGAAAGATCATGAAACACAACAATGCCCTTCTTTACCAGGAATAAAAGCAGCATTGCAACCAACCGATTAAAAAGCTGAAGCAGTCTATCTACTGACACAGAGAAGGCAATGGCAACCACGAGGACAAGGTATGAACTCTAATATGCCATTTAAATCTTCTAATCGTTGGAAAAATTATCCTCCCTTTATTCAATCAAATTACCCTCTCTTTAACCAAATGCAATACCCGCCCTTCGATCAAATGAATTACCCACCCATGCAACAAACAAACCCTCCCTTTGTAGATCCTGCGATGTGGACTCCTTGGCCTCCACAACAACAATCTTACTTTAACCAATGGAATTCAAATTGGAGGGGTCAACAACTCCCGTTCCCAAATCAATTTCCTCAATTTCAGCAACCACTTCCATCAGGTGCTCCACCAAATAATCAAATGATGAGAACCCAGCTACCTATACAACCAAATCCTAACCCAAATAATAAAGCTGTGCAAGTTATTGATATTCAAAACCAGCCTATATTTCTTGTTTTCCCTGCACAATGTAATGACATTCATTTACAATCTGGGAAAATAGTTGAACCCATTATCGATGATGTTACCTCTTCCGATTATGACAAAGAAGAAACTGAAAAACGTGATTCACATAAAGAGGTACAACCACCCTCTAATAAGGGTGTTGAAACAGCAGAGCCACCATTCCCTGAGCGTTTATTTTTAACTAGAATGCCTGAGCCAGCTGCTTTTAATCTTCTAGGGGAATTGCAGAATCTTTATGTTAAAATTCCACTTTTACAGGCACTAAGAGATGTACCAATTTATGCTAGAATGATGAGAGATATTTGTGTTAAGAAACCCGGTAGGAAAGCTAAAGATCCTTTTACAATCCATGTTATGAGTGATCTATCTGCCCTCCAGTTAAATATGGTGACCCCGACCATCCTACTGTGACAGTCCAAATCAGTAAAATAATAATCCCTCAAGTTCTGGTAGATATAGGTGTTGTTATAAACATTATGACTCTTGAAACTTCACAATTGCTACAGCTAAAGAACGTAATCAAAGATACACCAACCATTCTAGAGTTAGCTGATTGCTCTACAATCAAACCAGAAGGATTTATTGAAGACCTAGTCATCTCATTTGAGTCCTGGAATTACCCAGTTGACTTTGTGGTGTTACAGACTAAAACAATGTTGGGGGGACATCCTTTAATTCTGGGAAGGCCCTGGTATGCTACAGCCAATGCCTTTATCAGTTGTAGATCTGGTTCAATGACAATTTCCAATCGATATGAAACTGAACAGCTTACTCTCTACCCTCACGCTACACCCATTATTAATAATGATAATTCTGTATGGATGGACTATGATGATCATGCTATTCAACCTATTTTGACTATCGGACAAGCTTTAAGCCTTAAAGATACCACTGAGGATGAGGTAATTAATAATTTTATTTGTGAACTTTCCTCAGTGATTCCGGAAACACATAATCAACTAGCTGCACTTTTGAAATCAGATACCCAGGAAAAGCTTAAACCTGAAGATCTTCCTCAAACATCAACCACCATCTCCTCTAAGAGCATAACAGTAGAAATTGAACTTGGAAAAACACTGAACATAAATTCCAATTTGACAGTTGCTGAAACATAGTAATTAATGAAGTTACTTCTTGAAATAAGGAAGCATTCGCATGGGACTATACAGATATGAAGGGAATATCTCTTGAATTATGTACTCACCGTATCTATATCAAGGAAGGTTGTCGACCAGTCTGTCAACCCCAACGACGAATGAACCCTAATTTAAGAGAAATTGTCAAAGAGGAACTTCAAAAATTGCTTAATGCAGGGTTTATATACCCTATATCTGACAGTGAATGGGTGTCCCCATTGGTAATAGTTCCTAATAAAAACGGGAAATGGAGAGTGTGTGTATATTATAGAGCCTTAAACAAAGCCACTCAAAAATACCACTTTCCTTTACCATTCATTGATCAGGTGTTAGATAGTTTGTCAGGGAAGAAATTATTCTCCTTTTTAGATGGGTTTAGTGGGTATAATCAAATCAGAATTGCACCCCAAGACCAAGATAAGACCACTTTTACTAGTCCTTGGGGAACTTTTGCCTATAGAGTTCTCCCATTTGGACTATGTAATGCACTAGCAACCTTTCAAAGGGCAGTTATAGGAATCTTTTCTGATATGTTGAATGACTCTATGGAAATCTTTATGGATGACTTTACCCCTTATGGTGTGTCTTTTGAAGATGCATTACAGAATCTTGAGAAAGTACTTAAACGTTGTATACAAGCTCACCTCTCCTTAAGCACCGAAAAATGTCATATGATGATAAGTGAAGGAGTATTGCTTGGACATTTTATTTCATCTTAAGGAATTCAATTAGATCCATCCAAAATACAAGTCATTCAGAACCTTCCTATTCCTAAAACACAAACAGATGTGAGAAGTTTCCTAGGACAAGCTGGATATTACAGGATATTTATTAAAAAAAATTCCAAAATAGCTTCTCCTTTGTTTGTGTTACTTATGAAAAATGTTGAATTTAAGTGGAATAATCTTTGCCAGGAGGCCTTTGTAGAACTCAAGCATCAGTTATCCACAGCTCCTATTTTGAGAGGACCTGATTGGGCACTTCCCTTTCATATATCTTCTGATGCTTCAGATACTGCAATTGGAGCTATCTTGGGACAAGAGGAAAACCATCTTCCTTATGCTATCATCTTTATTAGTAAGAATATGACTCCTGCTGAGCTTAATTACACAGTTACCGAAAAGGAATTTTTTGCAGTAATTTATGCTATTAATAAATTTCGACATTACATTACTGGTTACTCTACTTTTTTCCATACTGACCACTCAACTATCTAGTATCTAATGAACAAATCTGTCACAAATGCTTGAGTCACTAGACAGTTATTGTTATTACAAGAGTCTGATATTACAATTGTAGATCGACCAGGTAAAGAAAATGTTGCTGCTGATTTCCTTTCTCGATTAAAAACTAATGATAATATTCCAGTAGATTATTCCTTTCCTGATGAATATTTATTTGCAGTATCTATTCACTGACCATGGTATGCAGACATTGCCAATTATTTGGTTGTAGAGAAGTTACCATCATACCTATCACATCGAGAGAAAAGAAAAATCATTCAACAAAGTGCTCAGTATAGCTGGATAGACGGGTGTATTTTCTATACAGGACTTGATCATGAAATCCAGAGATGTATTAGAGAGGATGAGGTGTATGATATACTAAAAGCTTGTCATGATGGCCCTTGCGGAGGGCATTTTGATGATAAGAGAACAGCACATAAAATTTTTAGGATGGGTTATTATTGGCCCTCACTCTTTAAGGATGCAAAGAAATATGTTCAGGCTTGTGATAGATGTCAGAGAATGGGTCAACCTAATCATAGAGATGAAATGCCATTAAACCCCCAGGTAATACTTGAACCATTTGAAAGATGGGCCTTAGAATTTATAGGACCCATTAATCCTCCATCCAATCAAAGAGTTTATATATTATTCTGCACAGATTATATGACTAAATGGGTGGAGGCCAAAGCACTCCTTAGAGCTAATGAAGAAGTTGTCCTAGCTTTCCTATTTGAAGAAATCTTTGTTAGATTTGGAGTCCCTAGAGAGCTAGTTACAGATGGAGGACCTCCTTTCACTTCTCATGGTTTCAAAGCTACCCTTCAGAAATATCACATTCATCATAGAATGACTACACCATACCATCCCCAAGCCAATGGGCAGGTGGAGAGTACAAACAAAGTAATAGAATCCATTCTAACAAAAACAGTGAAGGAGAACCGAAAGGATTGGTCTCAAAGACTCCCTGAAGCACTATGGGCTTACAGAACTACCTGGAGAAATACTACAGGTTTTTCTCCCTATGAATTGGTTTATGGTAAAAGTGTTGTTTTTCCTGTGGAATTTGAAATTAAAACCTTAAGGACTAATTTTGCTGTTAACCTTGATTTGACTGATGCACAGACAGCTAGGTTGCAGCAGCTTCATGAATTGGATGAAAAAATATTAGATTCCATTCATCAGACAACTATGATCCAACAACAAAGAACAAAGTGGCATGATAAAATCATCAAGCATAAGCAGTTCCAAAAAGGTAATTGGGCTTTATTGTATGATTATCGGTTTGAAAACTTTCAAGGGAAGCTACGTACAAGATGGTTGGGACCCTACGAAATAGATATTTTTTTTGCCAATGGAACAGTAAGGCTTTTGACAATTGATGACTCTAAAACACCACTATTAGTAAATGGTCATCGGCTTCGTCTGTACCAGCGCCCTATTTCCAAAGAAGATTTTAAGGCCACTTGCATGACAGATGCACATTATCTCTTTCTAGGGGAGCCTTCTGCTCCTCACTGCATTTGATTGTTTTATGCATTGTATTTTTAGTATTAGAATTATATTTCTTAAACTAATAATCCCTGTCAAGGGCTGGCATGTTACAATTGATTATTTTGCAAATTCTTCATTAAGGAAAGGCTTACCAAGGAAGGAAAATTTCACCACAAGAAGATCCAAGCTTCATTTTGAGAAGCATTGCTTCTCTCACTTCAAATCATCTCTCCATCTTCGAGTAACATTTCATCATCCATTCCCTTCATTCCCTTTTCCCTTTTCATATCATTTTCCCTATTTTTCCCATTGCTGAAACACCATTTTTCAGCAAATATCTTCCCCATTTTTCATATTGCTGAAACACTATTCCTCATCAAATAATTTCCCCATTTTCCCACTACTAAAACATCAGTCCTCAGCAACACTTTCCCTATTTTTCCATTGCTGAAACACCACTTTTCAGCAACATTTCATCCATTTTTCCCATTTCTAAAACATCATTTCTTTCTGTCATGAAATCATCTTCTTCGGTTCTTTCATTTCCACTTCTCCTTTTTTTTATGCTACTCCTGTCCTTTCACTGTCTTCTCCTATGATAAAACAAATCTATAATATAATCTCCCTCATGTTTCAAAAAGCTTCTAAAGTTCTTCCATGACCATTGAGCCATTATAAACAAGCACTATATTTTTCGAACTACAAATCAAAGGTAAACATGAGGTATGTAAATTTTATATGTAAGTACAATTAAACTATGGTTTAAAAAGAAGATTTCGTTTATTATGACCACAATCTCCACACACTTAAACACATCATTTCAGCCGTAGTTGGGGGGAATATCGAAATTATATGCCATCATTTCACAACATGCCAATTACCGTCATTTTTTCTACCCATTACTTCGCCTCTTCACCGTTACTCCATGTTCTCATTCGCAAAGTTTACTCTGTTTGAATTCTGGTAGCTTCACTCTTTGACTCTGCATTTTACCAAAGTTGGTTAAGTATGGGAGGACCTACTATTCGACATGAGCCCAGCTCGATAGCCCTGCTTGAATTATTCCTAGAGGTGTATTAGATTTTTCAACAGGCAGGCTGGGTAGGATATTTTCAGAGACTTCAAGAGTTTGATCCACAACAGGTCCTTGAATTTGCACAAAAGCTTCAGGAAGATCATTCTACTGTCCAGGGAGTCCGAATTCCAGTCTCAGAGGACGACATAGCACAAGTTTCAGGTCTATCGGTCACTGGTACTTGATGGTTTAGTCGAAAGCATATCATTTTGAATGCACAACAGGATTTTCTTCTACCAGGAGAACAAGTCGAGCTTAAAGGCCGGGGTGTCGGACTCCACTCATTGTCGCCTCCTTGGCCAAAAGTTGCTAAATTCGTTAAACATTACCTCACTTGTGAAGGTCGCTACCAGGTAGTCTACCAGTATGATTTTGTCTTATTAAACCATTTACGACACGGTAGACTAGTGAAAATTCCTTACTATTTACTTGGATGCATTAGAAATATGTCATATTATTGTAGACGGGTAAAAACTCCACTCCTTTCCCTCACCCATCACCGCCTTGTTCAGCTACTATTTCAGAGGGGTTTTTCTCAAAAAAACCCTCCTCTAAACAACCCACCCCTAGACCCTGAGCAAGCTGCTGAAATTCCTCAAGAAGCTACTGAAAATACTCAAGAAATTTCTGAAAGTTTCCACGAGCAGCAACCAGAGAATATCCCTGACCCTCCACCAATTCCATCCACAGAGCCAACTAATCCAATTAACCTTTCTTCAAGTCCATCTCACCACTTAGCAGAATCATCTGATCCTACTATCTATATTCCCAGTGATGACTCTCAGGCCGATACACCACCATCTTCCTCTATTCGTAAAAGGAAAAGACAAATCACAACCGCCTCCCTACCAAAAAGACAAACAAGGGTCGCAAATAAAGCAGCTACCTCCTCTAATAGCCCTTCTCCTTGGGAAAAATCCTCTCATAAAAGGAAAAAGCAAACTACTACTTTTTCTACCTTCTCACCTAGGAGATGAATGAGGACGTCTACTGAAGCAGCAACCATTCCTACTACCCCTGACCCCGCAACCATTTTGTTAAAACTCCACACATCACCACCCTTCCAAACCCCAGAATTATTACCTGTATCACCCTGTGGAACTGAAACACAAGAAACAGATGCCCAGGGTAATATGACATCATTTTCTACAGAACAAGTAGTTGTCACACAAGAACCAACTACTCAGTCAGTAGTTGTCCCATAAGAACCAGCTACTCAATCAGTAGCTGAAACATTAGAACCAGCTGCCGATGTACAAAAACTAGACACCCAAGATGCTACTTATTCAGTAGCTGCCACAAAGGAACCATCTCTAGCCGTCACACAAGAACCAGCTACAGCTAAAACACAGCAATCAATTCCTGAGAATGCAACTGATACACAAATCCCAGTCACTTTGGCTTCCCTTTTACAGGAAAATGAGTTTCTAAGATCAGAATTGGAAACCTATAAGCAAGCACTGGCGACAGCAAAGGAAGCCTATGATAGGGAGCTCAATTTTTATACCCTGGCCCATACAGCATCCATGGCAGACAAACATACAGAAAATGATCCATATAAGGAATATTTGTGCAGCCAATGTGGAAACATCTATCAGAAAGCAGGATATAAGATAGTTCAAGTCCCAATGCCAGGAGCATCTACATCTTCTACAGTCAAAGAGGAATGCCCTATTGTTACACAAGAACTAGTAGGGCCTTCAAAAATTTCAGAAAAAGAAGTTGATGTACAAGTATCCTATCTTACTGTAACTGATTCTGCTACTCAAACTATACCTCGGCCTACCACTTGCAATACTGGAACACAAACTTAACCATGGAATGAGCAGCAAATAATGAATAAATGGAAGAAATAATATTCCATTTCGCAAGATAAAATCATGCAGCAGCACAAATTAGTTTGGCAGAATCATATATATTCTAACTGGGAGATCTTGGAGCAAACACTCCAGCAATCTAGAGTTTACAAGAAGGAAAATAAAGAGCTAAAAGGAAAATTTCTCATAATGTTTGAACCGGTACAAAAATTATTGGCTACTAGGAAACCATCTCTAAATTACTCTTTATTTCTCTCAAAACGCCTTGTTTACTTTTAGTTGAAAGCAGTCAAAGATGGAAGACCCCATGAGGTGCTTACATCCGAACAGTTTGTGAAAATATTTGCAAAAGCATCCACTAGTGATCATCACTTACTATGTGATTTGTACCTTCACAATGAAGCCATCCCTGAAAACAGAAAGATTAATATTAACCCTCTTGTTGGCGACATTCAGATCAGGGCATTTGCCTCTTCCCTTGCTAATCAAATTACATGGCATATTGCTTTTCTTGCAACCAGGCATAATGAAGACAACCGTCTTCTCTGGATAAGGCCAGAACCAGAGAACCCCACCATCTTTGTGGCAGATTATTATCAATTTTTGAAGAAGCCAGGGATGACTGAACATATACGGCAATTACAGGCTTCAGTACTTCAGGACCGTCAATACTTTATCAGGGCCAAAGAAATTTTTGCTTTAAGAGAAAAAAATATGTTTTGGCAACAATCCTCTAAGGAGAAGCAGGAGTACAATCCTTTCAGTCCCACTAATCTCGAAACCGCATTCTCTAGAGTACCCAATTATATCATATGTGTTCAGCAATGTGTTGAAAAGTGGATAGGGTACCACTTTCATTTTCCTATTTTATGGATGCCAGCAGAAGAATATCATGCTCATCATAGATTGGCCAACAAGGATGAAGCAGCAGCCTGGAAAATTTTGCAAAGTGTGCAAGGATTCAGAGCTTTAACAGACAGCACCTTCCATAGCTATTGCCTAAGTAATTTGCATGCCAAAAGCCAGTATCCGGACTCTGACTCAGATTAAATTTGCCTGAGGACATGCAACCTTTTTAGTTGGGGGGGGTGTTAGGACTCTATAATGTACCTTTTTGACCATACATTTTACTATCATTCTACTCTTTTCCAGTCCATATTTAAAGCCTATATTGTCACTTTCATTCATTCTTCCAAAGGTATATAACATTCTTCTCTTTACTATACGTTTAACTTGTTTTACATATAATTTTACATTACTTTCATATTTAATCATTAAATAAAAGATATATAGTTGCTAAGACAGTTTGAAGACTACATATAATCTATCATGGTTGTCTAAAGACCGTGTTGCTGAAACAATCAACATGGTACGCAAATCCCGTTGCTGAAACAGCCCATGATTTGCGATTTTGAAGCAGTATTTCAGGCACGATAGCAACAGGAAAGATAAGTAAGGAAGCTGTTACACTAGCCATAACAACTACACCTTGAAGCCAGTACTATCGTAACCATTGTAACAGCATTTTCTATGGAAGAACAGAAAGGTCCTATTTCAGTATAGAAGATCAGATTGGATTAAAAATAGGATTTATATAATGTAATCAATTGTAATAGATGTCTCCTCTTTAAAAAAAGGAGACATCAGCATTAGAAATGAGGGGAGACTACGGGAGGTTTATTTTTGAAACAGAGAAGGAACGTGAATCCTTTGTAATATGTACTTTCGAAAGATGAATAAAAGTTTGTTCTGAGCATTTCATTTTAATTCCTTCTTCTAGGGAATCTTGTGAGAAGGAAAGGGCCCGCCTTCTTCACAAGATTCACCCATTTATTTCTATAGTTTGTTAACTGTTCTTTTTCATTTATGCCTTGTTAAACTCTGTTTGCTGAAATCATATATGCAGTATTGGAACTCTGTTATTTATTGTTGAAACTCCATTTCCGTTACTTGTTGCATTGTTTTCATACAATTCATTCCTAGGTAATTGTGGATTATTTTAATTGGTAATCTTGTTTACAGAATGAGTTTGTGAAATCTTGGTAATCAGAAATAGTTGCTAAATATTCCTACTTGGGGAATAGGGTCATGTCCTATATTATAGAATAATTGGTCTTTCCTTTTGCAGATTGGTTTCATTTCCTAGATTGTTGTCTTTTTAATGTAATCCAGGATTATTTTGATGATTGTCTGCAATATAAAGATTGTTTTCGTTGTAACTCAAGTAGACTTCAGTTTGTTGAAGAAAGGTGTGATTAGTGTAATTTTAACTACAAAATTTCATTTCTTTTGAGATTGAGCATATACAGTGTGTGATTGCCTTTGAAATAAATAGACTTCCCTGGGTTGACAATTTATGTAGCACTTGATTGTTTAAATCAATAAGCAATTAAAGTGACCAACACCTCCCAACCTTGAGATTAATTCACAGCTCCCCCCGAGCAGAGACCAATTCTTTCTCAGTGTAGACAACCCCTTGTCTAACTAGTAATAGCTTATTTAATCTTTCTTTCTCTCAGCATGTTTCCATAACTGCGTCCAGTTAATTTGGGATGTTGTTTTCTCTTAGTCTAGGCTTTGCTTTTGTTTTTTCCACAAAATCTTCTTTAAAACTAGATTTTCCTCTTTCTAGTTTTATTCTCACCTCATCTAACTAAATTTCTACTTTACTGAGGTATTTATTAGATTCTTATCTCCCATCTAATATTTTTATTTTATTTTATTTTCTCCAAGGATTTTTGGAGAATTTTGGGAAAGTCTTAGGATTCTCTTCCATCCTTATGGTTTTGAATCTTGGTCTCCAATTTACTCTAGTCTTTGCACAATAATAAAATTTCACATTTATTTATTTCAAAATAATACGTCCACATATAGTTTTCCCTTAGGTCCACTTTCCCTTTAGGATTATTAACTGTCTATTTAAAAGTAGAAAAATAACGATATTATGTATTCCCCCTCTAAAACAAAACATTGTCCTCAGTGTTGCAAGTATTTCTATTTATTCCTCAAACAATTATGGGTATTTCTCTTTCATCTCATCTTCTCGCTCCCAAGTAGCTTCCTCAAGCATAAAATTCTTCCACTACACTTTCACCTGAGCTACTATTCTATTCCGGAGCACAATTTCTTACCGCTCTAGTATAAGAAGTGGCTCTGGAAGAAATTCCCCTTCTATTTCCACTTGTATCACAGTCCAATCAATCACATGAGTAGAGTCATGTACATACTTTTTGAATAAGGAAACATGAAAAAAATTATGAGCCTTAATATGACTAGATAGAGCCAATTTGTAAGCTACTGGCCCCACTCTCTCCAAAACTTCAAATGTTCCACAGTAGCATGGTGCTAACTTAGCACAACTACCAGCATACAATGTACTTTTGTGAGGCTTAATCCTCAAATAAACATGGTTTCCCAATTTGAATTCTCTGTGAATTATTTTCTTGTCTGCATAAATATTTTGACAATCTTGAGCTACTTTAATATTTTGTTGAATTCTCTTCACAGTTTGTTCCATTTCATGTAGTGCATCTGGTCCAAGAATTAACTTGTCCTATGGTTGACTCCAGCTGAGCGGAGTATGGCATTTTCTGCCTTAAAATAATTCAAAAGGACTCATATTTATAGACGCTTAATAACTATTATTATAAGCAAACTCTGCCAAATGCAAAAAATATTCCCACCTTGTGGGTTTTTCCATCACATACATGTGTAGCATGTCTTGCAAAATATGATTGGTTCTTTCAGTTTTCCCATCTGTTTGAGGATGATAAGAGGTAGTAAATTTTAGCTTGGTACCCATTCCTCCAAACTTATTTTTCCAAAACACTAATGTGAATTTGGCATCTCTATCAGATATAACCATTTTTGGAATTCCATGTAGTTTAAAAATTTCTTTCATGAACATGTTGGCCACTTGTGTTGTGCCAAAAGTTGATTGCACTGGTAAAAAGTGTGTTGCTTTAGTTATAGTGTCCAATACCACCATTATAGAGTCATGTTGATACTTATTTCATGGAAATCTGATAATGAAGTCTATTGAAACCACTTCCCACTTCCATTCTGGAATAGGGAGAGGATTCAGTAGCCCTGTAGGATGTTGATGTTCTACTTTTACCTATTGGCATTCCAAACACCTTGCCAAATAATTAGCTACATATTTCTTCATGCCTGGCCAAAACATGTTTTTCCTCAATGTTGAAATCATCTTTTAATAACCAGGATGACCTGCATAAGTTCTCTTACGGTATTCATCTAAGATTTAATGTTTTAAAGATGTTACATTAGGAACATATTGTCTTTGCTTATAATAAATCAGTCCTTGTTGGTTTATGGTATATCCTACGATTTCAGTTTGTTGTAACTTTTCTTGCAATTTGATATATTGTTAATCTTGCATCAACACTCCATGAATCTGTTCTTCTACATCAAACTTTATACTACTCCCTGTTGGCATATGTTGTCCTTGATGGCAACCTACTTGATGAAGTTGATGGTAACCTACTTGATGAAATAAGATTGTTGGCAATGTGATACAATGTGTTGACTTTGTTGGAACCTGCCTGATGAAGTTGTCCTTGATGAAATCTGACTTGATGAGTTGTTGATGATGTATCTATGTGTTAAAAGGAAGGATGATGTATCTACAGATCAACTCAGAAGTAACAGAAGAAAGGAATTCCAGAAAGTGCCAGAGAAATGATAAATAATACATGTGACAAAGCATACGCGGGTTTGTTAAGGTGAAGTAGCGTATGCACGCGGAAAAGTACGTGCCAAGTCGCGTATGCCCTTTTGCGCTCCAAATTTAGAATACCAAGGGGTGTTACCATGGTATTGACCCATTGTATTGAGCGCTGGAATATCTATTTGATCCTGTCCAAGAATACCATTAGTATTTGAGTGGTTTTTACTCATGGTATTTGATAAAGGCTAAATCTATATAAGGAGAAGAAGATCGTGGTGCAAGGGTGTGCATGTGTCTGGGTATTGAATGAATACTTCACTTTGAAGTATATCTGCATGATTGAACTTTTTTCTTGATTGATAAATCTGAATATATGATGCACCCGTGGAAGTTTCAAAATCCTTAGATCTGATGATGATGAATCTCTAAGATGATCTGCAGAAGAAGAACTGGTGAAGATCTGGCACAAAGTCTGCTGAAGGTAATGAAGAAATCTGGGTAAGTTTATAGATCTGGTCTGTTCTGCAAAGCTTTCATTTACAGATCTATATGCGAGTTTGTTGTGGAAAAAGCGTGTGTATACGTGGATCTGATTAAGTAAAAGCGCGTATGGGAAGTTAGGGTATGCACAGATGTATACGCAGGTTCGTTTCATGAAAAGCGCATGTATACGCGGGTCTGATTAATTAAAAGCGTGTATGGTATTTGAACTAATGGCTACTCATGGTTGAATGTGTTTCTGCATATCTATTCTGAAGTCTGGGTAATCTCTAATATTCTTGTTACAATGGTTTCACTGTTCTGTTTGAAGCATTGGGCAAGGTATGTTTGTTGAAAAATGAAGGGTTGAGTTGAAGCTGTTTGATCCAGTGTGAAAATTGATGAAACGTGGTCTGCAGTGGTGCTGAGGATCAAGCCTTTAGTGAGGGGGTAGTGGCTCCCTTCCAGTAGTAGCTGGTAAACAAGAGCAGGGGGTAGTAGCTCCCTTCCAAGAGAGGCTGGTAAACGAGAGCAGGGGGTTGTAGCTCCCTTCCAGGAGAGGCTGGTAAACGAGAGAAGGTTGTGGCCTTCTGCAGGTGGGTGCCTGCGTGCTGGTATGAGTCTGCGCCAGTACATGGTTGTAAGAAGTTTTCTTTACATAATAAATATTGAAGACTGAGACGACGACAGTGGTGGTTTTCTCCCAAATTGGGTTTCCACCTTAAATCTTGGTGTTCATGTGTGTTGCTTATGTGTGATGATTTATTCTGTTCTTACTGCATCTGTTTACTACTTACTATACACCTGATGAATGAATTATGCAATGATCCAAGTTAAGAATTAAATGTAATAATTATATTTCTGGACATACGCGAGTTGTCTGAAGGATATCAGCGTGTATACGCGAGTTTTATTCAGTAAAGTAGCGTATGGGTTGTAGAGAAAGAAAATGTTAAAAAGATTTCATTCTGCACTAAATACTGATTCACCCCCCCCCCCCCCTCCCCCCCCCTCAGTATTTTTCCCAACAATTGGTATCAGAGCAGGTCCTTCTGAAAAAGCTTAACCGCTAGAAGGAAGATCAAGCAAGATGAGCAATCAAGAAGGAATAGCATCTATCAAGCCTCCGCTCTTTAACAGAAACAATTTAATCTTTTGTAAAATAAGGATGAGATCCTATCTTCAGTCTCTGGGAGCAGATGTATGGGCCATTGTTGAAGGAGGATGTCAATATCTAGCCACAGTACCAACAGATCCGATGGAAAAGAAGAATTATGAATGAAATGCAAAGGCAGTCAATGCTATAACAAGAAGTCTAACTGAATCTGAATTTTTCAAAGTCATGCAGCTGAATACAACAAAGGAAATGTGGGACAAAATCATTCTAAGTTATGAAGGTGATGCAAAGGTAAAAAGTTCAAAACTCCAAACTCTCAGAATTGAATATGAAAATTTGAAGATGCATAATGATGAGATTATTGCCAGTTTCTTTTTATGTCTTGATGATGTTGTAAATCGTATGAGAAATCTGGGAGAAACAATAACCGAATCTACTTTGGTTGAGAAAATTTTAAGATCTCTAACGACAAAATTTGAGTCAAAAGTTTCTGCTCTTGAAGAAAAACAGGATCTTCAAAATCTTACTGTGGTGCAACTTCATGGGATACTAACTGCATATGAAATGAGAAGAGGAGGACCATCTGAAGTCAAAGAAGCCATCTTTAGAGCTTCTACAAAAGGGAAAGAAGTGCAAGAAGTAGAAGGATCAGGATATATCTCAGAAGAAGATGAGGTAAATTTTGTAAAGAAACTTCAACTTGGCACAGGACGGTTCAAAGGTAAGCTTCCTTTCAAATGTTTTGATTTTGGAAGAGTTGGTCATTATGCTGCTAAGTGTCCTTATAAAGAAATATCTGCAAAAGGGAAAGAAGTAGCAAGAAGGAATAAGAACCGGTCTAGCACTAAAAAAAGTTACTATACTCGTGAAGATAGTGATGGGTTATCTGATAGTGAGGAAGAATGTGAACAAGATTTTAGACTTCTCATGGCATTTGAATCTAGAGAAGAAAATGATACTTTTTTGGATGCTCTAGAGGACAATGATTTTCTTGAAGAAAACAATCAACTCAAAATACACTTAGAAGAAAGTAAAATACTCTTAGAAGAAAGGAAAATAACCATAGAGACTCTGGAAAGGCAGTTTGAAGAAGCAAAGAAACACATTGAGAAATTAGAATGTGAAGTGGTAAGTCTAAGAAAATATTTTGAGAAAGAAAAGACTTTGAATCTTAGATTTGCTAAAGGATCTGAAACCTTAAATGAGATTATCAAGGTACAACGCTCTCCTCTTGTAAAGACAAGTCTTGGATATACCGGGGAATCTTCTCAGGCTTCAGCACCAAATTATCTAAAAGCAGCTACAGCCGGTTTACAAAATTATACCACTCAGCAAGGGAATAAAGAATCTTTACAGGTAAATCATGATCATCTCAATTCAAAGAACACTAACAGGAATATCTTTCAAAGAAACACCAATCAACAGGTAAATTCAAGTAGAATATTTCATGATCGCAGAATTTTCTTCTTCAATGGACAATGTTTCTCATGTCACAATTTTGGTCACAAAGTTGTTCAATGTGTTGCATATAAAACCATCATGAAAAGAGAAGCGAGAAAGAAAAGTATTGATATTGAAACAAAGAAGAATACCTATAACAATTTCTCTCCTCTTCTAAATGAAGTTGAATGTGCTTATTGCAATAACTTTGGGCATGAAGAATCTGAATGCAGGAGCAAAGTTCAACCAAAAGAGCATCTTCCTTCAACTTCCAAAGTATGGAAAAAGAAGGAATTACAGGTTGAAAATTGTGGCATAGCGTTATTTGCAGAAGGTGAAGAAAATCAATGGTACATTGATAGCGGATGCTCAAGACACATGACAGGTGACAAAACCAAACTTTGTGCATATAGTACACCGGAAAAGGAAAATAAAGTTACTTTTGGAAATGATACTCCAGCTGTAATTAAAGGAAAAGGGTCTGTGTTTCTAAAAGAAAAGGTGAAGGCTAATGATGTCATGTATGTGGATGGATTAAGGCATAACCTGTTAAGTGTAAGTCAAATGTGTGATCAAGGAACTGAAGTTGTCTTTAGTTCAAAAGAATGTGTGGTTCGTGATCTTGATACAGGTAAAACGATTATAAAAAGAAAAAGAACTCCAAGCAACCTATATGTATTGAAGAACTGCAAAGAACAATGTTACTTGAGTAAATCTTCAGAAAATTCGCTATGGCATAGAAGTTTGGGGCATCTAAGCTTCTCTCAAATCAACAAATCAAGCAGACTTAATGTTGTTCGTGGTCTTCCCAATATTACTCTACCTGAAAGTATCATATGCAAATCTTGCCAATTCGGCAAGCAGACGAGAGTGCAATTTAATGCCAAGGAAGGATCATCAAGTAGGCCTCTTGAACTCATTCATACTGACATATGCGGACCTATGAGGAAAAATTCACCTCGCGGTGAACAATACTATATCTTATTTATTGATGATTTCTCTAGAATGTGTTGGATTGGGTTGCTGAAGCACAAAGATGAAGCATTTGAGAAATTTCAGATCTTCAAGGCTCTTGTTGAAAATGAAGTAGATATAAAACTCAAATGTCTTATATCTGATCGAGGAGGAGAATATACTTCAAATGAATTCCTTGAATTTTGTGAACAACATGGCATAAAAATACAATTTTCTGTAGCTGGAACTCCACAACAAAATGGTGTAGCAGAAACAATGAATAGAACAGTTCAACAAATGGCTAGAGCTGTGCTTGATGATTCTGGAACACCTGACACATTTTGGGGAGAAGTTGCACATACAGCGGTAAAAATTCTCAACAAGGCACATGTTTGGGTAAATAGTGACAAAACTCCATATGAACTCTGGTATGGTAATTCTCCATCTGTGAAGCATTTTAGAGTTTTTGGAAGTAAATGCTTTATCAAAAATAATGATGAAAAACTTGGCAAGTTTGAACCTAGAGCAGATGAAGGAATACTTCTTGGTTACTCCTCTACGAGTAGAGCATATAAATGTTACAATAAAAGACTTCGGAAGATTGTTGAATGTATTGATATTGTTATTGATGAGTCTCCTACAACCCCAAAGGAAGAAAAACAAACAACAAATGAAGACGATGGTGACTTATGTCCTTCTACATCAAATAGCAATGATATAGACAGTGAACTCAATGAAGAACCTGAAGATGATTTATCTGAAAAGGCTCCATCCAGATATGTTCAAAAGAATCATCCAGAATCTCAAATTTTGGGAGATAAGGGATCAGGTGTACAAACAAGAAGGACTCTTGTGGGATCTTCTAGCTATCTGGCATTTCTATCTACTATTGAACCTCACAATGTCAATCAAGCTAGAAAAGATGAATGTTGGGTTCAAGCCATGAATGAAGAGCTTGATCAAATTGAAAATAATCACACTTTGGAATTAGTACCAAGACCTCATAACAAAAATGTCATTGGAACTAAATGGATATTCAAAAACAAGTTAAATGAGAATGGGGATGTTGTAAGAAACAAAGCTAGACTTTTTTGCAAGGGGTATACTCAACAAGAAGGTATAGCCTTTGAAGAAACTTTTTCTCCTGTAGCTAGACTTGAAGCCATAAGAATTTTTCTTGCCTTTTCAAGCTTTCAACAAATCAAAGTTTATCAAATGGATGTTAAATCTGCATTTCTCAATGGTGATCTAGAAGAAGAAGTTTATATAGAACAACCAGAAGGATTCATTTTGGAAAATGATGAAAATCTTGTTTGTAGACTTAAAAAGGCTCTATATGGTCTCAAACAAGCTCCAAGGGCATGGTATGATCGTCTTGACAAATATCTTCATCAAAAAGGATTTTCAAAGGGGTCTGCTAATAGCAACTTATACACAAAAATTGAAAATGATAAACTTTTGATTGTCGTTGTATATGTTGATGATATCATTTTCAAAAGTAATGAAGAATCTATGAGTTAGAAATTTGCTTCTGTCATGCAGCAAGAATTTTAAATGTCTTTACTTGGGGAACTAACATTCTTTCTTGGTTTGCAAGTGCATCAAACTACAGATGGTATATTCTTATCACAAGCAAAATACCTTAAGCAAATTCTGAAGAAGTATGGCATGGAAGAGTGCAAACCTGTAAGTACACCAATGATAACCAGATGTAATCTCAGTTCTCATGATGATTCTCCCACGGTGAATCAACCAGAATACAGATCTATGATAGGAAGTCTACTTTATCTCACTAGGACTAGACCAGACATTATGCATGCCGTTGGGATTGTTGGACGATTCCAAGCTAATCCAAAAGAGTCTCACCTTCAGGCTGTCAAAAGAATATTCAAATATCTACAAGGAACTCAAGACTTTGGACTATGGTATCCAAAGAATTTTGATCTTACTCTTCATGCTTACACTGATGCAGATTGGGTCGGAAATGTTGATGATCGGAAAAGCACTAGTGGTGGAGCATTCTATATGGGGCCCTGGTTAGTATCTTGGTTTAGCAAGAAGCAAAACTCTATTGCCTTATCTACAGCAGAAGCAGAATATGTGGCTGTCGCATCATGTTGCACGCAACTTCTTTGGATGATGCAAACCTTACAAGACTTTCAAATCAAGTGCTCACCTCCTATATCCATTATGTGTGATAATACAAGTGCCATCAGTATTTCAAAGAATCATGTTATGCATTCAAATACCAAGAACATTCCCATCAAGTATCACTTCTTACGTGAACAAGTGCTTGAACAAAAGGTGAAGCTGGAGTATGTTCCCTCCAAAGAACAAGTGGCTGATATATTTACCAAACCTCTACCCAGGGAAGCGTTCAAATATCTCAGACAGAAGCTGGGAGTAGTCTCTGCCATGCAGAAGATTAGATCTGCTTAAATTCAGAAGATTAAATTGGATACGCGGGTTTCCTGAAAGACAATCGCGTATATACACGAGTTTATGCATAGAAAACCGCGTATCGGTGGTTGTTGACAGAATTTTTTTGGGTCAGCATTTTTCAGCACAGCTGGAGTATTGTTTGGTATTTCTGGTGATGTTCCAGTTCTCATAATTCTGTTTCATTCTCTGATATTGGGTGAAGATTCCTTGATGATTGGCTGTTGAAAGTGTTCAGGTTGCACAAAGCTAAGGAGGAGTTTTGGTCATATGGATGCACAGTTTCAGGGGGAGCATTAGCCTTGCTGAATGTAATGCATTGTTGGCATTATGATGATTCTGAAATATGATCTCTTTCTTGAGGTCCTTTTGGTATTTGTTGTAAAAGTTCATATTTGTAATTTGATGAAAAGGTCATGTTGAGACCTATGATGTAAAATTGTAACATTCAGTCATGTAAGGACTTGTTCAAATGTGTAAACTCACTTGGTTGGGTACTTGAGTCAAATTTGTAAACCCATTTGGTTAGGTAGTTGAGTCAAAATGTGTAAACCCACTTGGTTGGGTACTTGAGTCACATATGTAAATCCACTTGGTTGGATCATTGATGCAAGTATGAGTCCTTGGTGATAGGAAAGGTCATAGAGTCATGTACTTCATTGAAAAAATATGTTTGAAGATTCAGCATGAACTCAGGGGGAGCATGGTAACTTCAATGCACATCAGATCTACAGAGCTCTTCTTTCCACATGAGGAGAAAAACCTTTTTTTGGTTTTCATCCACCCTTTGCCCTTGATGTCAAAGGGGGAGAGTAACATGGTGTTTGAATAAGGGGAGAGCATCATGGTGTTTGCATAATGGTTATATTCAATGTATCTATCTGTTGCGATGATCAAACACCATCATGGTTTCCATCAAGTCCAAAGGGGGAGATTGTTGGCATATGTTGTCCTTGATGGCAACCTACTTGATGAAGTTGATGGTAACCTACTTGATGAAATAAGATTGTTGGCAATGTGATACAACGTGTTGACTTTGTTGGAACCTGCCTGATGAAGTTGTCCTTGATGAAATCTGACTTGATGAGTTGTTGATGATGTATCTATGTGTTAAAAGGAAGGATGATGTATCTACATATCAGCTCAGAAGTAATAGAAGAAAGGAATTCCAGAAAGTGCCAGAGAAATGATAAATAAGACATGTCACAAAGCATACGTGGGTTTGTTAAGGTGAAGTAGCGTATGCACGCGGAAAAGTACGTGCCAAGTCGCGTATTCCCTTTTGCGCTCCAAATTTAGAATACCAAGGGGTGTTACCATCGTATTGACCCATTGTATTGAGCGCTGGAATATCTATTTGATCTTGTCCAAGAATACCATTAGTAGTTGAGTGGTTTTGACTCATGGTATTTGACGAAGGCTAAATCTATATAAGGAGAAGAAGATCATGGTGCAAGGGTGTGCATGTGTCTGGGTATTGAATGAATACTTCACTTTGAAGTATATCTGCATGATTGAACTTTGTTCTTGATTGATAAATCTGAATATATGATGCACCCGTGGAAGTTTCAAAATCCTTAGATCTGATGATGATGAATCTCTAAGATGATCTGCAGAAGAAGAACTGGTGAAGATCTGGCGCAAATTCTGCTGAAGGTAATGAAGAAATCTAGGTAAGTTTATAGATCTGGTCTGTTCTGCAAAGCTTTCATTAACAGATCTATACGCGAGTTTGTTGTGGAAAAAGCGCGTGTATATGCGGATCTAATTAAGTAAAAGCGCGTATGGGAAGTTAGGGTATGCACAGATGTATACGCAGGTTCGTTTCATGAAAAGCGCGTGTATACGCGGGTCTGATTAAGTAAAAGCGCGTATGGTATTTGAACTAATGGTTGCTCATGGTTGAATGTGTTTCTGCATATCTATTCTGAAGTCTGGGTAATCTCTGATATTCTGGTTACAGTGGTTTCACTGTTCTATTTGAAGCATTGGGCAAGGTATGTTTGTTGAAAAATGAAGGGTTGAGTTGAAGCTGTTTGATCTAGTGTGAAAATTGATGAAACGTGGTCTGCAGTGGTGCTGAGGGTCAAGCCTTCAGTGAGGGGGTAGTGGCTCCTTTCCAGTAGTAGCTGGTAAACGAGAGCAGGGGGTAGTAGCTCCCTTTTAGGAGAGGCTGGTAAACGAGAGCAGGGGGTTGTAGCTCCCTTCCAGGAGAGGCTGGTAAATGAGAGAAGGTTGTGGCCTTCTGCAGGTGGGTGCTTTCGTGCTGGTATGAGTCTACGCCAGTACATGGTTGTAAGAAGTTTTCTTTACATAATAAATATTGAAGACTGAGACGACGGCAGCGGTGGTTTTCTCCCAAATTGGGTTTCCACCTTAAATCCTAGTGTTCATGTGTGTTGCTTATGTGTGATGATTTATTCTGTTCTTACTGCATCTTTTTACTACTTACTTTACACCTGATGAATGAATGATGCAATGATCCAAGTTAAGAATTAAATGCAATAATTATATCTCTGGACATACGCGAGTTGTCTGAAGGATATTCGCGTGTATACGCGAGTTTGATTCAGTAAAGTAGTGTATGGATTGTAGAGAAAGAAAAAGTTAAAAAAATTTCATTCTGCACTAAATATTGATTCACCCCCACCCCCCCCCCCTCAGTATTTTTCCCAACACCCCCTGCATATGTCAAAATTTGATGAGGATTTCTACTCAAAGCATCAACAATTTTGTTTTCCTTTCCTTTAATATGTTTGATTTCCATATCAAACTCACTAAGAAAATCTAACCACTGGGTTTGTATGGCATTTGAATCTGTTTGGCTAAAGAAGTATTTCAAACTGATTTGATCTGTCATTTATATGAATTCCTTTCCCAACAGATAATGTCTCCACATCTTTAAGGCATGTATAACAGCAGCTATTTCTAAATCATATACTGCATAATTTTGTTCATGTTTCTTTAATTTTCATGATTCATACGCTATTACTAAATTATCTTGCAGTAATACTCCCCTAGCCCCTCTATACAAGCATCTATACATACTACAAATTCCTTGTTTGGATCAGCAATTTTCAGTATAGGTGCAGTAGTTAATTTTTATTTTAATTGCTCAAAACTACTTTGACACTTTGTTGTCCACTCAAACTTTACTCCCTTTTTCTACAATGAAGTGATAGGATAGGCTAATACAGAAAACCCTTCCACAAATATACTGTAGTATTCAGCAATACCCATGAATGATCATATTGTTGGTACATCTGTGGGTACAGGCCAATTCATGATTACTTGTACCTTTTCCCAATCTATCGCTAATCCATCCTTAGAAATCACATGACTCAGATATTGAATTTTGTTTTTGTAAAACTCACATTTGTCGAGTTTTTCATACAACTGATGTTCTCTAAGGGTTTGCAGTACTATTCTTAGATGTTCTTGGTGTTCTTCTTCATTTTTGGAGTATAACAAAATGTCATCTATGAACACTAATACAAACTTATCTAGATATTTATGCAGAACATTATTCATTAAACACATGATTGTAGCAGGGGCATTTGTAATTCCAAATGGTAAGACTACAAATTCATAGTGTCCATATCTAGTTCTAAATGTTGTTTTGTTGATATCTTCATCCTTAATCCGCAGTTGGTGATATCCAGTTCTCAAATCAACTTTTGAAAATATGGTGGCTCCTCTTACTTGATCAAATAGATCACCTATCCTTGGGAGAGGATATATGTTCTTTATAGTTAACTTGTACTCATCCTGAAAGTGCCATCTTTGTTTTTAACAAACAACACTAGTGCTCCTGAAGGAGACACACTTTGTCTTATGTACCCTCTATCTAATAACTCTTGCAATTGAATTTTCAGTTCTAGTAGTTCATGAGTACTCATTCTATAGGGTGCCTTGGAAATAGGGGTAGCTCCTGGTACTAGTTCAATTGAAAAAACAATGTCCCTTTTTGGGGGTGGATGGGGATTTCTTCTGAGAATACATCCCTGAATTCTCTGACTACTGGTAAGTTTTCTACAGTTTCTTTTCCTATGTGTCATCCCAATTCTTCCACTTGTACAACATACATTTGACACCCTTTTATTGTTGTTATTTTTAATTGTAATGCAGAAATATGTGTGACATATATTGGTTTTGGTTTTCCTTTAACTATTACAGATTTTCCTACCTCGTATGCAATGTACTATTTTGTCTACGCAATTTACTATCGCTTTCCATTTTTCCAACCAACCCATTCCTACTAACAAATAATAGGATCCTAGAGGGAGAATGTTTAAATGGAGTTCAGTTTTATATCCATTTAAATTTAAAGCAGTTATAGGAAGTTTACCTGTCTGCACTAACCATGCTTGCTGAAATTATTTTGACTTTAGCTTACACTTTTCCACTATTTGGGGGCTGATATAGCTTAAATTTTCTCCTAGATCTATTAAAACATAAACAGGTTGGTCAGCAATCATACCTTCAATTTCTATCATTTTTTATTGGTGTTCAGCCTGTCGATCTTCTAATGCAGCACTGATCCTAGGAATATTGCGAGCAATATCATTTATTATATTTTCTTCTCAAACTGCTTGAATATTTTGGATTTTTCTAGTTTTGTGTGGGCAATCCCGCAACATGCGAGGCTCTCCACAACCCTAGCATTTTAATGGTTCTTTCACTTTTACCATCCCTTCTCTTTTGTTGTTTATTTCCATTGGTTTGGAACCAGTGTGGGATTGTGTTGTTTGGTTTTCCCCGCTCTTGTTTAACTTCTTTCGCTGGTGATTTTTCCCAAAGTTTTTCAGACAGGTTTCTTTTTATCTTTTTATGCTTGACACTCCTTTCCTTTTTTCTTTATTCTGCTAGTTTTTCAACTGATCAGCTCTACCTTTAAATTTCTGGTAGCATAATCTTTCTCTTCAAAAAGCTTCATCCATTGTTTTTAGATTATCAAATTCAATTATTTCTTTGTAGATGGTAGGTAGGAAATTTAAAAATCGTTGTACTTTGGCCTTTACTTCCCTAATGTAAGGCACATAGCGAAGTAAATTTGTAAATTTTGTAACAAATTCAACAATAGTGAGCTATCCTAGTCTCATATCATGAAATTCCTTCACTTTATCATCATAATACCTCTCATTCAGATATATAGATTTGAATTTCTCTTGAAATTCTTCCCATGTAACATTTTTTTCATCCATCACATGTACAATTTTTGTCTCTTCCCACCATAGCGTGGCTTTACCTTTCAGTTGGTAAATTGCAAATGTAGCTTTCAAGTTACTTCAGTATTCATATACCTGGAAGTATTTGACCATGTTCAGGAGCTAAGCTTCCACATCCTCCTCCTTTTCCCCATCAAAGGTTGGAGGTTTTATTTTGCGGAATTCCCCTTGCAACTCCTTTTTCTTTCTGGATTTAGATCCAAATTCTTCCCCATTCTAAAACCCTTCTGAGTTGGGTTCAATTTCTATTCTCTCTTTTGCTTGGTCTTCACTTTCATGACTAGACTGGGACGTTAATTCCCTTATAAACCTCTCTTTCTCATTATTGGCCTCTAACAATCGGTCGTTGCTAATCTTTAGCTTAATCATTTCGTGTTGCATATTCCTTATCATTTCCCGCATTTTAGCATTTTGATTTGGTGGGTCTCCCTAACCCCCCAGTTCCACGTACAAATATTCTTCGTTATTCATGACATCATTTCAGAATCAAGCTGCACTTCAATCATTGTATGCATAATTAAACTAGTATACAAAAAAAAAAAAAATTATTTACTTGTTTATCACAAAAGATAAAAACAAAAAAAAAATGCCTCTATTGGGACACATGGGCCCAACGTTTTCGTAACATGAGCTCTAATACCATTTGTAACAACTCTACTTAATATATATATATATATATATATATATATATATATATATATATATATATAGCACTTCAATCATTGTATGCATAATTAAACTAGTATACAAAAAAAAAAAAAATTATTTACTTGTTTATCACAGCATAAAAAAACAAAAAAAAATGCCTCTATTGGGACACATGGGCCCAACGTTTTCAACATGAGCTCTAATACCATTTGTAACAACTCTACTTAATATATATATATATATATATATATATATATATATATAGTAATTCTGGTCATGCTTAGAATTCTTTTACGACACTTTCGTCATTGAACATTTCCAATAGCAGTACCACCTTACAGATTGTCGTTGTTTAATGTTTTTTATTTCATTACCTCTATCTGTTCCTTTAATTCCGCATTTTAAATTTATAAACTAAATTCATTACCACGAATGTTTTTAAGGTGATCTATTCCATTTATTTAACAAGGAATTCCTCTTCCTTTGACTTGTATACATATTCGTTTTAGGCACTTTGAACTAATCTACACCCTACTAATTTTAATTATTATTCCTAATACGATCAGAACTCATTTTACTTATATTCTTGGAATAGACCTTCATCTTTGATATGTAAAAGTATATATAACATTTCTTATGAGTTAATTTACAAAAATATATATATATAGGAATGTATATATATATATATATATATATATATATATATATATATATATATATATATATATATATATATATATATATATATATATATATATATATATATATAAACTCTTTATATTCTACCCTAATACATATATGGACTTTCAATGAATTCATATACATTACAACTCCTTGTAATTTTCCCTGAAATGCTTCTATCCTACCTAACCATACGCATACGTAAGGAGAGGTGGGATATATATAATATATTAGCATCATATGTTTTAACATAAGGTAGGATCATAATACAGACGTTTACGAAGGTTGAAATGATTTCATGTAACATTTTAATTCATATGCTACCCTATAGAATTATCATTAGACCTTATCCAACGATTTGACATATTATAATGGTGTGGATTAATATGTTTCAGACTTGTAACATTCAGATTTAATGACTTACGATATTTTCACTATTATTTATTTACTACTTATCATTTTGGGATTTCAACCCATTTATTGGCATTACCTTCGCACCTGAAGGTCACATGGGCCTCATATGGTTGAAGATATGTGTATTGTAGATCTCATCTTGCCTCGACGGTGTAGATTGATTCTGGGTTTTTCAATACATTGAATGAGTAGGTTTTTGATTCTATAGTTTCATTTGTGCATTTCCTTTTTTCGAGTTTCCTCTGGTGTGAGGCATACACACATAACTTTTCTCCATGGTTTTTACGATGAGGTTCAGATAATTTCAAGCAAGACAGGTTTTCTCACCTCATCCATACCTATTCACCCTGCGTGAACTTACTGGAGTCAAACCAAATGTCTTTCTTCATCTTATGCGATTTAAAATCGTCTTTCAGGTAAGAAACCCCATGGTTTTTCTCTTTTTCATATTATTTCTCTCTGCGGGTTCTATTCCACATCTCTTTAACTGTATTTTAGTTATGACAATAGCTCATTATAGTTCTGGCCTTTTTATTAATATTTCATATCATTTTCAGGTTTATATTACTTTGGATTGTTGTCAAGTTACCAATTGTTTCTCCTGAATTGTTTCTCAAGAATCCCTACAGTCGGAGCAGAGGTAAGGAACTTACTCTTTACGCCCTTGTTCCAGCAATTTAATTGCATTCATTCGTATACAGTGTTCAACTCTATCTTCAGATTTAGTTTCTCAGAATTATAAGTTAGTATTCGTAATATATGCATTTTCCCATTTCATGACATTAACTACTGAGTTTCAGCTGTAAATATATTTCGTTTGTTTTTCCATTCCCAATTCGTATGGTTAGAAAAGGGATTTTCCCCCAATTTTCTCAATTAGACCCATATGTATTTCAGTTCTTTATATTAGTTATTTTAATTGTATTTATGTTGTTTCCAAATTTGAGGATTTTCCATAATTTATATAGGTTTTGTATTAACCCAGAATCTTTGTAATGATTGGTTGACATTTTGTTATGATTTTACCAATAATGTGTAAGGAGTACGAATTTTCCCAATTTTTGACTTCTCACAGTTTTAGTTTAACAAGACTTTATATCAATTTCTTCACATAGTTAAGTTTTCTCTAGTTGATACATTTTTGTCTTTGCAATGTAATAATTAAGCTACGTTATGCAATTGATAGCTATAATAGAAGTATACGATTTCTTCTTCCATTGTCTCATACTTCTCTGTCATCATTTTTTCCATTTCTCAATTACTTTAATTTACTTTATACATATGTACATTCGAATTCGATTTCCCTTGACAGTGGGGCTTTTGTTGGACGAGAATGCCTCTTCTGCTTACTCCACCAGAACTTGCCTTCACCTCTGTATTGGTAAGATTTATTTATATTTGTATTATTGCACATAACTGGCAATTAGAATTTACTTATCCCAGAATTTGTAGTATATATGAGAATATGGGGTTTGAAAGAGATACAATTTGTATCTTCTCTGTATTTCTTGAAGATTTTAATTAATTCCATTTCACATTCATTTCCAAAGTTACATTGTTTTGGATAATGAACTCTTTTATTTCCTCCATTTAATACGTTTTAATCTATCTGTGTATAACTATATAGAATATAAAAATGGTTTTTCATATAGACATTCAACCATGTATAATAGTAATTTAGCTATTGTAATATGATACAATTCTGGAATTTATTTTATCTCAGTTTTTCATATCATAATTGTGTTGTTACTTCATCTTACTCATTTCAATTTGAGTTGTTAAATTTTTAGAATGTAATTAAAATTGATAATTATAATTCTAGTATTCTGGAAAACCTATTTTCCAGATCTGCATAACTTCCTCAACTATTTCAATTCCTTAAGTATGAGGATACAACTATGTCCTCGGGTCAGTATAGATGCTTCAATTTATTTCTATTTTTAATTTCAATCTTGAATTTACGTCTGTTCTATACACCTTCTTGAATTCATGTACTTACAATTTTTTTTTTCTGATATATACAGGAGGAACTTCCTCTTTGATGAAATTTATACAGGTATTACTTTTATTGTTATTACTTGGACAATTTCTTTGTCTTTTCCTATTTCTTTTCAACTGAGATTAATTTTATTCTAACACTGATGTCTATGTTTGCTTTAGGTGTGTTATATTTCATTTAATTTCCATTACAATTATTTATGATCAAATTTCAGAAGATTTGACGACACCTTTCACCTTCTTCCAGGTTGCTCATTCGAACATAAGGGTTTCTGCAACCTCTCTATCCCATTTACCAATTTCACCTCCATACTTTGTAGTTGAATTTTAATGGATGTCTCAATCAGTTTGTAATTAAACTATTGTGATTTTTATCTTTGACTGGTTTGTATGGTGGCGTTATCCTCATCTCCAAAAGAGCATTTTTTCTAACAAGGATTGTTACATGTAATTCCAAATTTTAATATATTTGTATTCCTTACATGTTTAGTCCTATATGATGAAATATTACTCTGCATAAATAGAAGATATTTTCAAATTTACAGTAGTGTATTCTTCTATTTAAATTTGCATTTGAATTGCATATGGATCATTTTTATATGTGTTTATATTAATGCTAGTTATCTGAACTATATCTTGTTTAGACTTTCCTATCTTTTCAATAATTGATTGTATTTGTTATGGTTGAATTATATTGGTTTCTTGGTACATATACTGAAATTTTTTAGATGGACATAAAAACAGATTTAGACCCTTACCCAGGGTTTATAGATTATGTTTTTTGGTCCCTAATATTTAGTTTAGTCTGTGTAACCATACAGAAAGATTAATTTTAGCCATCTATGGTTAATATTTGTTAAATGCATATGACACTTATTTATTTCTGAACATAGCACAGACTATTACACAAAATTTATAAAATAATTGTACAAAACTTTCAGCCATAATTTATTAAAATATAACCCTTTTGAACTACATCAGAATCATATAAAGTATAACAGCGATATAATAAATAAAACTTCATAGAATGTGCATACCAATCTGGTAAAGACTATTTGCCTCCCAACCTTGAGCTTAATCCACAGGTCCCCCCGAATAGAGACCAATTCTTCCTCAGTGTAGACAAACCCTTGTCTAACTAGCAATAGCCTATTTAATCTTCCTTTCCCTCAACATGTTTCCATAACTGCGTCCAATTAATTTGGGATGTTGTTTTCCCTTAGCCTAGGCTTTACTTTTGTTTTTTCTGTAAAAACTTCTTTAAAACTAGCTTTTCCTCTTTCTAATTTTATTCTCACCTCATTTCAGCAACTTTCCACTTTACTGAGGCATTTATTAGATTCTTATATCTCATCTAATATTTTTATTTTATTTTATTTTTCTACACGGATTTTTGGAGAATTTTTGGAAAGCCTTAGGATTCTCTTCCATCCTCTTGGATTTGAATCTTGGTCTCCAATTTACTCTAGTCTTTGCACAATAATAAAATGTCACATTTATTTATTTCAAAATAATATGTCCACATATAGTTTTCCCTTAGGTCCACTTTCCCTTTAGGATTATTAATTGTCTATTTAAAAGTAGAAAAATAGGGATATTATAGAGATAAGTTGAAAATATAGTTTTTTTATTTTTTCCCTCTAAAATTTGGTGATGTAATATAATCTTATTTTATTATTTCCACTATTATTTTATAATTTCCTTAGGAGGCTCAATTTAGACGTCAAAATTCCCCTAATGCCTTGTTTATTTTGGACCTAACCAGGCTTAGTTACTTGATGTCTAAAGTTGATTATTTTTATGTTTCCATTATAATGACATGATTTTGATATTGTTAACTTCATTCTTCTGTATATTTGTATTTTGTTGTACTTGCTATTAAATTTTGCAGATACATGATCTTCAAGATGTTTAAGTTGTTCATAATGATTAGCATGTTGAAGGAAGATACAAGAATGATAATAATCAAAGATGACCTTGATGACATGAGAAATGAATCAAAACTTGAAATATTGAAGTTTATTCAATGTTATAAAATAAGGAAATCATTGATCTCCCTAAGTTGAGAGGGAGCTTGGATGGAAGAAAGGGTATATCTCCCCAATCGAGAGGGGGGACATATTATCACAATCATAATGAATACCTTGAAGAAAGAATGAATGAAATTACAACAAATGGATTTGCGAACAAAATAATTGAAAAGTATTGACATTTCATTTGGTGCTAATGAAAAATAAAGAGAAGAAGAAAACTTCTAACAAGTTGTACTCATATAACTTGATGATGATATAATTAGCATAAGAATGATTGAGGACCCAAAAGTTTTGTGTTTACTTGAATATATATTTAAAGGTTTATTACTAATTGGGGTTGTGATTATGCAAGATATATCTATAAAAAGATTAAATGTTTGAATCATTCTTGGAATTGTGGTGGATATATATCTAATTTAGTTAATAATGAGATGAAGCATCTTGTGGAAACAAGATGCTTGGGAGGAAAATTGGTTGGCATATGTTTTGATGTCTAGATTCCAAATTAGGGATGGTGGTGTTGTTTATGGAGCTATGACCTTGGATATGCACCTATATCCCTTTGTTTGTGTTAGAGCTTAAAATATTGATGGTACCTAGAGAGGCTAAAGCTTGAGTACACCTTAGTCCCACCTAATTAGAGTACCCTAGTCAGGTATCTAATCTATAGCACTGTGTGTGTTGTGAACTCTTCATAGAGTATATCATTTTGATAACTTCCATGTACCTTTGTATATATGTAATTATGAATACCACCATAGTAAAGAGGGAGTGTTGAAAAATATAACTAGTATCGGTTTTCATAATTGTATTTGATTCATGAAGTAATGTATTTGTCAAAAGAGAGAAAAGGAAATTTTATTATAGAATAAATTCACTTATTAAAGCATGGGTTTCATGCTTGGTTTAATGGTTCTTAGGTCAAAGCCTCCATTGTAGCCATCTAGGTTTTATGTCAAGTGTTTTTGCCCATGTCATAATGTAAAAGGCCCTTCTTGGGCTTCATCTATCAATAAAGAAATTTATTTTAATGTAAAATAGGTATTTTATCTCTCCTCCACCAAGTCGGCCTCATCAAGGGAATTCGACCTCACACAAACACCATATAAAGAAATAAATTTGACCTCATTTGGAGCATCAACTCAAGAAGTTTGATCTATAGTTGTTGGAGGCATAAAAAGAGTGTGAAGTTCAAGGAAAATGAAGAAAACCATAGCGAAGAAGAAGGAATGATTTTCCAAGTAAAAGGAAGTTGCATTTTCTCTCTCCATGTTGCACACATGCAAATTTGTTGGATTTTTATTGGGCCAAAATTTTGGAGTAGTTGGGCTGAAGTTTTGGAGTTTTGTTGGTTTGTAATTGTTGGACAATAAGAGACTACTAAAGTTTATTGAATCGTATTGGAAGGTTGACTTGGTGGAGGAGGAAGGAATTTTGTTCAGTTCTAAGGTCTTCGTCTATCTCAATTTGATTAGCGGAAGAGTTTGACTGGGTTTTCCCCTAGAGATGGGTTTTATCCCTGGCTTAGTGCCTACATCTGGTGTTGTTGATCTTCATATTTTGTTTTGATGATTGCTTGATGAAACTAGGACAAAATAAGAACATAAAGAGAATATAATAAAACTACAATAATATCACAAGTAATTATCAATATAAGAAAATATTTCCACCTTTATTATTTTCTAATATGATTTTCATAGAGTGTTCCATATATTGCACGTTTATTTAATGTGATATTTTTACCTACATATGGTTCCACATGTGAATATTTTACAAAAGTGAGCGGGTTCCACATGTGAATATTTTACAAAAGTGATTAGCTCATTTGACATGTTAGTACATTGAGATGACATTTTATGACATGGAATACCACTCTTAGTAGAACACTCACCTTGTACACATGTTTTGATGAAAACCAATCCCTCATAATGTCTAGTTGACTTATTTTTACCTATTTGAGCTTGAGATGGAGCATCATAGAGTTTTGAGTATGACTTGGCATGATTCATCTTGATGTAGAACATATATTTGGGTGTCATTATTTGTTTGGTGATTTTTGGCACTTGTATAGATTTTAGATGTGGTTTACTATCATTTTTAGTGTTCTCCCATTGTTGGATTCATGGCACATATTTAGAAGTCAACCAATACACATCGTAGTTTTTTAGGAGCCTTCTTCTTTGGGAATTGTGACATCTTTGTGGATATTGTAGCATTAAATTAGGCATTGTATAGATTTGAGATGTAGTTTACTATCATTTTTTAGTGCTCTCCCATTGTTGAATTCATGGCACATATTTAGAAGTCAACCTATACACATAATATTTTTTTAGAAGCCTTCTTCCTTGGGCATTGTGACATTTCTCTGGATGGTGTGGCATTACATTAGGCATTGTGATATTGCATCAAGATTTGTGACTTACATTGGGAGTTACAAGTAAGTTGCTAGCATATGGATGTCTAACTTTAAGGAGAACTCTCTTTATCCCTTGCTTGGTGTTGAGCTGCAAAATTAACCATTTTTGCTACAAAATTAACTCTTTTTGCTGAAAAATCATTTCCCCTTTTTCCTACCTTTTTCCTTTCCAAATGTTTAAAAACCTATGATTATTGCGAGCTAGTAAGGTATAACACATGTCTCATTGGTTTTATATTTTACATTATGAAGAATCTAGAAATTAGTTAAAGAGTACTTGATGTTACATGTGTGTGTGTGTGTGTGTGTGTGTGTGTGTGTGTGTGTGTGTGTGCGTGGAGTCGCTAACTCTCATTCTTCTATATCAAAGGCATATATCTTACAATTATATATTGTTTGGATCTGACACATATGAACAGATAAAGTACTGAAAATGTAGAGCATCCAGTAGCCATTTGTCTAGGGTGTTGGAATCCTCATTATGAATTAATATCGGTATCTCTTTTGGTTTTTTCTTGTAGCCAATAAAAAGAGTATGTTATTCCTCTTGATCTTGTTTGAACCAAGGAAAACCCTCTTTTTCTTAAATATTTATTAAACCAATAGTCACAGATTCCTTGGCGCACATCAATTGATGTGTCGGCCAAGGATATTTATTCCAGATAATATGTAACTATGTATAGTCTAAATTTAGAAAATTAAGCGAAGTCTTTGAATAGTGTTCATTTTTTGTTGGGGTCAAGATTCCTCCCCCTCATACTTATAAATATGTATGAACTTCGATGGATTGGGGATGATTGTAAAACTTTGTTATAATTTTGATAATCGTGGATGCATATTTCTCTTTGTTGAATTCTCGTGTCTAATTGAGCGTTGGGCAAAGATCAGGCCCCCAAGTTTGGGCCCACTCGAGGTAAGGCATGTGCACATTTACTTTTCCAATTTTTTATTTGTGTACATGTATTTTCCTACAATATTTAATTTGGTCGAAGTTCAATAGATTTGTGATTGGTTGAATAGATTGAATGGTGTGTTTTTGGGCCTTATTTTTTCCTTGAGTGTGCTCTTAGAAATTGGTTGCAAATTTGTTGTGAAAGCAGTAATATCTGTTATGAAATCAGCAAATTGTTGCAGAATTGCAGAACAACTGCAAAATTATATTTAGATAGGAAAACCTCAAGAATTAATTATCTTGCTTATAATACATTTACTCCAGTAATTGGATAAACTAATGGCTAAACCAATCATAATAGTTTGACATTTCTTAATGTTTATTACCACAACTTGTAGGTTTCATACATATTCATACCCATTGATAAGATTTTTCCTATTGTTCATACATCATATAGGCCTCATAATTTAACAAACCCTGGTTGAAAATTAACTGGAAAAGTGAATCACTTTTAAAATAAACATACATACATTCAATTTCCCATTTTTGGCGTCGTTTTCAAGGAGGTTCTCAAATTACTAAAAATTATTTTCAAATATAAAATGATACTAGGAGTAAAGCAACTGAAGGTAGAAAGTTAATTTCCCTTTTCAATAACCTACATCCTGAATTTATTGGATTTAGAAGTATGTTAATATAAGTCAAAAAAGATAGGTAGAAGGAAAAAATCCATAAAACCCCAATATGTGGTGCAGTAGGAGCCACTCATACTAAAACTCTTGCAGACAAAGGATGGAAACATAAGAGGGGTGATTTTGCACAAAATAATGTGGTAGGGCACCCACTGAAAGGTGGGGAACCAATAGGGGAAGGAAATTTATTTCACAAAGGAACATAAATTTATTCTACATCTAACAAAATCCAAACTATCGAAACTTCAGATTGGGAAAAGATGTCGGATGAAGAAGTAAATGTACCACAAGGTCCTGTTACTTTTGATTTATCCATCCAATGTCTTGAAGCAATGGTAAAAATGAAGAAAACTCCTCTCTCTACCCTACCCAACTTAGATAGCCTTTCTAAGGAAGACCCTAACATATTTATTTTGAGTTTGATGACCTTTGTCGTAGTTATGACTACTCCACGGATGCACAAAAATTCAAGTTATTTCCTGCAACTTTAAAAGATTCAGCACTTTGTTGGTTCATGGGACTTGGAGGAAATTCCATTTGAACATGGACTGACATCAAGAAGACATTCTTGAATAAATATGAGGAATATTGTAAATTCTCAGATATTAAGGAAGAAATCTTCAAGATATCCCAATTCGATGATGAAAGTTTGGAATATTATATGGAACGATTATAGTATACCTTAAAAATAACAAATCAAAACTCCCTAGATCTCAGCACCTTTCATAGCCTCTTTATTAAAGGGATACATGAAGACTTCCTTGAAAACCTAAACCGTATGGGGGCAGGTGATCTCTCTCAATTGACTTATGATATTATTTGTGAGCTATGCACAAGATATTCCAGAGGGAGTTCAAAATATAATTGAAATTCTTGGGATGTGATTTCCAGAGGTAATAAGTCTAGTGGAGCAGGGGTGAAAAAATCTAAGTTAGGTAATTTATTAGAAAATTTCAAAACCGACATCCTTAGAACCCTACGCTCCCAACTAGATGTTTTTCAGGCTAAGAATAAGGAGAAATATAATTGGAAATTCTATATTATGCTCTCAATATCACAAGAAGCATCCTCCAAAAGAATTCCCATTAAATAATGTCAAGACATGCAACATTTTTTAGCAGAAGCATTAAACCCAAGAATTCCCTTCACTTCCAGAGCTTAAATCTATATTTCAAGAGGCTAGTGAAGGAAAATAAAAAAAAATATGTGGCCCAAAAGAAACCTTGGCCCCCTCAACCATCTGGAAACACGCCCCAAGAATCATATATATATCCTCCTCCTCCTCCAACCTTTGGTTGGTACCCTCCTATGCCTTGGCTACAATGACCACCTTAGATGCAATGCCAAGGGTGGGTTTCAGGGTGTAGAGGGCCCTCTTCCTACGGGAATATGACATCACAAACACCACCTCAATATTTTCCACAATAGCTTCAATTACCTTCAAATAAACCCACTCGGGCTCAAACTCAACAAATACCTCAACTATTAGCTCAACCCAAGCCTAACCCAAATAATAAATTAGCTCAACCCACCCACAATATTTAGGTATCCTTTTTCCCTAAATATAATCTGTGATCGATGAACTATGGACACATTCAATTACATTTTAGAAAGGTGCTCCTGTTGTGAAACCAACTCCAAAAATAGAAGAAAAGAGAGATCAACACCTTAGAAATCAGCCACTTCGAGGGGGAAACCTCCAATACATTACATAACTTAAAAATTCTTGGATGCTACAAATGACCAAAACCTCATTCTATATATAGGATTCCATGGAGCCACAATATAATCCTAGCCGACCTAACAATAATAATTTAAGGCACAATAATAACAATATTGGAGTTATAGGGGTACAACAATAACAATAAGGGCGCTATACTAATAAAAATAAGGGACTAAACTAGTAATATAGGGACCTAACATGCCCCTCTCCTTCAAAAAAGTGTTGTCCTCAACGCTTGAGTAGCTCTGGGTGCTTCTGCATAAAATTGTCATCCTCCCATGTAGAATCTTAAGTGGGTAAGTTCTTCCACTTGATGAGATACTCTGAAATTGATCTATTTCGTAGTTGCCGAGTTCTTGTTTCCATGACCACCTCAGGTTCCAATATTATTTTTCCTTCCTCATCAATTTTTGGAAATATTGTTTGAACTGGAATATTTTCACCTATAACCTTCTTTAAGCATGAAACATGGAAAACTGGATGCACTCGCGAAGAAGCAGGAAGCTCCAATTTGTATGCCATAGTACCAATATTTTGCAACACCTTGTAAGGACCATAGTACTTTGGTGATAATTCATTATCCTTCTTAGTTTTCTTGAGGGACATTTTTTTGTATGGTTGTAGTCGTAAAAATACCCAGTCTCCTACATCAAAACTTCTCTCACTGCGATGTTGATCTTCCTGTTGTTTCATTCGATTTTGTGCCAAATTTAGGTTATCCTTTAACATTTGGAGAACTTCTTGTTGATGCTTGATGTGATATACCACTACTTGAACCTTAGAATTTTCTCTTAAATATGATGTGATGGATGGTGGATGATATCCATAAAGTGCCATAAATGGGGTCATTTTTGCTACATTATGGAAGGAAGTGTTATACCACCATTCAGTGAGGGTAACCACTTGACCCATTTTGTTTGTTTATCAGATACTAAACAACTAAGATATCCTTCCAAACATTTATTCACTATCTCAGTTTGACCATCAAATTGAGGATGATAAGATGAGTTATGAGCTAGTTGAGTACCCAAACAAGAAAAAAACTCCGTCCAAAAATTTCCAGTAAAAATGGGATCTCTGTCACTCACAATAATCTTTGGGTTTCCATGTAGCTTTTGAATTGTGTCCATAAGTGTAGTAGCAATTGTACTTGCTTTAAATTGATGAGATAATGCACAAAAGTGTGCATACTTGATAAGTCTATCAAATACCACCATGATGACACTCATTCCTTCGGACTTGGGTAAACCTGTGATAAAATCCATTGAAATTTCTTCCCAACGTTGACTTGGAATGGATAAAGGTTGTAGAAGACCCAGGGTCTTAATTGTCTCAACTTTATTTTGCTAGCAAACCAAAAATTCCGCCACAAACTTTTGAATATCATATTTAAGGCCATCACAAAAAAATTCTTTCTTCACCCTGTGGTAAGTTTTTAAAAATCCTGAGTGACCTCCTAAAGCAGAAGTGTGCAATTCCAAAATAGTATTTTGTTTTATTTGGGAACTCTTACAAAGATATAAGCGATCTTTGTACAATAAGGAATCATTTTTCCAACTAAATGTATCAGATGTACTAGGATCTTGTTGCAACTTTTTAATGAGTGTCCACACTTCTTCGTCCTTCTTCCATTCATCCCTTGCTTTGGTTATCCAATTCAGTTGGATAATAGAAATGGCACAAAGCAATGCTTCCACCTCTTCCTTCTTTCTTGAGAGTGCATCTGCAACAACATTTAGCTTCCCTTTTTTGTAGATTATTTCAAAATCATAACCCAACATCTTTGTGACCCATTTTTGCTGCTCTTCTGAAGATAGTCTTTGTTCCAAAAAGTGTTTAAGACTATCATGATCAGTTTTTACCTTAAAGTGTATTCACATTAGGTAAGGTCACCATTTCTTTAGTCCATGTAGTATTGCTAACATTTCCTTCAAATAAACAGATTTCTGTAACTACTTTCCTTTGATTGGATGACTTTCAAAAGAAATGGGTCTTCCTTCTTCCATTAAAGCAACACCAATTCCATTTCCCGAGGCATCAGATTCCACAATAAAGGTTTTTGTGAAATTTAGTGTAGCTAAGCCCGGTGTTAGGCACATTGCCCCTCTAAGATGTTCAAAGGCCTTAGTTGCTTCAGGAGTCCATGAAAATGCATCTTTCTACGATAATGTTGTTATAGGGTCTGCTATTCTCCCATAATTCTTAACAAACTTGCGATAATACCATGTTAACCCAAGAAACCCTCGCAACTACTTTATGGTTGTGGGGACTTTCCATTCCTTAATGGATTTAATTTTGTTAGGGTTTACCTTAACACCCTTGTGAGATACAATATGACCTAGATATTCCACCTCTTATACTCCAAAAAAACATTTGGATGCTTTTGCATATAATTTTTTCTCCTGCAGCAGTTTGAGCACCCTGTCAACATGTTGAACATGATCCTTCCAAGACCTGTTGTAGATTAGTATATCATCAAAAAATACTAGCACAAATTTTCTAAGGAAGGGTTTGAAAATGGAATTCATCAACCCTTGAAATGTATAAGGTGCATTAGTAAGGCCAAAAGTCATGACCAAAAATTCATAATGACCCTCATGAGTTCTAAATGATGTTTTCGGAATATTTTCAGTCTTCATTCTAATTTGATGATATCCTGAACGAAGATCCAACTTGGTAAAATAAATTACTCCATGTAATTCATCCAATAATTCATCATTCACAGAATGGGAAATTTATCTTTAATAGTGATCT